>CAUYUJ010015563.1:142500-292500 GCA_963575745.1 Prorocentrum cordatum | reverse complement strand
ATTATAATTGTTGGTATTGTTGCTGTGTCTGCTGCTGTTGTTGTTTTTGTTGTTGTTGCTTGTTGTCGTCGTCCCGCCCGCGACTCACCCCGCGACCCACCCAGCGACCCACCCCGCGACCCACTCCGCGACCCACCCCGCGACTCACCCCGCGACCCACCCCGCGACCCACCCCGCGACCCACTCCGCGACCCACCCCGCGACCCACCCGCGACCCACCCCGCGACCCACCCGCGATCCACCCAGCGACCCCTAAGGGAGGAAAAAACACCCGGACCCGACTCTAGACGTTTACTAAACGGCCCTGGGCATTGACTAAACAACCCTGTCCTGTTCGATTCATTCCTTGTGTGCGTTTACCAAACGGCTTCGCTTGTCGGGGTGATTATTACGGGGTGGATGTCCTGCCCTCTACACCCGCGACCCACCCGCGACCCACCCGTGTTTGCGACCCACCCGCGACCGACCCACATAGGTTAAACTAAAGAATCGGCGCCTGCGGCGGGCTCTTATTTTTTTATTTTTATTTTTTTTACCGAAACGGCGTGCTACACGAGCTCCTTGCACGTGCGACGTTTGACATCGTCAACGGCACTCGTCATTCCACCGACCCGACTTGGTGACCTCTGATGGTGAACAATGAGCGGCCCCACAGCTGCCGAGACGGCAACAGGACCAGATCGATGCTCAACCTTGCAGGGATATGGGGACGGCTGTGACAAATACTGGCACGAATCTCGGATCAAGAAGCGGAAAAAGGCACCCGCAACTGCAAAACAAATTCGAGCCAGAGCAAGGCGTGATGATTCAAAAATCTATTGAGGTCCCTGGGCATTGCCGACGGCCATGCCATTGACACATTGCCCAAGCAAAGAGGCGGGCAATGGTCGACACCTCTGTCGACGTTGGTGTCAACCAGAGGCGATACGCCAGTAAGTGATATGCAGCAAGCCCCCTCTCCACAAAGTTTGGCCACAGAAGCCCTGATCGCACTCTTCCCGTCCTCCCATTAGCAAGCTGCTCCATCCTCCCCTCCACCTCGATGTCTGGATGCCAAGCGGAAGACGCCGTTGAGGGCCGACAGCTCTAAATGGGCCATTGAATCCGCCCGCTCAGAGCAGGATCCTAACCTCGATGCGCACCAGGCGGCCAACTGTGAAGCTATGTTACCACGTTCCGCACCCCTCCCGCCGATCTGCATGAAACCCGTGTCCCACTATGCCTCATTGAAACTGAGGTATGCAATTACCGCATGATGGGCAACATCACGCGGATCTTCTTGACGGGTTGCAGGCTGGCATGGACGTTCAGCCTCCACCGCTTAAACAGACCTCCCCAGAAGCATCGCCAGGGGGCCTCGGACTTCGACCTGCGGGAATCCATACGATGTGGACTCGACCAATACACTGTGCCAGAAAAAGCGCTATCCGCGATACAACGGGCACAGGCAACGGAGTGAAACTTCAGCACTGGAACTCATGTAGTGGGCAAGGCGATCTGCAAAGCAACATTCCTGCAAAGTACCGAGCGACCCGACAGGAATGCCTTGGCATTCGTGGAGGTTGTCGCGGTGAGCGCTGTACAGCGCGCTCCCCCGTGCAGGATCGCTGAGGGATCTCACAGGATATGCATGCGACTGGTATAATAAGTGCAACAGAGCCGAGCTGCACGGACAAATGGGGGAAGAGAAAGAGAGACTAACGGGAGGATCGAGAAGGAGGGATTGGGTGGGCGCGAGCGCGCGGTTGAGCACCGCAGGAAAGCGCACCTCTAGGGGAGGGCGCTGCCCCAAGCACGCGCAGGACTCCACTACTCGTCTAGAGGCGGCTGCTTCTTAGCCGCGATCCTGTCACGACAGGGTGACCGTAAAAAATCTACGCGGTGGCACCACCCTGGGCGCACGCCTCGACGCGGGAGCAGCGGCGGAGGGGAGTGGGCCGCCAAGAGGGGCCGAGAGAAGGAAGCAGGGGCGGGAAAGGAAGAAGGAAACCGGGAGGCGGAGAGGAGCGGGGCATGGAGAGCGCGCGGCGCATGGACCGCCTCAGAAGGCCAGCGAGACCCGCTGCGTCCAGTGCTGGCTGTGCTGGTGCGGGAAGGACGCGTGGCTGGGGCCCGCACCTCGCGAGACGCCCTCGAAACGCCTCGGAGGCAGGGGCGGCGGTGGAGCCGGGACCTCCCGCGGCTCCTGCTCCCTCCACACTGCGGCGGCGGACGGCGCGGCCCCGTACGCCGCGGCGGGCGGCGCGGCCCCGTGCGCGCCGGCGGCCAGCCGCCCGCGGAGCTCCGAAGCGGTCCGCGCGGGCACCGTCACGCCCTCCTCCTGCAGCATTTGGCGGCCCCGCTGCAGCAGCCAACTGCGCGTCTTCTTGGAGGGGTGCACCTTCTTGATGAGTCGAGTGCTGTGGTCTAAGTGGCAGAACGTACAGTCATTCTCCTTCCGGCACTGCGCCTGCGAGAAGAACAAGCACGGCTTGCACATCCCCTGCGCGTGGCCGATGCTGCCCGCGGGAAGCTCCGGATCCCACGCGCACACGGCGTGCTGCGGGGGGACCGCCTGGGCGCCCGTGGACACTCCCTGGGCGAGGCGCGTCTGCGGCAACGACCCGGGGACTGGGCCGACGTGGACCTCATCATCGCAAGACAACAGGGGCAGCGCGTGAGCCACGGGGCTGCGCGCGGGACCAGGCCCCATGTATGCGGGCATCGGGCTGGCCGCCCGAGGTGGCGATTGGAGCAGCGATTCTGGCCGCCGATCAATGGCCAGTGGGAGAAGGCTCAGATCTGCACAGGCGGAACCACAACAGCCTTGAGCCAAAATGGCTACGGAGGCGCCTGCGGCGGGCTCTTTGTACAGTTTGTGAAACGTTGGGGCCTGCGTCGGGCTTCTCCAGAGTCTCGTAAACTGCCGACGTCCCCACCGTCCGTATCTGCGGGGTGCTACGTATAATCTTGCATGTTTAGCTGTGGCTGGAATCCTCTGGGGACCTGCAATGATGCCATGGGGTCAGGCTCTGGTCAGGAAAGTAAGCCTTACCGAGGGACAGTCGTACATCATCCCTGATCACCCCTCCTCCTCCTCCTCCTCCTCCTCCTCCTCCTCCTCCTCCTCCTCCTCTTCCTCCTCCCCCGCATCCTCCTCCTCCTCTTGATGCCCCCTCCCCCTCCTAATCCCTCCTCTCTCCTCCTCCTAATCCCTCCTGTCTCCTCCGCCTACTCCTCCTGCTCCTCCTCCTCCTCCTCCTCCGCTTCCTCCTCCTCCTCCTCCTCCTCCTCCTCCCGCGCGCGCGGGAGCACGCGACTCCCCGAGTCGGGGGGCGTCTTGGGGCCCTCTTGGACCGTCATGGGGCTGTGTTCGGGCCTTCTCCGGGCCCTGTTGGGCATCATTGGGGCCCTCTTGGGCTTTGTGCCATTGTGGCCCGTTTGGGTGCCATGTGCGGGGCCTTTTGGGCTGTCCTGGGAAACCGAAGACCGAAGGACCAGGTACCCCCAAGTCGTGCAAAAAACTGGCAGGGAATGAATTTCTCTATGCGCTTGGAAAACCTATCGGGTGATTTCTAGGGGTCCTTTATCTATCAGGGGAGGGGCTACCACTGACCGGCGGCGATCCAGGAGGGGGGTGGGGCAAGGGGGACGGCCATTGGAGATTGCAAGTGGTGCAGTCTCTCAGTCGAACATTTCTCGCGGTCAAGCGCCACACGCGAGTGCCTGCCTGGACAAAACGCGACACCGTGGTCAATCGCAAACCCAGATCGAAGAGGAACAGATCGAGCTCCATCCGAGTTTAGAAAATGCATGGTGCAATCCGTCTCCCATCTCTACACGCTCTTTCTATGCCCTGTTCATCCGCAATTCGCATGCGTTGACCTCGGTGTTAGCGAGACGGTTCTTTTTTGATCTCAGCCCAGCTGCCAGAAAGACACTCTTGGTGGACAGAGTCGTCGTAGTCATGCCCATGACCATTTGCGACGTAAGCGGTCGTCAACATAGTGTCCATGAACATCCGATTCTCGCTTCCATGCTTGCGCATGCATTGATGTAACGGCACGTGTTCGCAATCGTACACACCTGGATCATAACGGCACTGGAACAACGCCTCAGATCTGTATACAGCCATCCCACCGAAGCAAGAGTGCACCGGGACCAAGTCGTACCCGGCCCACAGCTTCATGCCCTGCTCTTTATCCCTGGGGCAATCCCCTGCATTGAACGTGTCGTTCTTCTTTGTGCGGAAAGCGAAACAATCGTACATGCCGTATGGAACGTCTTTGTTCTCAGTTTTGTAAAGGCCATTCGCGCACACCATGTCCCACTCGCGTCTCGCAGTCTCTTTGCGCCCCAACAAGGAGAAGAAGGAATGTGACGAAATAGCGAATGGCCCATATTTGAAAATATCAAAATCTACCATAACGATCAAATCCCAACCAGAGCTCTGCTGCACGAATTCCCCGATCCAATCGAGCAACCTGTTCCGCAATGCAGCCATGCGCTGGAATCTAGATGGCTCAACGCCCCTGTCATTGCCGAGCATCAAATTTTCAGACTTGCACTCGAATCTGGGATCTCTTTCACTAGCTACTCGTAACCATCGCTTTGTCTGGTCCCGCGAGTCGTTCTCCAAGACGAAGAAATGGTAATCCTTGAACTGGCGAGCAAGAACCTTGAGAGCAACGTAGGCGGGGATGATAGATTCTCCAGCGTCGCGCACGAGCCCAGCAAACACTACCTTCACCTCCGCTGCCATCCTTCTCCCACGCTCAATGTTGCCCTCCACGAGCTTCCAGTTCTCCCTGACCACGCCACCCAGGGGCGTAGGGAAGCACATGCCTGGGCTGGAGAGATTCATGATCATGTAGTCCTCCCTGCTCTGCGTCCTCCAAAGCCTGCCCCACATCCGGCCCAGCGCCGCCGCGGGCGAGACAATCTCATCGTACCTTATCCCGTCCTTGTATCCAACCCCGTTCGCTGCGTAGTCCTGGGGATTCACCGCCGGCTCTGTCCTGCTTCGTCTGACCGTCACGGCGGAGGCGCAGCGCAAGTACTGCAGCAAGACGATCAATCGGCCAGGGAGTATCGCGACCATGAAAAATGAATGCTCTATTACGGTAACGGATCCGACTATATTCCTCTCTTACCCCGGTTGGGGCAACCCCTGCCGGCATCAGCCACAATGGCTACGGATCAGAGGGCAATGGACTCCAGGACTTCTTGGGAGGGCTCGCAAGCTTCTGGTAAGGCTTCTCTGAAGGCAGGGGGCGTTCGAATTGAAGATTGCGCGTTGCCAGTTAAAGATGGAGGGCCCTGCGTATTGGAGCAGAGACTGCGATGCCACCCTTCCTGCGCGAAACAGGGCATGCTGTGCTCGCGCACTGGGGAGGGGGCGGCAACGAAAACGACGACGCAACAGCGGACGACAGCGGCGAGTCTGCGAGAAGCGGCCCCCTGGGCCGGGCCAGTCTGGGAGCTGCGCCCGGCCGTGGAACTGAGAACCTCCAGGCACGCCCAGAAACTCCTGGGAGCCAAGAATCGAGTAGGGGATCAACTACATCATTGATTTGCCCCGAACTTGATTTCCCCCGTCGAATAGACGACGAATGCGTAGATTGCTCGCGAATCTACTGAGGATTCTAAGTATGTTCCGTAAGTTCGACGAGAAAGTTAATTCTATATGGGATATACCAATTCTGTAGTCAATCCTCTACTCGAAAGAACGGCGGCACTCACACCAACGCAGGAAGGAGCCTCAACCGGGAAAGTGATTCTGGCTTTTGATGCTGGTGGCGCTCGCTCGGACCCCTAACCCTCGCGGAGATCGGGATCACCCTCGAGGAGATCGGGATCATCCCTCGGTGGAGACAGCCGCCGATACTGGTGTTGGTGTCAATCTCCAGGCCTCCCAAACCTTCCGAGCTGACGACGACGACGATGACGACGACGACGACGACGACGAGCGCGACGACGTCGGCGGCGGCGGCGGCGACGATGACGACGGGGGGAAACGTCGGAGGAAGGTGCGCAAGAGAGGTTGGCCAGGGGGCGCGCGGGGCTCAGCGCGGGGAACTGGATCGATCTCAGCACCGCCGCTCTCCACATCCGATCCCGATCCTCCGTCCACTTCCGCTCCGGTGGGGCACGAGGGGAAGCGAGAGGAGCAGGAGGAGGAGGAGAATGAGGAGAAGGAGAGCAAGGAGGAGAAACTCTCCACATCCAATCCCGATCCTCCCTCCACTTCAGCGCTCGTTGGGCACGAGGGAAAGAGAGGGAAGGAGGATCGGGAGGAGGAGGAAGAGGCTGAGCAGGGAGGAGGAGGAGGAAGAAGAAGAAGAAGAAGAAGAAGGACCGGTGTAAACCAAAGACAGATCAACGATGTTGCAATAAACCCTCCCTCCAAATTTCCTCTCCATTAGCTCCTTTAAAGATCTGTGTCCACTGCGGGAGGAACCCCGTTGGAAGACAACTGTCTGAAAATCTACAACCGCACCAAAACATCATTCCTGGGACTGCAACGCCGCGAATCAACGTGAATGTTGCAACCTGGTGATCCTAAATCGTGCCAGAACACCGTGCCAGAACACCGTTTCTGGGACGACAGCACCGCAAACCAACGTGGCTGTCGCGCCCTGGCTATCCTAATTCGTGCCAAGACAATGTTTCCGGGCCGTCTACCATAGTAATTCTTGAATGTGTTGTTAACTGTAATAACGAATGTGCGCGGCGCTATGGCGATATTCACATTTTGAAGACGAGCCGCCTTTTACGCGTGAAGCCCTGCAATTATTTAAAGCGACAAATGTGCGCGGCGCTGAGGCGAGAACCGCCCTCCATCGTAGAACTCTTTCCAACTTTTAGAACGAATGTGCGCGTCGCTAAAAGCGAGAGCCACATTTCGAAAAGAACCACCATCCGTCCGCGAAGCTGTTGGATCTTTTGAAGACGACTGCGCGCTGCGCTGAAGTAAAAACTATATTTTGAGAACCGCCCACCCATCAGCTGAGAAGCTGTTGCCAATTTCAAGCTTCAGGATCACCCGCCGATCCCACGAGGCGTGCGCGATATCCTTTGTCTCGAGACACCAAGCCTCCTGACACACTCCAGCCTTTCGTTTTGTACCCACGCCCACAACCACGCCCCAGCGTCCCCGACCCTCTGGAAACCTGTTCTTCGGACCCCCCGCCCGACAATTTCTCGCCCGGATCCGACCCCGTTCGAGCTCATGGTTTGACATACTGGCGGCCTGGGACCTCTGGTTTGAGGAACCCCACCTCGCAATCTCCCGCCCAAATCTAACCCCCCTCTAGTCCCCCCCGTCTAACGACCTGTCGTTTTATTGAGGACCACCCACACTGCAATTTTCCGCCAGGATTCGGTCTTGTTCCAGCCTCGATTTACCCACCTGGTCTGTCATCCTGGCGGCCTGGGGCCTGTGGCTTGATAACCCCCCCACCTTGCAATTCCCCGCCCGGATCCGACTCCGTTCTAGCCCCCTGGTCTGACATCCAGGCGGCCTGGGATCTGTGATTTGAAGACCCCCACCTTGCAATTTTCTGCCCAGATCCGACCCCGTTCTAGCCCCCTGGTCTGACATCCAGGCGGCTGGCCCCCCCCCCCTCACTGCAGTTTTCCTCCTAGATCCGACCCCGTTCTGGCCCCCTGGTTTGAAATCCTGGCGGCTTGGTGCCTCTGGTTTGAGGACGCCTCACCCTGCAATTGACCCCCAGATCCGACCCAGTTCTAGCCCCCCTGGTCTGAGAGGGGGACGCTGTGCGCCTTGAGCCTTTCTGGCAACACTGACAAAGATGGCGACTCCGACGCGTGTCTCGAACAGCGCAGACTCAGAATTTCATAATGATGATGATGATGATGATAATGATGATGATGATGATGATGCTGATGATGGTGGTGCGGCTGATGATGATGATGGTGAGGGTGAGGATGATGAGTAAGAGGAGGATGCGGATGCGAATGCGGATGCGGATGACGATGATGGTGATGATGATGATGATGCTGATGATGCTGATGATGCTGATAATGATGGTAATGATGATAGTGATGATGATGATGATGATGATGACGATGATGATGATGGTGCTGAAGATGATGATGATAATGCTGCTGATGATGATGCGTATGATGCTGCTGGTGATGATGTTGATGATGGTGGTGATGGTGATGATGATGACGATGATGCTGATGAATGCGGTGATCCTGCTGATGATACAGATGATGATGCATATTGAAATGTTGATGCTGGAGGTGATGATTATGAGACTGATAATGATGCTGATTATGATGATGGTGGCGATAGTGGGTGGACTGGTGACGACCAGGAGGATTATGATGAATCCACAGACGATGACTACACTGCTTATGATGATGCGGATTATGCTGCTGCTGTTGATGCTGATCATGGCTATGCGGATGCTGTTTATGATGATGGGGATAATGGTGACAGTGATGATGCGGATGGTGAGGAGATGGATGAGGAGGCGGACGATGAGAAGGGGGAGGTGGCGTAGGAATAGGAGGAGGAGGAAAAGGAGGTGGAGGAATAGGATGATGATGAGGGGCATGAGGAGGAAGAGGAGGAGGAGGACGAGGATGCCGAGAAGTGGGAGGAGATTGTGGGAATGAGGAGGAGGAGGACGACGTCTGGAAGAGAAGACGGAGACGAAACACGAAGAGGATGACGGGGGCCAGGAGGAGGATAAGGAGGACAAGGAGGAGTTGGAGGAGGTTGGGGGGGAGGAGCAGGAGGGGGAGGAGGAGGTGGAGGAGCTGGTTAAATAGAAGGGGGTGCATGGAGAGGATGACAGATGACGGTAATGGTGGTAATGACGATGATATTGATGCTGGTGGTGATGATAATGATGGTGATGATGCTAGTGATGGTGATGATGATAGTGATGGTGAACGTGATGGTGGTGGTGATGATGAGGATGCTCATGAGGATGCGAATGCCGATGATGATGATGCTGATACCCATGCTGATGCTGATACTGGTGAGGATGATGATGACGATGATCGTGGTGATGATGATGTTGATGATCACCATGATGATACTGATAACCATGCAGCTGTTGATGATGATGATGATGCTGATGGTGATAATGATGCTGGTGCTGATGATGATGATGCTGATGCTGACAATAATGAGTTTGGAGGGGAAGGCGGCGGAAGAAGAGGAGGAGGAAAACGATGGGGGAGTAGGATTCTGATGAGGACCGGGAGAGGGAAGATGAGGAGGAGGCGAATGCACGAAGAAGGTTCAAGAGAATGTAATGATGAGCGGAACCAAGAGATGGACTCGAAGGCTCACAAGAAGGAGGAGTCGGAGGAGGACCATTACTAGAGGATGAGGAGCAGCAGGACGATGATAGATGCTGCTGCTGCTAACACCGATGATGATGCTGAGGGTGATGGGGGTGATGATGATACTGACGATGCTGGTGCTGACGGTGAAGGTCGTGATAAATGGTAATGACCTTGGTGTTCATGGTCATGATGATGAAGCTGATGCTGCGGATGGTGATGGTGCTCGTGATCATGGTGATGATGATGCTGATGGTGATGGTGATGGTGAGGATGTGGATGAGGAGTACGAGGAGGATGCGGATGCGGATGCGGATGCGGAGGATGATGTTGGTGTTGATGGTGATGATGAGGATGGTGATGATGATGATGATGATGATGAAGATTATGATGATGATGTTGAGCATGATCATGATGGTGATGGGGATGATGACGATGATGATGGTGCTGATGATGATGATGATGATGCTGATGATGCGCATGATGCTGTTGGTGATGTTGATGATGATGGTGATGATGATGCTGGTGAAGGCGGGGGTCCTGCTGATGATGCAGATGGTGGTGCGGATTGCCGTGGTGATGATGGTGGTGATGATTATGAAACTGACGATGATGCTTATGATGATGATGGTGGCGATAGTGGGTGGACTGGTGACGACCAGGAGGATTATGATGAATCCACAGACGATGACTGTCCTGCTTATGATGATGCGGATTATGCTGCTGCTGTTGATGCTGATCATGGCTATGCGGATGCTGTTTATGATGATGGGGATAATGGTGACAGTGATGATGCGGATGGTGAGGAGATGGATGAGGAGGCGGACGATGAGAAGAGCGAGGTGGCGTAGGAAGATGAGGAGGAGGAAAAGGAGGTGGAGGAATAGGATGATGGTGATGATGGGCATGAGGAGGAAGAGGAGGAGGCGGAGGATGCCGAGGAGTGGGAGGAGGATGTGGGAATGAAGAGGAGGATGACGACGTCTGGGAGGGAAGACGGAGACGGATGATGATGATGATGAAACTGATGCTGCTGATGGTGATGATGATCGTGATAGTGGTGGTGATGCTGATGATGCTGATGATGGTGATGGTATTGATGAGGATGCGGAGTACGAGGAGGATGCGGATGCGGATGCGGATGCGGATGATGATGGCGCTGGGGAGGGATGATGATGACGATGCTGAGTACGATGATGATGGTGATGGTGATGGTGATGACGATGGTGATGATGGTGCTGATGATGATGCTGATGATGCTGATGATGCGGATGATGCTGCTGGTGATGATGTTGATGATGGTGATGATAGTGATGATGATGGCGGTGATGCTTGTGAAGACGGTGATCCTGCTGCTGATGCAGATGATGGTGCGTACCGACGTGTTGATGATGATGGTGGTGATTATGGGACTGATGATACTGATGATATGATGGTGCTGATTAGGATGATGATGGTGGCGATATTGGGCGGGCTGGTCACGACCAGGAGGCTTATGATAAATATACACGCGATGACTACACTGCTCATGATGATGCGGATCATGCTGCTGCTGCTGATGCTGATCATGGCGTGCCTGTTGTTTATGATGATGGGGATGATGGTAGCAGTGATGATGCGGATTGTGAGGAGATGGATGGGGCGGCGGAGGATGAGAAGGGGGAGGTGGCGCAGGAAGAGGAGGAGGAGGAGGAGGAACAAGAGGTGGATGAATAGGATGATGATGAGGGGCATGAGGAGGAAGAGGAGGAGGAGAACGAGGGGGAGTAGGATGCTGATGAGGAGTAGGAGGAAGAGGAGGAGAACGTGCGAAGGAGGTTCAAGAGAACGTAACGAGCAGAACCAAGAGATGGATTAGAAGGATCACAAGGAGGAGTCGGAGGAGGAGAATTTCTAGAGGATGAGGACGGAACAGCAGGATGAAGATAGATGCTGTCGCTGCTGACGACGACGATGATGATGATGCTGAGGTTGATAGGGATGATGATGATGATGATGATGATGATGATGACGACGATGCTGGTGCTGACGGTGGTGCTGGTGATAATGATGATGGCCTTGGTGTTCATGATTATGATGATGAAGATGATGCTGCGGATGGTGATGATGACCGTGATAGTGGTGATGATGCTGATGATGACGACGATGCTGATGCTGATGGTCATGATGATGATACTGCTGTTGATGATGCCAATGTCGGTACTGGCGACGATGGTGGTGCCGACGACGACGACGACGACGGCGACGATGATGATGATGATGATGATGATGATGATGATGATGATGATCAGCATCATGTTGCTGGCGATGGAGATAGTGGTACGTATGCTGGTTATGTTGATGACGATCATGCCGATGTTGATGCTGATGATACTGATTGTGATGATGGTGCCCAAATTGACGATGCTGATCATGGCGATGATAATCGGGATGATGTTGATTGGGATGCTCATGATGCTGATTATCAGTAAGATCATGATGACTTTGAGGCTGATGCAGATGATGACGACGATGGTGGTGACGATGATCATAATGATGCTGATGATGATGGCACTGATGATGATGATGATGATGCTGATAAAGATGGAGATGATGAACATGATGATGATGATGATGATGCTGATGATCATGATGATGCTGACCATCAGGATGCTGCTGGTGATGATGATGATGCTGTTGCTGTTGTCGTTGCTGATGGTGTTGCTATTGTTTATATTGTTCTTGTTCGTGTTGCTGTGGTCGTTGTTGTTGATTGTGTTGTTTGCCGTGTTGTTGCCGTTGTTGTTGGGCGTGTTGGTGTCGTTGTTGTGGTGATAATTGTTGGTGTTGGTGTTGTTGTCGTTGCCGTTGTCATGGTCGATTTCGTTGTCGTTCTTGTTGTTGATGCGAAAACGAACTCTGGGAAGCTGACTGGACACGGAACGGGCCCCTTACGTTTCCAGAGGTCGGGGTCCGGAAACGAACTCCCCAAAACGCTCTCTTTCTTGAGTGGTCGCCTTCCCCTAACGTGTCCCCATCCACCTCCTCCTCCTCCTCATCCTCTCCCTTCTTCTCCTCCTCTCCCTTCTCCTCCTCCTCCTCCTCCTCCTCCTCCCTCCTCCCCCTCCTCCTCCTCCTCCTCCTCCTCCTCCTCGTCCTGCTCCTCCTCCTCCTCGTCCTCCTCCTCCTCCTCCTCCTCCTCCTCCTCCTTCTGCCCGCATGGATCCAGTACCCCAGGTGAGGCGGCCCCCCAGGGCGTCAACGATGTCAACGTTGTCAACGTTGCCCTCCCCTCCTCCTCCTCCTCCTCCTCCTCCTCCTCCTCCTCCTCCTCCTCCTCCTCCTCCTCCTTCCCCTCCTCCTCCTCGTCCTCCCCTGCCAGCGAGAACCCAGTACTACAGGTGAGGCGACCCCCCAAGGCGTCAACGTTGTCAACGTTGGGCCTCCCACCCCTGCCAGCGAGGACCCGGAGCTCCAGGTGGGACGGCCCCCCAAGGCGCTAAGGTTGTCAACGTTGTCAACGTTGGGCCCCCCCCTGCCAGCGAGGACCCAGGGCTCCAGGTGAGGCGGCCCCCCAAGGCGCCAACGCTGTCAACGTTGTCAACGTTGTCAACGTTGGGCCCCCCCCCCCCCGGCCAGCGAGGACCCAGGTCTCCAGGTGAGGCGGCCCCCCAAGGCGCTAACGTTGTCAACGTTGTCAACGTTGGGCCTCATCCCTCCCCCTCCCTCGTCAGCCAGAGCACAAGGCGGCCCCCCAAGGCGCCAACGTTGTCAACGTTGTCAACGTTGTCAACGTTGGGCCTCCACCCCCTGCCAGCAAGATCCCAGAGCTTCCGGACCGGAAGCTCCCGGAACTCCTGGAGCTCCGTGAGCTCCCGGAGCTCCAGGTCCGGAGCTCCCAGAGTTCTTTTTTCCTTTTCAGGGACTGATGATTCCTTGCGTTCGCCGTCATTGCGTCGACTGTTGAGGGACTGAGGCTTGCTTGCGTCAGACAGGCGGTCCCCAAAGGCGTCAACGTTGTCAACGTTGGCCCCTTGGGGGGTCGCCTCACCTGGAGCCCTGGGTCCTCGCTGGCAGGGGGGGAGGCCCAACGTTGACAACGTTGACAACGTTGGCGCCTTGGGGGGCCGCCTCACCTGGAGCCCTGGGTCCTCGCTGGCAGGGGGAGCCTAACGTTGACAACGTTGACAACCTTAGCGCCTTGGGGGGCCGTCCCACCTAGAGCTCTGGGTCCTCGCTGGCAGGGGGGGGAGGCCCAACGTTGACAACGTTGACAACGTTGACGCCCTTGGGGGCCGTCTGTCTGACGCAAGCAAGCCTCAGTCTCTATGCGTGAGGCTGAACAACACAAACAACACATTGACGCAAGCGAGCCTCAGTCCCTGAAAAAGAACTCCGGGAGCTCCGAACCTCCCGGAGCTCGCGGAGTTCCCAGTGCGGGAGCTCCGGGTCCTCCGCTGGCAGGGGGAGGGAGGCCCAACGTTGACAACGATGACAACGTTGACAACGTTGGCGCCTTGGGGGGCCACCTCACCTGGAGCTCTGGAGCTCTGGTCCTCGCTGGCAGGGGGGGGGCCCAACGTTGACAACGTTAACAACGTTGGCGCCTTGGGGGGCCGCCTCACCTGGAGCTCTGGGTCCTCGCTGGCTGGGGGGGGGAGGCCCAACGTTGACAACGTTGACAACGTTAGCCCCTTGGGGGGCCGTCTGTCTGACACAAGCAATCCTCAGTCCTTATGCGTGAGGCTGAACAACACATTGACGCAAGCAAGCCTCAGTCCCTGAAAAAGAACTCCGGGAGCTCCGGACCTGGAGCTCTGGAAGCTCCCGGAGCTCCCGGAGTTCCCGTTGCGGGAGCTCCGTGTCCTCCGCTGGCAGGGGGGGAGGCCCAACGTTGACAACGATGACAACGTTGACAACGTTGGCGCCTTGGGGGGGGCCGCCCAACGTGAATGTCTCGTCCCTCGCTGGCAGGGGAGGGAGGCCCAACGTTGACAACGTTGGCGCCTTGGGGGGCCGCCTCACCTGGAGACCTGGGTCCTCGCTGGCAAGGGGGGGTCCCAACGCTGACAACGTTGGCAACGTTAGCCTCTTGCGGGGCGCCTCACCTTCAGCCCTGGGTCCTCACTGGCAGGGGTGAGGGGGCCCAACGTTGACAGCGTTGACAGCGTTGACAACGTTGACAACGTTGGCGCCTTGGGGGGCCGCCTCACCTGGAGCTCTGGGTCCTCGCAAGCAGGGAGGGACCCAACGTTGGCAACGTTGACAACGTTGACAACGTTGGCGCCTTGGGGGGCCGTCCCACCTGGAGCTCTGGGATCCCGCTGGCAGCAGGAGGGGAAGGAGGGAGGCCCAACGTTGACAACGTTGACAACGTTGACGCGCTACGGGATGGAAGTGGCGCCGTGGCGAGTGTCCAAAAGCCTCAAGGCGCACAGCGTCCCTTTCTCCCATGGTCCGACATCCTGGCAACCTGGGATCTCTGGTTGTTTGAGGACCTCCTTCCTTGCAATTTGCCGCCAGGGTCCGGCCCCGTTCCGGTCTCGATCTCGTCCCGTGGTCTGCCATCTGGCGGCCTGGGACCTTCATGTTGAGGACCATTCACCCTGCAATGTTCCGCTCGGATCTGACCCCGTCCTGGCCCCCCAGTCTGACATCCTGGTGGCCTGGGACCTCTGTTTCGAGGACCCCAACATTCTGGCGGCCTGGGACCTCTGGTGGAGGACCCCGCACACTGCCATTGTCCAACCGCATCCGATCCAGTTCTAGGAGTGCGGTTTTTTTTTGTCGCGGCGATAACGGGCATGACGGGGGAGGCGTAGGGTGCAAAACGTAACGCCCCCTCCCCCTGGCGTGTGGCTCCGGCACTACCGCCGCGTCCGAGCGCGCGACGACAACGAGCAACGAGCAACGAGTACCGAGCGACGAGGACGAGGACAAGGAAGACGACGACGACGAGCGACGACGAGCGACGACGACGACGATGCTACGACGACGACAGCGAGCGACCACGACGACGACGAGAACGAGCGACGACAACGACGACGACGGAAACGAACGCCTGGAGGTTTCGCAGAGGTTCCCGCAGAGGTCTCTCAGACACCCTCTCGAAGTTCTCCGAAGACTTCTGGTGGCCCTCGAAGGCCTTCGACGATGACGAGTGGCAGCAAGTGACAGCGAGTGACACCGAGCAACGGCGACGAAAACGACGACGACGAGCGACGAGCAACGAGGCCGAGGAGAACGAGGACAAGGACGAGGACGACAACGGGAACGAGGACGACGGCGTCGACAACGACGACGACGACGAGCGACGACGACGACGACGACGACGAGCGACCACGACGACGACGAGCGACCACGACGACGAGCGACCACGACGACGACCAGGACAAACGACGACGACAACGACGAGCGACCACGACGGCGACGAGGACGAGCGACGACGACGACGACGGCGACGGCGACGGCGACGCCCAGAAGCCACCAGAGATCTCTGGAGCTCTCCGGAGCCCTCCGGGACAGAACACTCCGAAGGCCCTCCAAAGGCCTCTGGAAGCTCTCGAAGGCCTTCGAAAGCGGTCGACGACGACGAACGACGGCGAGCGATAACGAGCGACGAAAATGACAACGACGATGACGATGACGACGAAAAATTATGAGGGCGAAGAGGAGGTCTTGGGAACACACGCCTATTGAAGCGCCGCTATTTTATGTGGTGTGTAAGCGCTATGTTCCAAATTTGTTATCTTGTTCCTCGTCCTCGTCGACGTCTTCCTCCTCCTCTTGCTCCTCCTCCTTCGCACATGCTTGAGAGCACCGCTACTTGCCGGCGACCACGGAATAGCGAGGGAAACGAGACCGCAACAAATCTGCAATATCCTGCGGGCACCACGCGCATGCACGAAAAAATGATGGACCTTGTCGGGACCACATTGGCCCATGACAGGGTGAGACACGCGCGTGCCACAATAGCCTGCAAAAACCACAATGCCCTGCGAACGCCGGGCATGCCTGCGAACACCAAAACGTGCGAAGCATGCCAGCGAACACCGCGCCACAGCAGCGCGCGAACGCCACAGTAGCAACAAGCCTGCGAGCGCAACAATAGCCTGCGAGGAAACGCAAGTGCTGTGACCGCACCATGCTGCGAGACTGCGGTGCACGAGCGCGCGTCGGCAACTCCTGGGGTGCACTGGGGGGAGGAACGTTACGCTATGGGGGGGTACGAACCCCGATCCCGGACCATCTGCCCGAAGAGATCCACCCAAGTCATCTAAACATCTAAAGATCGAAATTTATTGGATCCACCAGAAATACAAAACATAAAACGGGGTGGACGAGATGATGCAAGGCAAGGATGGGGAAACAGGGAGAGGGGGAAGAGGAAGAGGGCCTGAGGGGAAGGGGGTCGGAAGAGGAAGCGAAAGAGGAGGAGAAGAAAAAGGAGGAGGAGGAAGTGACGGAGGTATACAAGGACGACGACGGCGACGGCGACGATGACGATTACGAGTCGGAGGAGGATGATGATGATGATGAGGAGGAGGAGGAGGAGGTGGATTTTCATGAACGAACCTATTAGGTTCGAAGCGATGGGAGACAGGCTGTCACATGCCTGCATCCATCTTCGCCGCCTCTTCCCTTGCCTGACTTCTCTGCACAAGCGCGGCCATTCGGTCATCCTGAAGACGCGAAAACACAGCTGGTTGCCCATTCGCCGCCGCAAGGAGAGGTGGTCGCGCAGCAGCGAAACAAAGTCAGGCAGCCCCACGACGCGAACTATCCGTTACCGTGGACTTACCACGACAGTGATGATAAAAAAGGCCAGCATGAACCCTGCGATGAGTCGTGCGAGCGCCTGGAAGCTTTTGCTGAAGGCACTCCTGATCCAAGTTGTGGCAGCGACTCGAGGCGTATGCTCCACGCGCAGTGCGGAAACACGCTATCGTTTCAACGTTTCCTCGGAGCACTCGGCAGGGAACCAAAGAGTGCCCGAGCGGCAGGTTTAGAGTCTTCCGCCAGGTCGGACTCACACCTTTACAACCGAGCGTGGGTCTGGAAGACGGGTCGGTCCAGAGGGTGAGGCAATGAAAGCATCTGAGGCGACCTTGCTCCAAATCCTGCCACGAATGTCAACCTTCTGAATTAAAGACTTCGACCTGGGTCCCACGCTCGAACGGTCGATTTATCTACAGAGAAAACCGACAACACCTTACCCACAACGCGTGCAACGATGCGGAGTAGCCTGCGCCTCTTGTCCACCTCCTCCATTTCGAGCGGGGAAGGTTGAGGGTGGTCGAGGCGAGCTTGCTTGGCCTGGGCATCTGCACACCAGTTTCCCGCTCCGATTCGACGTTCGTGATTTAGACGGCCTTCGGTGACACTTCGCTCTCGGTGAGCTGGCATGCCCAAGACAGGGGCCACGCGCGCATTTTTCTCGCGCCTCAGCGCTCCGCGCCGAAGTTCCGCATGTCGATGCTTCCTTGAAGCCAAGTGCGCAGGATCAACACCAAATAACCTCACTTCTGTCATGCCGTACCGGCTCGCTCCGAGCTCCTGGAACACAGGAAGAAGGGCCATGGCGCGATGTTCTGCAGCTCGGGAGGATTGCGGCCAGGTGTCCACGCCATCCCTAGCTACAGTCTCTCATCGAGCCCAGGGCTCCAAGAAAATCCAGGAGCAAGACGCCCGAGAGAGCTCGCGGACGCAGCGACGCGCCACCGAACCACCCACGCAAACATCGACCCCTCGCAGGTCCACCGAATCACAAGGCACGGCGAGCCGGCAGCATCACACAGCGTCGGGTTAGGATTGGTGGAGGGCTGTGGGAGGGCGCATCTGGGATGGCCCCATTTCATCTCATCAAAGAACAGCCTGTCGCCACCATCGAACGCTTCGCCGTGCCATTCGGGAGGCGCGTCTTCAAGCGAAGCAGCGCGGGCCTGAGCGGCGCCAAGATGCATGCGCTGCCGGGCGCGGCGTCGCGCCCCATCCAGCTGCCCGCAGGGAGGGCGCAATCCGTTAGCCGGATGCCTGCGCGAGCGGGCTCCGGCGCGCGCCCGCTCGCCTCGACAAAAACAAGTAAGGGCAAAGTGATGTTCCCATGGGCAAGGACCTTTCCCCTGGGGCCCGAAGGCCTTCTTGGGGGGGGGGGGGGCCCGCGCAAACGCGGGCACCGCGGGGGCCCGAGGCGCGCGGAGCCAAGGCCCTCTCGCGCAAACGCTGGGCAAGCGAGGTCGAAGAGGTGGGCGGGCAGGGAAGGGGGGGCGCACCACATGTGGATACCCAATGCCCCATATCGCCCCGAGAAGTCAGAGCCGACGTCGGCTCCCATCCCAACGGGCGCAAGCTGAAATGCACGCGCTGAATTGAGCCTCTGGAATTTCGTTAAAGGACCTGATCGTGAAAGGGAACGGCGCGCCATATGCGAAAGAGATCCTTACTCGCATGCATCGATATCCTGGGACAGGTGAACGCGATCCAAACAACCCCCGCCCAGCGAAGCGTAGGCGCGGCAGCGGCGCGCCACGTGGGATCCCTAATCGTCGCGACATTGGCCTGGAGAAAGCACCCGCGGTGCCGAGGGAGCCCGTGGAACAATGGGACCAGACGCGACTACAAGAGTACGTGATTACTCATTCCCACCGCAGCCGATCCAAAACCAGCCGCTGGCAAAACTCCAGCCACGCATATTTTCCCGATCCGACCTTTTTGTCGTGGCAGCCTCGGTCGGTAGCGCTGATGCACGCGGAGGCGACGACGCGCGTCGTGAAAGCGAAACTGGCGCTTCCACACAGCAGGGCGCGATGCTCCCCCCTGGGACAGCACCAAATCAGTGCCGAGGAAAACCGCGCCGCTAGAACCTGGCCCGATATCGCGCCGAAGTGGCGCTTGATGATGGTGGCCAGCCAACGTAAGACTGGTGTGTTAACGTTATCTGGATGAGCTGACGCCTTGAAGAGAGCCGCGGCGGCTCTCGCGGCAATCGAAATCACCTCCCTCCGCGCCCCCTCCGCGGTCGCACTATCATAATCAACGCGCGGTGATGGCAGCGCATCCCCGTGGGGCAATGCGAAACTGACGGATCTTCGACGCTGCGCACCCAAACGAATTGGTCGAGAAAATACCCCCAGCAGGAAGCCCTGCGGAGGCAAAGTCGCGAGACGCTGAATACTGAGCACCCAATCTAGGAAGCCGAAGGCCACGCCAATAATTGCACGCAGTCTTCACGATCGCGCCGTCGACATCGCGATCGAGCGCGCGATGGCGGAGAAGCTGAAATTCGAACACCTCGCAATGCTCAGTCCCATCCCAATTAAATCTCACCTTATCATCGCGATGGGCGGCGTCAGTCCGCGCGGCCCGATGCCGCGCAGCATCCCCGGCGCTGCGGCTTCGACCAAGGGCCCAATATTTTCTGGACTACCTATTTTCGAAATCTCAAATGGCAGGGCGCCGCAGCCCCCCCCCCAGACTCGAACAGGCCCTGCGCGCGCCAGGATGGAACGGAGGTTCTGCCTTGCTTCCCCACGCAGTGGCAAACAAGCCAAAACAACTGTTTCTGCAGTCTGAAGCGAAAGTCTCAAGTGCCGCATCCGACACAGCGCTGAACTGCTCGGGGCGAAGAGAAAAATTAGCCTGGCGAAAGACCCAACCATATGCAGTTGTGAATGCCGCAATTGTGCTGGGTGGTGGCGGACGCATGCGGGCGGTGCCACTGGGACCTTCGGTGGAGCTCCCTATGGGGCCACGAAACGCTGTACTGGGTGGGTGAGACGCCGTCAGCAAGGGCTGTGTTGCGTGGTGGCGGACGCATGCGAGCGGTGCCACTGGGACCTTCGGTGGAGCTCCCCATGGGCCCACGAAACGCTGTACTGGGTGGGTGAAACGCAGGCAGGGAGCAAGGGCTGTGCAGGGTGGTGGCGGACGCATGCGGGCGGTGCCGCTGGGACCTTCGGTGGAGCTCCGTATAGGGCTACGAAGCGCTGTTCTGGGTGGGTGAAGCGCAGGGAACAAGGGCTGTGCTGGGTGGTGGCGGACGCAAGCGGGCAGTGCCACTGGCACCTTTGGTGGAGCCCCCTATGGGGCCACGAAACGTGCGAGGGGTATGCCAGAATTGGGGGTGGAACCGCATGCCAGCGCAGCCACTGGGGCCTTCGGTGGAGCTCCCTATGGAGCCACGAAACGTGTGAGGGGTGTGCCGAAATGGGGGGTGGAACCGCATGCGAGCGCAGCCACTGCGGCGTTCGGTGGAGCTCCCTATGGGGCCACGAGACGTGTGAAGGGCGTGCCGAAAAAGGGGGTGGAACCGCATGCGAGCGCAGCCACTGGGGCCTTCGGTGGAGCTCTCTATGGGGCCACGAACCGTGTGAGGGGTGTGCCGAAATGGGGGGGGGAACCACATGCGAGCGCAGCCACTGGGGCGTTCGGTGGAGCTCCCCATGGAGCCTGCCGAAATGGGGGGTGGAACCGCATGCGAGCGCAGCCACTGGGGCCTTCGGTGGAGCTCCCTATGGGGCCACGAAACGTGTGAGGGGTGTGCCGAAATGGGGGGTGGAACCGCATGCCAGCGCAGCCACTGGGGCCTTCGGTGGAGCTCCCTATGGGGCCACGAAACGTGTGTGGGGTGTGCCAAGATGGGATGCGGAACCGCATGCGAGCGCAGCCACTGGGCCCTTCGGTGGGGCTCCCTATGGGGCCACGAAACGTGTGAGGGGCGTGCCAGAATGGGTGTGGGAGGGGGAGGAGGGGGGAGGAGGGGGAGAGGAGAGGAGACGCGGGGCACCGTCTCTTCAAAACGAGGACCCAACACCACAGGATGGTTGGGAACAAGGGATTGGGAGGTGCCGCGGGAGACGTCGGCCGACGCACTCCGACGCTCGGCCGACGCACTCCGAGGCGCACGGGCCCGATCAAGAACGATGACCTCGCCCGCCACGCCAGACGCGCGCCGACGCGTTCCCGGCCCCTTGACTTCGCGACGACGGAGGAGCGAAGGTTGCACGAGATAGCTCCAGGGTGGGTCTGGACGGCCGTGCGATTCCGTTTCGTCCGGAGTCTAGTGATCCAATGGATGACCATGGCCCCCCATCCAAAGCCTTCTGATGCCACTCGCGCAAACTATCCCGCGGCTGCTTGCCGACGGCCCCCACGGCCTCCAAGACGCCGCCCCCGCCCCCCCCCGAACTGAACGACGCTCGGCGCTCCTCGCGCCAATCAGCCCGAGCGTCTGACGAAGGGGGCGGAGTCGCCATGCCTCGAGCCCGTCGCGGCGCGGAGCCCAGCCGGGTGCTGGCGCCCTCCTGGACAAGGAAGGCCTAGAAGCTGCTGCATCTGAAGCTGCACGCACCTGACCTCGCTGCTTATGGGCAGCGGGATCGACAAGACCATTGGGGTCCTCGGCCGCTTGGGGCGCCAGCCACGATGCCCCCCCAGTGGCCCCCATAGGTTCTCTATAGCGCTGAGCGAGCCAGATCGCGCGGTTGGGCGAGAGGTGCCAAAGCCCGTGGTTCAATATAAATCGGAGCCCGCCTTGGCCTCAAGAAAACCACCCCGAAAACCTTTGCGTTGGCCCCCCCTCCCACGAGCAGCTTGAGCTCGAGCTCGATGGCGTCGGCGAACTGACGCCAAGCCGCGGCGAGAGATCCCCGCGCCTGGCCCGCAGGCGCCGTCGGGGCCGACTCGGCCGCAGCTTCGGCCACCGCGCGGGGGGGCATTCAGTCCAGCGGCTGAGGCGTGGGTCGCGCTGGCCCAGAAGTTGACAACCGCTGATGAGCTCGATCTGCGTCGACGACACCGAAACGAATTTGCTCCGATGTCCAACGCGAGTTTCCACCCTCCGCACTCGCTCTGCAAGATCCTCGGGACATGCGAGTTCTCTAAACTGCTCAGAGACCGTCCGC
The DNA here is from genome assembly GCA_963575745.1 of Prorocentrum cordatum. Taxonomy (NCBI): domain Eukaryota; class Dinophyceae; order Prorocentrales; family Prorocentraceae; genus Prorocentrum; species Prorocentrum cordatum. The sequence continues at coordinate 270,313 of CAUYUJ010015563.1, read as the reverse complement.
CTGCGCGCTGCATCCTAACAAATCCATTTCGGAATTGACAAAGGTCGACCCGGCGTGGGGCACGCAGTCTCGACGGCAACTGGGCCGCGGTCAGACGAGGCGCCCTTGGTGGCCAAAGTCCTCAACGCGCACGCAGCGACCATCTCATTGGCAATCCCCGCTGGGAGAGCGGCGCGGGCCAAATCTGGCCGAGAGAGCCCGCGAATCTCGCCGGCGACGATGCCTCTGCGCGCGGAGTCAGGGCGATGCACTTCGCGCCAGGAACTGCAATGGCCACGAAAAGCGCCGCGCAGAGACCGACCCCCAGGACCGAACCCACCCCGCGCCAAGAATCTTCCATCCCCCATAGGCACGAAGTTCCAGCCACCAGCCACGAGCACCATGTTTTGTGCTGCAGGGGGCAATGCATCACAGATCTGCCCCACATGCGGCTTATGCGCGCTGATATGGTCGCATGTATAGGGCGCTGCGATTTCCCCAGCAGGCCCCGACCACCTCTGCAAGAATCCCCCCCCCCCGCGCCGCTTCGACGGGGCGGATGCGCGGGGGCGAAGCGACTAAAGCATCATAGACATAAGTGGCAAACCCACCAGCCGCCCCGCCGGCCCAACGCTGCCGCGCAGAGAATACCTCCGCGCATCTCGTCAGCTAAGATGGCCACGTCGCCCTGGGAACCACGAGCTTCCTGGGAGCATGCAATATGACGCCTTTCAAGCAGCTGCATTGCCTGCTGAAGCCGCGCGTCGCAATGAGAGCCGAAAGAGATCGACGCAAGCGCCCCAAGTGCAGGGCGCGAGCAGAGTGGGCGGACGGTAGACTTCACCAGCAAGCCCAGCTAGAGGAAGAGGCAATTGCGACGATGTGCCCGTTGAGTAACACATTAAGCTGCTCTCAGGAGACGGGGGCCCAGTCGATATCGCATATAGCCAGGGCGCAGAACTACTCCAATCGAGCCCCTTTTCCCATCGCTGCAACTGCACTGACATAATGGGGCGATTCCAACAGAAACGGAACTGCAAGCAAGGTGCACGCGCTCCCCCCTCAACCTCAGCCAAGCCTATAATGTCAACGCCCCGTAGATCCCGCGCGTGCATGGCAGATGATCTGCGCCGCGGCCTGCCTCGCGTTGCCGGGATAGCAAAAAGTGCGTGAGACGTCTGCGGGAGGCCGCGGCGGACGCGAAGCTCGAGGTCCCCGCCGACCTCAGGATTAGGGGAAGAGAACGGGCCTCTGTCATAAACTTATGTGGAAAGCGGTGGCCATCAACGTGATCGGGAAGCCGAGCAAGACCTCACTGCAATTGAATGCTCCAGCATGGATGCGCCGGATATCGCTGGCGAGAGCACGCTTGGTCACAATCGGAGTGACAGTCTGGCGAAGTGTGGCCCCCGAGCAATGGCGACGGAATCCCAGGGCCACCAACCGACTCGGGTCGCGCGCGTCAGTGAGCTCCACGCGGCGACGAACCTGCCGAGAGAACGAATCTCCACCGTTCTCAGCACCAAGTGTAGCGGCGCCGCCGATCTCAGTGCCCCCCAACGCTGCAGACTCGTCCTGCATCGTCTCAAGGACCCCCTTTTTCACCTCCTCCTCCTCCTTCAAATTACGCCGCGCAGTCTCACAATCCTGAACGACCTGCAACCAAGCCTTTCCTGTACAGGACGATTCTTTGCAAAAACATCCATCGTCTGCCTCGCGAGATTCGCATGCGCTGTCAAATCTGGAAAGGTATTCTGCTTGCAACATCTGGCCTTGGATTCCTGGCATTTGGCCGCTGATTTTCGTGACCCTTCGATCCAAATGTTCGGGGAAAGAGTCAACACTGCACGAGAGCGGCAGGATCAGCTCTTTCAGGTTGACAAGCATGTTGGAATCGGCCGTGCTAGTACCTGGGGACGGCGGGATATCTGACCGGCCAGTGCTACCACCGCTCTCCTCAGGGGGAAGTCGGAGTAGGAGCCCGCGAAGGCCACGGCATGGCATGGCGCATCGCCTCCATGGCGAAAGGGGAAAAGGAAACGGGAACCGAGGAGGAGCGGCCGCCGAGGGCCAGCAGGGCGCGACCGCGGCCCGCCCGTGGTACCCGGCCACCAAGCGCCTCGAGAGACGTTGGGAAAGCAAGGACAAGCTCCTTGCGCCAAAACGGCTCCGAAACAGGAAGAGGGAAAGGAGGAAAAGGAGGAGGAGCGAAAACAGGAGGAAGAAGATCGAAGAGAAAGAGCGAAATGGAGGACCCCGGCCGCCGGCGTCCTGCAGGAGGCCCAACGGCTCGAGAAAGCGCCGCGCCGCTTCCTCGCGCTCGCGGAAAGCAAAAGGAGGTGTCCACTCGGCGACGGCGGCCCGCCCAGCCCCATCTTTGGGACGGGGTCTCGGGCATCGACTCCCCTTTGTTTTCACGTTGGGCGAACTTGAACGTCTTGGTTGTAGCGAGCACGAATGTCCGCGCCCCCGGGCGCCTCCTCCTCTTCCTCCCTCTCCTCATCCTCCTTTTCCTCCACCCCGTCGTCCTCGTGGTCCTCCTCCGCCCCTCGTTTTCCTTAGACGTTACTCATCCATGTCGAATCCCGACGCCGGTCGAAGGGGCGGGCTGGGGTTTCGCCGGAGACTCCTTCACCTTTCTACGATTATGAAGCTTAGATGTACGGCATCTTCACGGATCGAAGACGGCTCGCTTTCAAAATGTGGTTATCGTTTTTACGCTGCGTTCATTCATCTTAAAAGTTCGCAACAATATGCACGGATGGACAGCGGTCTGTTTTCAACATGTGGTTTTCACCTCTGCGCCGCGCACACTCGTCTGAAAAGTTCGCAACTGGTTCACCGATGTAGGGCGGTTCCATTTCAAAATGCGGCCCTCGCTCCAGCACCGCGCGCACTCGTCTGAAGAATTCGCAACTGTGTCAAATATAGCTATGGTTAACGTCCAGGACATAGTGTTGTGGAATGTTGTCGGAATGTCAGAACGTAGCAATCACGGTGATTCGCGGTGTGGGAGTCACAGGAATGGTGTTACGACGCGGTTTTAGATCGCCAAGAACCAACAATGACGGTGATTCGCTGCGCTGACATTCCAGGAATGGTGTCCTGGCACAGTTCTGGATTTTCCGACGGTTGTCTTCCAACGGGGCACTTCCTTCAGTCAAAATGAGACATTGTAGAGGCTTATGATGAGGGAACTTGGAGGGAGGAATTCTTGCAATATCGATGATGAATATTGGGTATGTGCTGGTTATCCTCTCTCCTCCCTGTCGTCGTCCTCCTCCTCTTCCTCTTCTTGCTCCTGCTTATACTCCTCGTCCTCCTCCTTATCGTCGTCGTCGTCCTCCTCCTCCTCCTCCTCCTCCTCCTCCTCTCCTCATGCTGCGCCACGGCGTGGCCGACTTCGTCTCCGCCAGCGCCGAGGATGCTACCTTGCAAGCCTAGGCAAAGCAGCTGGCGGCAAGAGGGCTCTGACCGCCAAGGCTATACAACCCCGACTACCGATCGGCCCCTCGGGCCCTCATCTGAGGCTGCAAGGGGCCCAAGCCACCAGCATCACAACAAAAAAGAAGCAAACGCGGACCGACGCCGCCAAGAGATGGTTCGAGACCACCAAAGCACCAAGCCGGGTGACCCCTTGAGCGTCTTGTCTCCTCCCTGGCAAAACGATCGCTACCCGCGCAAACCCTCGCCCCTTCCCCTGGGTAGCGTTAGCGATCATGCCGTGGGGGAGGGGGGGCCTGGCCCCTCCCCTATATGCAGGGAGCGGACCCCCCGCAGGTATGGTGCTGTGCTCACAGAGATGGCGTGGTCTGAACGGCACGCATTGGTGCTCACAAACGTGTTGTGGCGCTCGCAGTCGTCGTCGTCGTCGTCGTCGTCGTCGTCGTCCGTCGTCGTCGTCGTTGTCGTCGTCGTCGGTCGTTCGTCGTCGTCTTCGCAATCGTCGTCCAGTGCAGCTGGCGATGGCTCAACTACAGCAGGCTGGTTCGACCACTCTCCCGCAAGTACAAGCTGCGGTGGTTCTATCTCTTCCTTCTGGCTGGTGCTCGATTGCAGTGCGATGCAGCCAACGCGCCTAATAAGGACGCGCGGCTTCTCCAGGGTACCATTGTGTCTTGCCTCTGCGGCGTGTCCTTTGGCGCTTTCGCTGGCTAGCTCTTGCAAACAAATCCCATGCTCGGCTTCCAAAGGGCTTGCGTCCTTACCACCCGTCTTTATGGCACGTACTGAGTTGGGACCCAGCGCCACGGAGAAAATAAAGACTGGGCGGCCCCGCGCCTTCTCCCGCGGGCGCTGTGGTGTGCGCGGGCGCTGTGGTTCACTCAAGCAGCGTGGTGCACACCCGCGCTGCGTTGCATACAGCTGCTGCGGTGTACACAGGCGTTGTGGTGTAGGCAAGCGCTGTGGTGCACGCAGGTACTGTGGTGTACACCGACGCTGTGTTGCACGCGGCTGCCGTGGTGTACACAAGCGTTCTGGTGTACGCAGGCGTTGTGGTGCTGCCGTGTAGAATCCTCAGGCGCTCCAATTTCCATAAGGGTTCTTTCAAACGTGTGTATAAAACTCTCGCTTTCTGTGGAATCCAGAGGCGCCCCAATTTCGAGAAGGATTCCTTTATCAAACAAGCGATTTTCTGTGGAATCCAGAGGCGCACCACTTTCCATAGCGATTCCTTTTCAAATGCTATATAAAGATGGAGTCTTGTGGGCTTCAGAGGCACTCCATTTACCATTGGGCTTTCCTTAATAATCCTACAGTAGACAACGTTTGTCTGTAGAATCCTATTTTAAACAACGGCTGCTGCAGTCTACACAGGCACTGCGGTGTGCATGGGCGACGTGGTGCTCCAATGCACGCGGCTGCTGTGGTGTACGGAGGCAATGTGATGTTACACAAATGGCGCTGTGTTGCACGCAAACATTGGGCATTGTCGTGTACACAGGCGAATGATGCGCCGGTAGCGCGGGCGCACCCTGGCGGTGGCACGCCGCGGCCGTCGTTACCGTCACCCCTCCTCCCACCCCTCCGGGTAACGGCCGTTACCCGGGAAAGAAACAAAAGCGGTCACGAGCTGGCGGATCTTCAACGCCCTCTCTGAGGACATTATGAAGAAAATGAATGGAAAGTGGGCAGCCCTGAAAGCTGGAACTCAACTGGTGTATACAAGTTTGCCAAGGCTCACGAATCTCAGGTTTGTAGCCAGTATGATGTCGTCGGGGCAGGGCTCGCCCCCGAGCCATGGGTAGACTGCATCAAGCGCGTTACTCATCACATTGAGGATCACATGAACAAGCTGCGCATATATATATATATATATATATATTGCTGGCGAGAGACGGCGCGACGAAAGGTCTGGAAACATGCTGCCCAGATAACAATTATGCCCAGTGACAGATGGGCTGTGGAAGCTGCCAATTTGATTCCTGAATCTGAACCCCGCGCCCAGGCGAGGCTGCTGGGGAGACCTCAAATGTTGAGCGGACGATATCGTCAATTCTTTGGCGTGCTGCCGATTCTGACACCCCTCACGGTGTCTGGATTACACGTGTTTGAAATATGCAATATTTCAGGCATGTCCACGAGTCCATCCGAGGCACTGCGGCGCCATCCACCCAGGCCCCGCGCAGGGCCGGGCACTGCACGACATTGGGTGTCTGTGTGTCGGCCGTATTGCAGGCGTCGATTGTTTTACTTCACCCAGTCTGTGAGCTGATGGTGAGCCCGTTCCTGCTCATCGCTCGGACGCAGCGCCCAATCGGATTACAGCGTTTGACTCGATTCGTTGGGGAGGCGGCAAGCAGCAGCCGATTCAATCGTTGTGTGGCTACGGATTTCACGAGCTTTTCCTTCAAATCCAATGGATGGGCCACGGCCCAATCTTTCATCGAGTGGTGCGTCCTCGACCAAGGCTTGCAGGCGGACGTCTTTGTCGAGCAGATTCGGCGAGAGCAGGCGAGGGCGAGAGGCCGCGGTTACCGCCTTGAGGCCTTGGCTTCCATCACGGGGAATTCGGCACTGTCTACTTCCAGTGGTGTAGGTTTGTGCACGCGCGGTCGCATCCCTGTGGCAGAGAATTCCCCTGCATGCGCATTTCCCAAATCACGTTTGAAGTTTCAGAGAACTGTCCTCTGGGATATGCGGATCCTCCTAGTGTCGGTCTACGGGGAGGTTAGGGTGGGCTTGGGAGGAAACGTGGAGGTTCTAGGAACTCTAGCTCAAGCTGGTCGAGCCGCCTGCCTGCTGTTCTGCATAGCTGGGGGCTGGAATCTCGAAACCGAACTTTCTGGGACCGACCGTTTTTGGAGGTTCGATGCCCTGCAATTGTTGCACGTCGGGATCGTGCACCCAGGTAAGCCGATCTGTAACGATTCGAATATTGACTTGTTTGTTCTAGGTGACGTGCTGCGTCCATGTGTCAGTTACATAAGCCTTCGCTAAAACATCCCAGTTGGGCCCCACAAAGCGGTTGTCCTTTGCTTTACGGGCGTAGGGAGTCACAACTACATTTATCGGCGCATCCAGCCAGAAACGATTAGACTCCCCAAGAAACATGAAGCGTTCGTTGCTGGAGACATTTCCAGCTGGCCATGTTTTGAGCTCTCAGAGGGTGAAAGGGTGGATGGCCTAGCGCGTCGTTGGTTCGCGTCTGCCGAACTCTTTCTTTGCATGTACCTGGCCATTCCTGTGCACAATCGGCTCTGCATCAGTGGACGCGTGCTGGTTGCGCATGGAGACGAGTCCCTGCGTCCTGCGCCCGGGGAAGAGGCATACGACGCTAAACCAATGCTGAGACCCAGAAGTGGTTGACGCTTCGCCGAGTGCCTATGCAGTGATGAAAAACGCAGGAGTCCACCGCCCCCGATGGAGCTGATGTGTTAGCGAGCGCTGTTGCTCGCATGGAAGAGGTCGGGAGTGTGTGGGTATCTGTGGCGTCGGTGGAGGGGGAGGAGGAATATGGTCAGAGGACATCCTCGCATGCCGCCTTCCTTTCCCGTCTCGAAGACCCTGCGCCACAGGCCGGGAGTCTGCGATTTCGTGCAAGAGCGCGTGCAGGCGCAAACGAGGAAGGATGCGTCGGCAGCGAGGCAATCGTGGATGGATTTTTCGGAGCTGGCATTCCAAAGGGGGGGAAGCGTTGCACACAAGTGCGCCCTCGGTCCTCGGGGGAACGCCAAACCAGTGCTTGCTGACAATCTCCCTTTGGTGGGTCACAAGGCCCTCGGGGCGATGCTGGGGACTTGGGTGACGCTCAGGAAGGTGTCGTCCAGAGACTCGGAGCCCCTCCCCTCTCTTGGGATGCTTCAGATCTGCCGCACCCCTTTCTGCGCTAGAGCCTGAGGCTTTAAAGGCTGGTGTACGCTTCTTTAACCGAAGCTGGACTTGGATGAGATTCCTTCTGCCCTGGGTAGATTGAGAAACTCCCTGAGGCCCTACCTGCTTGCCCTGATTGGAATTTTGCGCCGGTGGGAACCCGAGCCAGAAATTGCCTCACTTTCGAATGCTGCTGGGGGTGCCAGCGCAGTGGGGTCCCACGCCAACCGAAAAAGACCTCGAAGTGTGAAACGGTCACCTCCTTCGAGGGCTGCGGAGGGAGCCAGCACAGTGGGGTCCCACGCAGATCCGAAGAAGACCTCGCCTTCCCTGGTGGGGATGCGAAGTGTGAAACTGCCGCCACTTTCCACGGCCGGCGGCGCGCGTGCGCGCGTCTGGTGCTCGCACTAGGAGGTGCAGCGAGGAAGCGGGGAGGCCGGCGGGCGAGCTAGGCCTGGACCGCCCCTTCCAGTAGCAACGGGAGCTTTTTGCTCTGCACTGTAACAGCGCGGAGCGCATGCCGCGCAGGTGTTGAGCATCTCGAGATGGAAGAACGCGCATTTCACTGTCTGCCTGCATCTCCGCCTATGTGACCTGATCTTGCCCATGCTCCATCATCTCGCTGCTTCTGCCGAACTGGTTGTGCTTCTACCCCGATGTCTTTCTTTTGTCTCTCCTTCCCAGTCCAATGCCCCCTGGCCTTCTGCACATCTGTTCTGCGACTCGTCCATGCACACCTCGCGCGATATAGATTGCCGCCGTGCACCGTCTCTTGCAGTGTTGTTGTCGCACTATTGTCGGCACACCTTATACCATCCCTTGGTGCCGATGAGTTGGGCACGTCGCAAGGTAATTGCTTTCCTCCTCAATCCTGTTGGGGGGGAAGCCAATCGGCCTTCTCCCACTGTTTGCTCGAAATTGGCCAGGGTTTTTCCGCAGGGAGGTCTCAAAGTTGGAATCAATATTGACTAGCAAATTGTTCTGGGGGGCCTCCGGCGACGCGTCTTGCGACAAAACCGCCTGAGTTCACAACGCCCCAGCTGCGGTGGCTCCCCAGCTAGGCATTGCCAATTGTTGTGTTTTTGTCGATATGAAGAAGATTTACGAGATGGGCCTGATGCTTACTTGTCAGGATGCCGGCGCGACGGAAGTCGACCGCCGGAGAAAACAAGTCTGGAAGGCTTTCACGGCTAATCAGGCGGAGCTGACGAGTCATAATTTGTCCCTGAAGTCGAGATTGCACCTGCTTGAAGCAATTGTCAAACCCGCTGCTTTGCATGGAGCTTCGAATTGGGTTTTGACAGCTGAAGTGGGGCACCCGTTATAAGCAGCCCTACGTCGCACGCTGCGAATGCTATGTGGCTCTGAGCGGCGACGAGAGACGTAGCTGGAAAATCTAGCGCCGGGGGGCCGCGAAGCACTGGACGAGAGAGAGATCGATGAAGACAGTCATGTTGATGATGCCCCTGCTGGTGGAGCCCTGGAACCATGGGTAGACTGGATTCAGCGCGTTACTCATCACATTGAAGATCATGTGAACAAGCTCATATACATTGCTGGCGGGGGGCGGCGCGACGAAAGGTCTGGAAACATGCTGCCTGGGTAGCAAATATGCCCAGTGACAGGTGGGCCGTGGAAACTGCCAATTGGATTGCTGAATCTGAACCCCACGCCCGGGGGAGGCTGCCGGGGAGACCTCGAAACGCTGGGCTGACCGATGCCGACATTTTTTTTGCGCGCTGCCGATTCTGACACCCCAGGCGGGGACTGGATTACACATGCTTGATGGAGCTGAAGACGAGCCTGGAGGGCGGCTTCGTGCACGAGTCCATCCGAGGCACTGCGGCGCCATCCACCCAGGCCCCGCGCAGGGCCGTGCGCTGCCCGACATTGGGCGTCTGTCTGTCTGTCTGTCTGTCTGTCTGTCTGTCTGTCTGTCTGTCTGTCTGTCTTAGTGTCGGCCGTACTGCAGGCGTCGGTTGTTCTCTTTCGCCTAGTCTGTGAGCTACCAGTGAGCCCGTTCCTGCTCCTCGCTCGGACGCAGCGCCCAATCGGATTGCAACGACTGACTCGATCTCCCTGAACCCCTTAGCTCTGAAGCGCGAGCGCCAGGGCCCATAGCTTCCAATATCCGAGGCTGGGCGCCAGCCACGTCGGGCGAAGCTGAGGAAATCGCGCGCCCAACATGCAACTTCCACGACCGACCTCTGCGCGTTAGGGCCCAGGACGGGTACCAATTTCACTTCGGTTGCTCGAGCCGCCTGTCGCCAATGATCAACGGGGCCAGGTGGAGGCGAGGCGGAGGGCGGTCGCCTTCGTCGCCGCCCCCGCTGGGCGGGCCATCGCCGGAGCCGGGGCCAGAACTGCGATTGTCTTTGCCCCCATCATTCCCGTCGTCGGGGTCGCCCCCGCCTCCTCCCCCATCGCCCCTCGCTGAGCCCCTGCTGAACAGGACGCGATGAGAAGTCGGCCGAGATCTGTCACGCCTTCCGGGGGTTGAACCACCAGAGGGGCAGGCGAACTGGCTGGCAGCGGCGACAGTGGCGCCACCATCTAATACCGCTCCCATGGCAACGGGGCGCGCGGCGCACTCCTTGGCATCTTGTCTATGCAATGGCGAAAGAAAAACTGAACTGTCTTCCGATCGAGCCCCTGTTTCACCCTCTTAAGCTCTTCATTCTCGTTAAGAATTGGATCCGCAAAGCCTTGCTGTGCCTTCATGACAACGCGGCTCTGCATGTCCGCGTCCAACTGGCGAGGCAATTGCCGTTACTCTTCTTATTACTCGTATTACTGTTAATTCGTTATTTTTCTTCTCCCAAGCGCTTCCTCTCTGACTCAGCCTCGGAATCCGCCTTTCTTTGGGAGCGCGGCGCGCGGCGCTCGGAGCCGACGTCTACGCGATCGTTGCAGCGCGGTGCTCCGCGTTGAACGCAACTTTCCCGCGTTGGCAGTCAACAGGAATTCCACTTCTCCAACGGGGCGCCGCCCCGCCCCCCGGACGCGCGCAGTGTCCGCGAGCGCCCCGAACGATCCGAGACTGCCTCGCCCCCACCGTCGACCAACTGAGTCGGGGCAGGGGCGGGTCACTCGAAGAGGTGGCCCAGGCACTCCTGGGGCGACGCTGAAGGCTCGGCCCCACTGTCTGCCCCGCAGGGGGGCCCGGGGTCCTGGGCGGCCAGAGACGGCTCTCCGACGCCGCAGGTCATACCCGAGATGCGGACGGCTTCTCTTGCCGTTCAGTTCGCTCCCTGGCGAATTCTGCACGGTTTGTGCGCCTTCCTCTCTGACCATCTCTCCCCCGATTTCCGCGCTCCATCGACGGCGGCTTGCCCCCTGAAAGGCGCCTTCGGGATTGCAGCCGTTGTTCTCTCTCTCTCTCTCTCTTTCTCTGTCTCTCTCTGTCTCTCTCTCGCTCTCCTCTCTCTCTCTCTCTCTTTCTCTCTCTCCCTCTCTCTCTTTCTTTCTCTCTCTCTCTCTCTCTTTCTCTCTTGCACGCTGCGCAACATCGACAGCCTGGGCCGTCTTTCCATGATGGACACCCGCCACCTTCTGCTCAGAGACCGATGTAACCGCTCGGGCCTGTTCGAATTCACGCTGCACCTGTCACCCCCCTTCAGCTACTCATCAGCCGTAGCCTGTTCTTCCTCCATGACTGCCGTTCGAGCTGCCTCCTCAACCTTCTTCTCATCATGCTCGGCTTCCTGCACGGACAGCTGAGCTGCCTCTGAGGTCTCTTGCTGATACAGGTGAACATTCTGAACTATCAACATCAATCGCTCTTCTTCTCGCTCAGTAGTCTACATCTGAAGTTTCATAGGAAAGGCCATCCGCTCGCTGAGGTGTATTTCTCTCGCAACGGCAATATGTTTGTTGTTTCTGCTGCCATGCAAGGGCCATGATACATTGACAACCGTGTTTTTGCGTGCGCAAGCAATCCGAGCAGAGCGACCTGACACCGCAGTTCTTACAGGTAACGGAGCACGCTCCGCACGCTGGCCTACGACAAAAACCCTTTTCCTATCCCGCCTTTCCCGGGCACCGCCGCGGTTGGGCAGTTGGGCCCGCGGGCCCAGAAAGTCACCAGGATCGAAAGCCGACTACAGAAGGATTGCCTAAAAAGGGCCGCTGGAGCCGCGGCTACTTCTCTACCTAGAGCGACCTATCATAAGCGAGCCGAGCTTAGCACGTCTCACGGGAATCCGGGGTTTCGGAGGAGGGGGCACAGCATGAATGCCTGCTGTCTCCCTTTTTCGTATCTTAAGATTAAGAAGTCAAATCCAGAAACTCCTCATCTGCCCCTTCTACCTCGCGGATGATTGGATGGCGAGACGCCGCTGCGTGAGTCCTGGTTAAACTGGAAACCTGCGTCGGCGAATCATATACCTCCATACTGTTTTCGGATCGCCCCCATGGTCTTCCTGGGAACGGTGCACTCCCTGCAAGGACCCTCGGATGTTCTATCAACTCGGATTCCCGAGGCAACGTGTCCACTGGAGATTGTAAGGTTTCTAGGAAATATTTGGACCAGCCCTTTGTGCATCGGCCCGTTCATCTCGCATCCTCCCTTGAGCGTCAACTGAACCCCCGGTTTAACTGGCAGTTTCGATCGCTACGTGTCGCGACTCTGCTTACAGTGATGAACTCAACGAACTGATTTCCGAATCTATTCGCGCGGATAGCTTTTGGCCAATATAAAATTCCCCCATGTTTGCATTTTCTCTATCAGTTCCGGTGGCGATGCTAGAACAGACAAAGCCTGCCCTGCCCGAAACGATAACATTGTGCATATGTTCGTTCGGCATGTAAATCAAAGGCACGTCGATACGCAACATAGATTAGATTGTATAGATTGCGGCGGGCACGATCTGACAAGTCACTATCATGATCGGATTCAGACTCTTCGGTTGGTAATCAGTTATTTGCTTGAGGATCAAAAGATTATGACATTATGATTGGTATGTGTTACTGTTCTACGTTCGTCCCTTGATCTAATATCCCAGTGGCTTGGATCTTCACGGATTCGGCAATTATGGGATATGTAAATCCGGTAAGCAGGGTTAGCAAGTAAATGTGGTGATGTGAACGCGCGGAAGGGAACCGCGCGCGCCCGCTTGTCACTTACTCGCAGCCGAAGTTGTTGCGGTCCGCGCGATGACCAACGGTAGCGTTTGACAAAGACGGCGGCGGCGGCGGGCGACGGCAGGGACGGAACCATATAACTGTATCCTCCCCGGGATGCACAGTAATATCAAGCAGACACGAAGAACATTAAGGCACCCTCCCCGAACCGACCTCGATCTGATGCCTCGGTCCGACCGCAAGTGGGGTCACCCGCCTTCGCGCATCGCGCTCCGCGATGCGCGCCTATCTTCGCGCCCTCGCGCCGCCGCCATGCAGAAGGGCGCCAGTCCGACCCAGGCCGCGACGCGCGCCCCCTTGGGGGCGCCTTGGGCCGTTCCCCATCCGGAGATCCAGAGGCTCTGGGGTCGGGCTCGGGGCTCGGCTTTTGAGGGCCCTCTCCCCCGCTCAGGGGTCGGGGCTCTGCGATCGAGCTCTCAGAACGCCCCTGGCCCCTTCTTGGGCCTCTGGGGGCCTCCGCGGGACCAGGACTCTGGAGGGAGAGCGCACGAGCGAGCGAGCGAGCGAGCGAGCGGGGAGCTGGGGGGGGAGGGGGCGGGCAGGGAGGCCCCACCCCCAACCAAGGCCGAACAAATTCGGAAATGTTGATCCTCGATCGACGCCGGCGACGAACACATCCTTCCTCCTCGCCCCCATCCCTTTCTTCTCCCGCCTTCTGTGGCTTTCCGCGATTAGGCCAGGTTTCCGTCTGGAACCATCCTCCTCCCTCGTGCTACCCCCCGAAAGCAAGAACGGATCCGAGGGAGACGACGACGACGCCGCCGACGCCGACAGGATTACGACTGCTGGGGCGGGGACGGCGACGACTGCGACTACGACTACAGTGCGTGCGCGGCCACAAGAAACCCTCGCAAAAAAACAAATCATGAAAGCCCGCGCGACCCTGCGCAGCAGCTTTTTTGACGGCCGCGAGAAGTCACCGCGCAGCGCGCGGAACAAAGCAACCCAGGGTCCCCTGACGAAAAGCGTATGGCTTCTTGATGTGCGCCCCCATTGTAATACGGCGGCGGCGGCGCCGGCCGTCGTTGTCTGGGTACACGTCGGTCGGAAGAAGTAGGTAGAAACATGAAGTTGGAAGGCGGATATAGTAGATTGGGTTCAGGTACTCCCAGAGAATAACAAAACACAGCAGAAGCATGTCGATTCTTGAAGAAGGAAGGCGCTTGAAGTAGATTGGGATCTGGAAATCCAGAAATACATACTTTCAACGACCAGCGCGTATCCTTGCGAGGCCCCCCGTCGCCGGCAAAAACTCTGCAGACACCCGGGGAACCTCGAGAGCCCCGGGAGCCTCGGACCGCCAGGGGGCGACAGCGGCGGGAGGAGGGAGTGAGGCGCGGAGGAGGCGGACGGGGGGGTGGGCCCTCCCCCCCTCTACAATTACTCAATATGAATACTACACTCCCTCTTCCCCTGATGACGGTTTGAAAATATCAGCCCCCCCCGCGTACTGTTTTTTACACACAGGATTCCCCGGAGTTGGGTTATCGCCTGCATTTTTTTCCAAAATGCCGCTCTCGCTGGGGCGCCGGCCTCATTTTCGGGCCCCGCTCGTTCCGAATCGTGCTCCCGCTGCAACGCTGGCCTCATTTCCGTGCTTCCGCTCGTTCCGAATCGTGCTCCCGCTGCAGCGCTGGCCTCATTTCCGCGCTTCCGCTCGTTTCGACTCGTGCTCCCGCTGCAGCGCTGGCGTCATTTCCCGTGCCATGCCACGGCATGCAATGCAATGCTAGGTTGATGCTACGCTTTGCGGTGCTCTTCTACGCCATGCCATGCCGTGCTCTACAATGCATCGCGTACCCTTTCGGGATCATTGCCCTGCTCGACATCCGACTGTGCGAGTAGAGAGGGGATCTACGCCATGGTAAGGGATGGGAGGGAGGGGTAGGATGTCAGATATGACGTGAGCGCACCTAGCTTGCCCTCCCTCCCTCCCTCCCCTCCCTCCCTCCCTCCCCTCCACAATTACACAATATGAAAATACTCTCCCACTTCCCCTGATGGCGTCCGGAAGATATTCGGCACCCCCCCGCGTACTGTTTTTTTACACACAGGATTCCCCGGAGTTGGGTTTTCGCTTGTGTTTTTTTCAAAATGCTGCTCTCGCTGAGGCGCCGGCCTCATTTCTGCTCCCGAATCGTTCCGAATCGTGCTCCCGCTGCAGCGTGGGCCTCATTTTCGGATCGGTGTTTGGCCTCCGTCGTTCAGGATGGCGTTCTCGCCCCAGCGCGGGCCTCTTTCTCGCGCGCCCATCCGCCCGCCACCACCGCGCCGCACCACCACCACCACCACCACCACCACCACACCACCACACCACCAGCCCAGCACCAGCACCAGCACCAGCACCAGCACCAGCACCAGCACCAGCACCAGCACCACCAGCACCAGCACCAGCACCAGCACCAGCACCAGCACCAGCACCAGCACCAGCACCAGCACCAGCACCAGCACCACCACAACCACGCACACACGCACGCACGCACGCACGCGCACCACCACCCACTACGCACGCGCGCGCGGAGCCACAGGTCCGCTACGACACGCGTCCGCGGATAGAGAAAATCAGCGCCATGGTAAGGGATGGGAGGGAGGGGTAGGACGTCAGATATGACGCGAGCGCACCTAGCTTGCCTCCCCCCCTCCCTCTCTCCCCCCCTCACCCCTCCCTCCCTCCCTCTCTCCCTCCCTCCCTGGGGGGGGGGGAGGAGGAGGATGAGCGAGGTCGGCATAGTGTCTATACGACAGCGACAGGAGGCCTGAAGACGACGTCCGCCTAGGGCGAGAGGTGGACCAGAGGCATCTACTCTTACCCTCCGCCCGCCAGTGGCAGAGCGAGGAGGAACGAGGAGGGACCGAGGACGACGAGGGGGGGAGGAACGGGAGGGGGAGAACGAGGAGCATCGAGGATGGAGAGAGGGAGGGAGGAAGGGAGCGAACAGGAAGACGTCGAGGAGGATCGACGACGACGACGACGACGACGACGACGAGGACGCCGGCAGCGGCATCGGCGGCGGCGACGGGCGGCCACAAACGCGCGCGGACCCGCCAAGAGGCGGCCTTGGCGGCCGCCGCCCCGCAGCCCTCGCCGAGGCCGAGCAGGCGCGCCGCGGCCGCGGGGTCGGCCTCGGGGGAGCCTCGCCGGCGGAAGCGGGCGGCCGCCGCCGCCGCAATCGGATCGTCGCCGCCGCCGCCGAGGTCGTCCCCCGTCCTCGATCCTCGATCCTCCAGGACCGAGGACGGAGGAGGGGGAGGAGAGGAGAGGGGAAGGAGGGAGAGAAGGAATCCCTCCCTCTCTCCTCCCCATCCGCCTCCTCCACCTCTTGTGCCGTATGAGTAACTCCTTCCTGTCGCACGCTCAGACGTGTTGGTAGGGCGGGCTGGGCGTTCCTGAAATTTGCAACGGTTTCAATCCAAAATGTGGCTCTGGCCTTGGAGCCGCGCACACTCGTGTTACAAATGCGTAACAGTATCGCAGATGGTCATGGAAGACGGGCCGTTTTCTAAATGGCTCTCGCCTTTGCACCGCGCACATTCGTCATACAAGTTTGTAACAGCTTCAAGGATGGAGGGGAGGAAATGCTCAACAAGCGGCTCTCGCCTTTGTGCGCGGCGCACGTTCATCTGAAGCCTGTGCCGCAGTTTCGATAATCGAGGGCGGGCGGTTTTTAAGATGAACGGGGCTTCTTATTCAAGATATGGTTCTCGCCTTTGCGCCGCGGGCATTCGATTTGAACGTTTGCAGCAATATCAACGTTTTGCATGGTCGACGTCCCAGGAAATCTGTTCTGGCAAGATCTAGGATTGTCAGGACGCAACAGTCACGTTGATTCATGGTGCGGGAATCCCAGACGTGGAGTTCTGGCAGGGTTCAGACTTGCCAGGACGCAACAGTCATGTTGATTCGCGACACTTAAATCCAAGGAATGGTGTGTTGGCACGATGGAGGATTATCCGCCGGTCTGCTTCCAATGGAGCAGTTTTCCCCCATGAATGCAAATCCTTCTCGGGCCCTATGAAAAAATGATGAAGGATGTAATGCAGCATTGTTGACGCGGCTTAGGCTCACAATGGTCCTCCTCCTCCTCCTCCTCCTCCTCGTCCTCCTCCTCCTCGCCCTCCTCGTCGTCCTCGTCTTCATAGGCTGAAGGTGTCGGAACGCTTTCGATATTTGGAGGGCCCCTGGAGGGCCCTGGGGTCCTCGAGGAGGCCTGCGAGGCGGCCAAGGCTCAGCCAGCGGGGGTGCTCTCCGTCATGTCTCTCCTTCTCGCCCTCCATCTCCCCGCTCCTCCGTATTCCTTGTCCTCTAGTTGGTCCTCCTCGACCTCCACCTCCTATCCCTCCTCCTCTTCCTCCTCCCCCGCCTCTTATTGCTTATTCTCGTTCTGCCCTCCCTTCCCCTTCTTTTCATGAACCCCCTTGTGCCGTTCTATGTCTCCTCCTTCTTGGCCGCCTCCTGCCTCCACTCCGACCTCTCTTCCACCCGCCGTCCTCCCTCGGGCTGGCCGCTGTCTTGCGCCGCGAACAGCTCAGCCACCAGCGCGGCGGCGGAAGCGTCGACCTGCAAGATGGCCTCTCGGGCCGGAGAGGGGCCCTCTGGAGGCCCCGACGTCAAGGAGGGAGGTGCCGCCGGAGTCGACGGGGGGCCCACCATGGGCTCCACGGCCAGGGGAGGCAGAGACGGGAAAGAGAGAGAGAGAGGGGGCGCGGGAAGTGGTCTCGCAGAGCTGGGAAGAGGCGAGGGGGAGGGGGGGAAGAAAGGAGGAGAGGTAGAAGAAGCGATCAATCTATCTATAGAGAGAAGTGGGCAATTATATATATATATATATATATATATATATATATATATATATGTATATGCAATTATGTATGTATATGTGTATATACATATATATATATGTATATATCTATAAAAATGTATCCGCTGGCCCCCTTGTGGGGCCACCAGGCTGTAGGACCAGGGTTTGCTGTTCCCTGCACCAGTTCCAGTTTCCAGTTTCCACTGTTACAATTCTGTTTTATGCTGCTTACTTATGCTGATGACTGTTCCTTGTTGTAGACAGCGCGAGGGGGCGGAGCTCAGAATTTCTGGGGGGGTCGAAATTGACACCCCTCACGCAGATCGGCGGGGTCAGGGTCCAAAAACACATGGGATTAGATTTCTGAAATTCGGCGGCACCCCTCACGCAGATCGCCGGGGTCAGGGTCGAAAAACACATGGGATTTGCCACATTTCTAAAATTTGGCGGCACCCCTCACGCAGATCGCCGGGGTCAGAGTCCAAAAACCATAGGGATTTGCCACATGTCTAAAATTCGGCGGCACCCCTCACGCAGATCGCCGGCGGCAGTGTCGAACAACCAATGGGATTTCCCACATTTCTAAAATTCGGTGGCACCCCTCACGCAGATCGCCGGCGTCAGTGTCGAATTGCTCCGACAGTAGGACCCCACATGAGAATATGTTTAGCTTGCCTGGGGATCTCCTCCTGCCCCCTCGCTTCTCCCATCTACTCCTGCCTCCTCCTTTTCCTCATGCCTCCTCCTCATCCTGCCTCAACCCCTGCCTCCTCCTCCTCTTGCCTCCTCCACCACCACCTCCTTCTCCTCCTCCTCCTCCTCCTCGTTATGCCTCCTCCCCCCTTCCCCATGCTCCTCCTGCCTCCTGCGTCCTCCTCCTCGTGCTGCTGCTTTCTTTCTCCCTCATCCTCCTCCTCCTCCTCATCCTCCTCCTCCTCCGCCTCCCCTCTCATCTTCCTCTTCTCCCTCTCCCTCCTCCGCCTCCTCCTCCTCCTCCTCGTCTCCATCTTCCTCCCCTCCTCCTCCGCCTCCGCCTCCCCCTCCTCCTGCCTCCTCCTGCCTCCTCCTGAGGCGTCCTGCCTCCTCCTGGGGACTCTTGGGGCCTCCTGGAGCCTTCTAGGCCTCCCGGGACATCCTGGGGCCTCGTAGGGCACTCCTCTTCCTCCATGTCCTCCTCGTCCTTCTCGCCCTCCGCTTCCTCCTTCTCCTCCTCCTCCTCATCCTCGTGCTTCTCTTTCTCGTCCTGCATCCTCCTCCCTCCTCTTCCTTCTTCCTCCTCGTGCGGAACACGACCCAAAGGAAACGCACGACGTGCGTCCCGGCGGATACGCGCCGGAGGACGACCCAAAGGAAGCGCGCGCCGGAGGACGACCCTGAGGAAACACGAAAGGTGCGGGCCCCTTAGGGACGGGGGCTCCCGCCTGAGCCTTCCTCACAGTTGACTCACACTCGAGGCTCCCGCCTGATACTTCCCCACATTCAAGCCTCAGGAGCCCAAAAGTGATGACAATTACATGTTCGAGGATGACCCGCTCGGATTGCCAACATGATCCGCGGGCCCCATAGGGAGGGGGCTCCCGCCTGAGACTTCCTCACAGGTCACTCACAGACGAGGCTCCCGCCTGATGCGTCCCCCATATTCAGGCCTCAGTGGCGACAATTACAGGTTCGAGGACGACCCGCTCGGAATACCAACATGATCTGCGGGCCCCCGAAGGAGGGGGCTCCCGCCTGAGACTTCCTCACAATTCACTCACAGACGAGGCACCCGCCTGATATTTCGTCTCTATTCTGTTCTCAGGAGCCCAAAACGAACGACAATTGCAGGTTCGAGGATGACCCGCTCGGATTGCCAACGTGATCCGCGGGCCACATACGAAGGGGGCTCCCGCCTGAGACGCCCTCGCAATTCACTCACAGACCAGGCTCCTGCATGATACTTCCCCCATATTCAGGCCTCAAGAGCCCAAAGTGACGATAGTTATCAAATTTTGATGACCCGGTCGGATGAAAACCATGATCTGCGGGCCCCATAGGGAAGGGGCTCCCGCCTGAGACTTCCCCAGGATTCACTCAGAAACGAGGCTCCAGCCAAATAATTCCCCCATGTTCGGACTCATGAGCGCAAAAAGGATGACAACTATCGGATTTGGATAACCCGCTCGGATTGCCAACATGATCCGCGGGCCCAATAAGGAGGGCCCTCCCGCCTGAGACTTCCTCACAGTTCACTTACAGACGAGGCTCCCGCCTGATGCTCCCCCCAGATTCAGGCCTCAGGAGCCCAAAAGTGACGACAATTGCAGGTTCGAGGATGACCCGCTCGGATTAAGAACATGGTCCGCGGGCCCCATAGGGAAGGGGCTCCCGCCTGAGCCTTCCTTCCTCGAACTTCACTCACAGACGAGGCGCCCGCCTAATAGTTCCCCCATATTCAGGCCTCAAGAACCCAAAAATGACGATTATTACAAACTTTGGATGACCCGCTCGGATTAATAACATGATCTGCGGACCCCATAGGGAGGGGGCTCCCGCCTGAGACTTCCTCGCAATTCACTACCAGACGAGGCTCCCGCGTGATACTTCCCCCATATGCAAGACTCAAGAGCCCGAAAACGACTACAATTACAGGATTGGGATGACCCGCTCGGATTCATAACATGATCTGCGGGCCCCGGAAGGGGCTCCCGCCCGAGACTTCCTCGCAATTCACTCACAGACGAGGCTCCCGCCTGAGTTTCTATCAAAAATCAAACCTCAGGACCCCAACAGTGACACTAAATACAAGATTTGAATGACCCGCTCGGATGCAAAACATGATCTGCGGGCCCCATAGGGAGGGGGCTTCCGCCTGAGACTTCCTCGCGATACACTCACAGACGGGGCTCCCGCCTGATACTTCCCCCATAGTCAGGCCTCAAGAGCCCAAAAGTGACGACAAATACAAACTTTGGATGACCCGCTCGGATTAATAACATGATCTGCGGGCCCCATAGGGACGGGGCTCACGACTGAGACTTCCTCGCAACCCACTCACAGACAAGGGCCCCGCCTGATACTTCCCCCGCAATCAGGCCGCAGGAACCCAAAAGTGACGACGGTTACAGGATCGGGATGACCCACTCGGATTAATAACATGATCTGCGGGCCCCATAGGGAAGGGGCTCCCGCCTGAGCCTTCCTTCCTGGCAATTCACTCACAGACGAGGCTCCCGCCAAATACTTCCCCCACATTCAGGACCCAAGACTTCCTTGCATTCACTTACAGACGAGGCTCCCGCCTGATACTTCCTCAAGTGTGGGTGTGTTAGTGAGTGAGAGAGTGAGTGAGTGAGTGAATGATGCTTATGATGACGACGATTATGATGATGATGATGATGATGATGAGGAGGAGGAGGAGGAGGAGGAGTGTGCTGATGAGTGAATGAGAGTGTGAGTGAGGTGCTGGTGATGAGGAGGAGAGCGAGGGGGTGACGGTTAAGACTTCCTGCGCGGAGTGTCCAAAGAAAACGAGAACCCCACTTTGGATGTGGGGAACATCCCTGCTGCACGGCGCCCCTAAAACATCCCTATAGTGGCGTGCTGCCCCGCTGTGTGTATATGCGCCACTCGCTGCCGTTTGACCTCTAGGGGCCCCTTTTGCCAATGCACTAAGAAACACCAAAATCACAACAAAATCACAACACCGGTGGAGAGAAACAGGATAACGGGGCAAGGCAGATGGACGGATGTGGGGCGTTGGAAGGAGGGAGGACGGATGAAGGAGGATATGAAATCTGGACGAGGGCAGGGGCCGCGCCCCCTCCTGGTCCTCCTCGTCCTTGCACCTGGCAACTGAGGGCCAAGGCCGCGTTGGACTTTTGGATGTTGGGTTCCTAGGCAGCCCGAGGGCCGCCGTGGACTCTTGGGACAGTGGGGTCCTGGAACCTCTCCGAGGAATTCGGGAAGGCTCCGCCACCCCTCCGAAGACAACGCACGACTTAACAGGAGCAGGACAGCAAACTGGCAACAAGTAGCGCACGAATTATTCTAAGAACGAGGAGCGCCTTAGGTGGGTGTCTGGGCTGTCTTGGGCGCCCGGGGCCTGGGATATCTTGGGGGGCGTCTTGGATGTTTTCGGTAACTTCTCGGGTGTCTTGGGATCCGTGTGGGGGGCGTGGCGGAATGCTGGAATGCTGGAGTGCGGAATGCAGAGTGCTTGAACGCGTAGTATGTTGAGTGTGTGTTGTATATTGTATGTTGTATATACAATTCCGTGTATTTTGAGTGTGTATATATATACACCAGTGTAGTTGTGTATATTTGTGTCGGCTGTAAAAGTGTCTGGGATATGGTCTATGCTATATCCGGCACGGTATATATATACATATATAACAAAAAAAACATGGTATATGCGTCCATGGACGCCGGGTGTCTGGGTTCTTGGGCGTCTACGTCTGGGTATCTTCAGGCGTAAGCATCTACGTCTGCTGAATCTGTGGGGGTATCGAAAAGTCGCCATGTTGGCCTGGAAAATAATCTGAACCCTTATCGGTGACCGAGCGGACTTCGGGGGACCGGCGCGCGCGGGTCACCCCCGCGCGCGGGTGACCATGGTCACCCACGCGCGCGCACGCGCGTTGGGGAGTTCTGTGTTGTCCACAATCGAAAAACCGCCATGTTGGCTTAGAAATTAACTTGAACCCTTAGAGTTGACCGACTAGGCCATGTTGAAGTTAACATACAAGTTGTTTGGATTCCACATGCGAAAAACTGTCGCCATGTTGGCTTGGAAACTAAAGTGAACCCTTAACGGTGACGGAACGGATTTCGGGTGACCCGCGCGGGCGCGCGCGTCACCCCCGCGCGACGGTGACCATGACCCCCCGCGCGCGCGTTGGGGATTTCTGTAGTGTACACAATCGAAAAGTCGCCATGTTGGCCCAAAAATGAAAATGAACCCTTAGAGGTGACCGATTGGGTTTTGAAATTACCAAACGTGTTGCTGGGTTTCCTCAATCGAAAATGTCGCCATGATGGCCTGGAGACAAAAAGCGAACCCTCCATAGTGACCGAGCGGATTTCGGGTGACCCGCGCGCGCGGGGCACCCCAGCGCGCGGGTGACCATGGCCACCCGCGCGCGCGTAGCGTTTAACTGTCATGTCGGCGCGTTCAGCGACTATCTTGTTCAAGTATGAGCGAGTCGTTGCGTTATGTGTTGGTTTTGTCTCGGAGTATGGTTTGTGGCTTGTTTGTTGTTGATTGTGTTGTGTGTGTTGTTCTCTTGTCGCGAAGTATTGTTTTTGTGCGATTGCTTGCGACTTGTTGTTTTGTGTATTGATTTGTCTTGCGACTTGTTGTGTTCCCCCACATCCAAAGTGGGGTGGTTGTTTTCTCTGGACACCCCGCGCAGGAAATCTCACCCCCCCCACCCCCTCCCTCTCCACCTCATCACCCAACACCTCCTCACTCGCACTTTCACTCACTCATCATCACACTCCTCGTCCTCCTCATCATCATCATCAGCATAACCGTCACCATCATCATCACTCACACACTCACTCACACACTCACTCACTCACTCATGCACTCACTCACTTGAGGAAGTATCAGGCGGGAGCCTCGTCTTTGAGTGAAGTGCGAAGAAATCTCAGGCGGGAGCCCCCTCCCTATGGGATTCGCGGACGATGTTACGAATCCGAGCGGGTCATCCAGATCTGGTATCTGTCGTCACTTTTGGGCTCCTGGGTCATGAATATGGGGGAAGTATCAGGAGGGGGCCTCGTCTGTGAGTGAATTGCGTGGAAGCCTCAAGCGGGAGCCCCCTCCCTATGGGGCCCGCAAATCATTAATCCGATCGGGTCGTCCAGATCCTGTAACTGTCGTCACTTTTGGGCTCCTGAAGCCTAAACGCGGGGGAAGTATTTGTGAGTGAATTGCGACGAAGTCTCAGGCGGGAACCCCGTCCCTATGGGGCCCGCAAGTCACGTTACTAATCCGAGCGGGTCATCCAGATCCTGTAACTGTCGTCGCTTTTGGGCTCCTGAAGCCTGACTATGGGGGACGTATCAGGCGAGGGCCTCGTCAGTGAGCGACTTGCGAAAAAATGATGCGGGAGCCCCCTCCCTATGGGGCCCACAGATCATGTTACGAATCCGAGCGGGTCATCCAGATCCTGTAACTGCCATGATTTTTGGGCCCCGGGAGCCTGAATACGGGGAAAGTATCAGGCGGGAGCCTCGTCTGTGAGTGAATTGCGAGGATGTCTCGGGCGCCCCCCCCTTTTTATATAAGTTTCGCGAATATGTTACGAATCCGAACAGATATCCAGATCTGGTATCTGTCGTCACTTTTGGGCTCCTGAGTTCTGGGTCATCCAGTACCTCTTACTGTCGTCACTTTTGGGCTCCTGGGGCCTGAATATGGGGGAAGTTTCAGGCGGGGGCCTCGTCTGTGAGTGAACTGTGAGGAAGTCTCAGGCGGGAGCCCCGCCCCTATGGGGCCAGCATTGCATGTTGGTAATCCGAGCGGGTCATCCTCGAACGTGTAACTGTCGACACGTTAGGGCTCCTGCGGCCTGAATACGAGGCGCCGGTGAAGACGAGGGCGCCGAGGCGGGCGAGGGCGTGGAGCACCTGGGCGCGCCTCCCTTGGCGGTCCGGGCGCACTTCCAGCCGGCTCCAACGCGGGGCGTCGACGGGGAGCAGGACATGGAGGACGTGCCGAACTTTGCGCACCGCAAGCGCCTCACGAAGCTGGCCAGGGAGCTCCTCGCGCTCCCGTGCATGTCCGAGGCGGCCTGCGAGGACGCGGGCGCGCCCGCGCTAGCGGAGGCCGCGACCGCTCCTGCGCCCGCGGCCGGGCACCGACCTCTGGTGACCGCGGCGCGCGAGGGAAGACGCGCCTGGGCGACCCTGCATGATGACCGCCTGCAGGGCAGTCGCGACGAGGATGTCGCGGGCGCCGACGACGGAGCGCACGAGGGCGCGGGCGGCCTGGGCACCGACCCCGCTGCGGCCTGTTTCAAGGACAGCGCGCTCTCCACGCCCAGCGCATACATCGCCAACATGGTCGCTGAGTTGCTGGAAGACCAGAGACTCGCGCGGGCCCGGGGGCTGTTCGTCGCCGAATTCGCCAAGGCCTGCGGCGAGGCCTGGGAGGGCGACGTGCAGCAGAAGCCCCGGGGCGAAAGAGAAGTGACGCAATTGCTCTTGCTGGGCCAGGGCGGCTCGGGGGAGACGCACGCGGTGCAGAAGGTCGTCTTCCCAGTCGTAGAGTTTGCGTGGCCCTCGCTGGCGCTGGACAAGGCCAGCATGATGGTCGTTGCCTTCTCAAACGCGCAGGCAGAGGACATCTCAGCGGCGGCGGTGAAGGCCAGGAGGCTGCACAACGCCTGCGCCATGGAAGCCCAGAAATACATCAACGCGAAGCTGAGGCCGGGGGGCATGCAGAAGAGTTTGAAACGGTCGCGGGGGCACGTCCGCGTTCTCGCCATCGAAGAGACAAGCGCGGTGGCGGCATCTCTGCGCAACGCGCTGGGCCTTCGCGCCTGCCACGGACGCAGTGACACGCACGACGCGCAGGAGCCAACCTACAAGAGGCCGGACCACCACTTCGAGCGCGCCCCCATCGCGTTGCACCTCGCCGATTTGCTGCAGCTGAAGCCAACCAGCACCATCGGGCTCCTGACGGACGTGAGCGAGCTCCTGGACGACGGGCCCTACAGGTAGCGGAGCCGCCGGCGGTGGAGATTCAGCGCGCCATCATGGCATTCTCTCAAATCCCCTGCGCCTTCGAGCTAAAGGGCGCGAAGCGCTTCGAGCCCGGGGGCCCTCTGATCACGTTCTTGGACGGCATGCGCGAGGGCGAGCCCTTCCCGCCAGAGGTCTGTCCGCCTGGGAAACGACGCTGGCCTCGGACAACCGCGGCGTCCTGTGCCCTCGGCACCAGCGCGAGAACTTTCGGCTCGGCCACGGCATTGGCATCTACTGGGAGACGTTGGCGAGGTGGATCAACACGCGCACTCGTCGCGACGCGCGGCGTCTGGGCGTGCCCTTCGTTTTCTTGCAGGCTGTGGACGAGTGCGACGCGACCCAGGGGAATCCCGACACGGATCGGCGCGCCTCCTGAACGTCCCGAACATGCATGAGACGGGGGACATCCACGGCGCCATGCCGGCGCACGTCGGCATAGAGGTGCGATTCACGGCAGCGCAGGAAGAGCTGAAGAAGAAGTTGGGACTCGCGCGGGAGACACGAGCCGCCATCGCGTCCTTCGAGTTCCACCCCGACGACGAACAGCGGCGTCAGGAGTGCTCGGCAGGCCAGCTCTTTCGCCCCCGCCTCCTGCCGCAGGGAATCTGGCTGCAGGTGCGCGGCTTCAAGGAGTTCCTGATTTACCAGGAGGTCGCCGAGCTGCTGCGACAGAGCGCCGAAGGCGCCGACGACGAGGGCGAGGCCGAGGCGCGGGCGCAGAGTTTGCCGACGTTCAGGCCCAGCGAGCAGGAGCTCACGCGGCAAAGCTCGGGGCCGCACGCCGCGCGCCGCTCGGGGTTCACCCTGGCGCATGCGGCCTACCTCACCTCCACGCTGTCGCAGGGCCAGACGCTGCGCAAGGGGGCCCCCTTCGATTGCGCGAGGGGCGAGGACGCTGGTGGCACGGGCATGTTGGACGACCAATGGCGGCCGCACCTCTACGTCATGATCTCCCGCGCCACGCGCGTGCGGGACACGCTGAAACCGCGGCCGCAGCCGCGGGAGTTCCTGGGGCGAAGGCCGCTGGCGCCCCTGCGGAAGGCGCTCCTGGTGTTCGACGCCAGAGCGGAGAACTCCAGGGCAGAGGCGGAGCAGCTCGCGGCAGAGCTGGGTCTCGTGCTGCCCCCGGCCTGCGTGCGGCGGCGCCCCGCTCGAGGCCCGCGGGGTTGTCCCAACGGCTTGCTCTCGCGCGCCATCGGCTCGCAGGGTTGCCCCTGCGGCCAAGCCCACGGGCCCGCCCCGGCGGCTGCGGCGGAATAGAAGTTTCGCCCGTGCTGGCCGAGGCAGCGACGGCGCTGAGGAACATCTACATGCCCACTCATGCAATAAAAAAGAAAAGAGGTGGCGGGGGGTAAACAAAACAGGAGGGCGAGGAGTGGAGAATGCAGGGGGCGGGGGGAAAGCCTGCGCCAGGGCAAGGGGGATAATGGCGCAGGGAAGACAGCAAAGACGCCTCAACAATCACGAAGATGACGATGAGGGTTATTTCCAAACTAGCCGAGAAGATTCTCACGCGGGGCCCAACGTCGGAATACTTATTGGGGCGCCGCGCTGCTTCATTCCACGCCCGTGACACTCTGGCACGAGCGAGCCCGCAGATCGCGTAGTTCCGCTGATTTCTGTGAGCCTCTAAAGGCAGCAGGCAGCGAATCCCCGGTCGGGACATCAGTCAAGGCACGCAGTAACTTCACTACCCTGACGGGATGGTGCTCACTCTGGCCCTCGTCAGTTGCTTCTTTACTTTCTTCAAGGTCGATTCTGGGTCTGGAGTCACATCATATGATCCTCTACACAATCTACTAAGCAAGACAATTAATAGGCATGGCTTTTGCAAGACAGTCCACAGCCATCATACTCGTGCCCATGCAATGGGCTTGTCACAGAGCAAACGTGGATGTAGTGTCTCTACTTCCTCACGACCATTGGTCCATATGTCCTGCCTCAAACTACTCAGATCTATGCTTGAACGCTTGTCGTCTGTTTCCCCATAGTGGAGGCAGTCAACTGTTCTTCTAAGCTTTTGCAGTCAGTCACCCACAAATGTCTCATCGCCACAGCTGCCTTCTTCCCAGCTAACCGGCAAATTATGCCCAGCGCCAAGCATTCCTCGCGCGTCGGCGATAGCCGCACGAATACTCACACCAGACTCCACACCCCATAGACATGCCAATGTCTCAAATTGAAATGTACACTTACGTATTCTTTTTGTGTCCTTACTTGATACACATACAGGCTGAACGCTGTCGCTGTCCCCCTCAATGAATCCAGGACCGGAATGCCCATTGAACTGGCCCTCTGAAACCGAAGCGTCTCCTCATTTCCCTGGACTATATCATATTCATCTGCCCGGCATGCATCAGCAACTGTAAGAACAATCACACCTTCCCATAGCACAGCGCCCCCCTTGAACACTATCCCGCGGTCCGCGGACTGCGTGGCCCCTTCTAGGACGCGGCTGGCCCCCTTGAGGTGGAGTACCTTCGCGCGACGCACTGCAGTCAGCAGGCGGCTCACGCGATATGACAATTCAGGCTTGCACCGTCGCGTAACCCAAGATAATGCACCTACGACTGACCTAAGCTGCAATACCTCTCCTTCGTTGTAACTCCTGGAGAGATGGCTGCCCCTGGGATAGGATGCAGCTTCGATGTTCTCAACGTTGTCCTTTGCCGATATACTAACAGAGTGATATGTATAGTGGACAACATCTCATCCGCAATGGCGGCACTTCCCTTATTTGATCTCGCGGATATCGAACGCTGCGAACACGGAATCAATGATCTTCTGACTCTCGGCATCCGCAGACGAGAGAATGTCATCCGCATGGGTTCCCAACATACAAGTGATATAATTCTTGTCGTTGCGTATGCTAACTAGTGCTGGCATGCTACGATTCTCTCTGAGGTCGTGCGCCTCGAATCTCTTGCGAATGTCCCGCGTCACGCGCCGCGCGTGCCGTGGACAGGCATGCGCGCGATAGGAGCTCCACTATCTGGTACTCCTTCGAGTCCGTCGGGAGGCGGCTTGAGCATCATGAGGGGATAACTCCTGCCCTTGGAAGTGGGCAGACGCGATGTCCGCGCACTTCAATGTCCTCTTTGTCCCCGCGGCCCACGATACAACCAACCGTAGACCCTCTAGCTGGCATGTTGGCGAATCCGTGCGCGAACCCAATGATTATCCTAAGTCTCTTCGCACAACAAGTCTGCTCTTGTGCTGCGGCGCAACCGGTGGTCCACCCAGTCTGCGGAGGTGTTCTGACTTATCACGTTCGATACATTGTGTTGGTGCCATACGATTTCCTTCTTCAAAAAGCTTCTGTAGATCCACGGAATATATAGGCATGGCGGCATTAAACTTCCGCCGCTTTCCCCAGCCATCTTGTCTGGCTAACCTGAATCCACTCCTAACGAATTCAGATTCACGGTGGTACACCAGATTCTTGGCACTTTGCAATTTCTTCTTCGACTGCGTCTTGTTAGTTGTTCGCTCGTTACAGAATCCCACCAGTGGTTCATGCGGCTTGACCGCCATCGAAGCTTGTCTGCCCTCGAGGAGTTCCATGCTTGGCCCCGATGCGCCTGCTCTCCGAATAACCTCGAACAGCGGGCTCGCTGGCTCAAGGGCCGGTTCCGACAGCCGCATCACCGACATGATATTCACCAACTAGTGGCGTCGCTTTTCGGAGAACGGCCCGCGCGCCCGTGCGGCCCCACTCCCGACGTCGTGCTCTGCGAACGCTTTCCTGGCAGAAGCTCGGATCGCAGCTTGGCGAGAAAACTCGCCAGCTCCGTCCTCGGCGACGTTTGCAAGCGCGCCTAAGTCGAAAGCTTCCGCGTCACCGAACTGGCTTCCTGGCGCGCGGGGCATTCGCCAGAGCGCCCACTGAGCAGGTGCAAAACCACCGGCTCACGACATCTCGTTCTTAGCGTCATCGACTTCCGATGATGTGGAGATAACTTCCTCGAGAACAATGACTTTTTATCGTGCGCAACTGTTTTAAATGCGTTCTTCCAGAGTCCCCCGTGTCTCTCGGTGCGACCGATCTGCCCTGGGGGTTCGACTCCAGCACCACGGAAGTCGATCCCTTGACGCTGAACACATTGCAAGAATAGGCCTCGGTTGTGTAAACCACGATCCAACACCATTCTTGTTGGCTTGCCTGCCCGCACACACCCCCGTTGTTGGAGTGCCGGATGACCTGCTCGCGAAGACGGTTTTCCAACTTCTTGTCTGACGAAGATGACGCGCTGAAGCGTTGCACCCTGGCGCGCTATGTTCAAGAAAGTCGGTATTTTCCACGATTGCCCTTCACTTCCAAACAATCAATGCTAATTTCGCGATTGAAGCCGGAATTCTTAGGTAGAGCCAGCTAGTCCGCCCTTGCAAACGGCTTCCGATGCTCACAAGATTCACGCCCATAACTCTTCGCGGCTTCAACGCACCCTGAAGACATTCTAAGTATTCGCACCAGTCGGATCAGAACACGGCTTGGCACATGCCCAAATTGCCTGCGAAGTCGCCTGATCGCGATCCCCGTGCGCGCAAGGAAATTTAACCATGCTTTCCTCCTGGCCCCCTCGTGCTTCGGCTCTCCTGGAAGGTTGATGCGTTCTAATATGTCCTGTTCGTCGTCGCGAAGGCGTTCTGCAGGTGCACTGGCGACGTCGCCATCGTCGACGATCGCGCCCCTTTCGCCGCGGCCTCTCTCCGCCGCAACTTCGGCGGGGAAGGCTGCGAACACAAGCCAGTCCAATCTCGCGTTCTGACCGAGATCTGTGAGGAAGCCTAAGAACATGTGACTCGAGATGTCCGCGTCCGAGGTATAAGTTCATAGCGCTGGTGAGCTCAAGGTTTGAGCAAGTACACTCCGAACCAAGCGCAATTTCAACTGGACCATTATCTCGAGCCAAGCCCGAGGAATACATTGTGACTGCGCTGTATTTTCATGGCGTGGTGGTGGCGACGATGAGATCAGGATTGCGCTCGAGGATGTCTGTATCCACTCCACTCCCCCACTCTGGGCGCGCCACCGCGTCGCCCGAGACAGCAGGCGAACGCGATGCCGATCACGTAGAGCAGCGCCCCTGCCAGGTTGGCGCCCGCTCGTCCGCGGCGCGGATCGGTGTCCCCGATCACCTTCTTGACGATATCCGTGTCCGTGGCGCCCATGTTGGGAGACTTCAGCTCTGCGACGCATGCCGGAATCAACTCGTCCTGAACATCAATCCGCTTGAGCCCTCGCAATACGTGTTGCGAGCCTTTGACCCCATCGTCGTCATCTGGTAATCGCTCAACGTGAGAGGAGTGCACAAGTATGAAGTACCACCGGATGAGCGAACGCGCGGCGGCTGCACGAATGTGGCCAAAGTGTCGCACTCATCAACATCGCGAGCTGACAACATGTCAACCCTGTCCTCGACGGCCCCCCAGTCCTCCGAACCCTTCTTCCTGCCCATGGTGGTTTCTTCCAAGATGACCAGGCAGGCGGGAACTTGATATGCGCGTTGAACGGATCGATCTGGGCATTCACGCGACCAGCTTGCGATTGTCGGTCTCCTCGACGCGACCAAGCGCGCCGTCTTTCGAAGCTCTTCGGGTCGACATGCGCGATGAAGAGGCGCTTCTTCGATGTCTCGAGCATGGTGGCAGACTGAGAACTGCCAGCATAACTGGCTCGAAGTCCACGACTGGATCTCCGCTCGCGTCATCGTTCACCTTCAAGTTCCTGCCCGGAGATCCTGATGCGTCTGAGTCAGCACCCTTCTCGCGAGGCTCTCCTGCCGTGCCAGCAGGCGGCCGCGGAGGAGGCGGCAGTGGCGACACCTTCTTGGGCGCCGCAGGCGGGGGCGGCGGCGTCGCGCGCTTCTCCGCCAGATGGGCGGGAGGCGGCGCGGGCGGCAACCTGGGCCCGTCCGAGGGAAATCTCGGCATGGGCACAGCAGCGACACTGCCCCGTAGCCCATCTGCACCAGAAGCGGTTCCGGGCGGGATCGCCTCGGCGCCGGCCTTGGCAGCGGTGCCAAGGCGCGGCTTCTTCTTAGGAAGTGGGTCCTCCTGCGCTGGCCCCGGGCGCAGGTCGCGCTCCGGGCGGCTCGAGCCTGCGGAAGACGAAGCGGCGACATCCTTGTTCACGCAAGAAGCACCTGCTGGCTTCGGGAAAGTACCCGCGGCGACGCACTCATTGGCCCATCTGGCGAACTTCATTTAATCGGCAGGAACGCGGCCACCCTCATTGAACGCGCGCAAATAAAACTGAAGCTCGCACCTGACAGACTTGTCCATCATCTTCTTGAACTCGTCCTCGTTGAACTCGACGACAATGCGATCCTTCCAGATGGTCCTGAGATTGGCCCTGATCACCTTCGCGATGTCCTCTTCATCGACCCCATCGTGGAAGTGGTGGCGGGAGCGCTTCTCCTCGCGACGAGCTAGCGTAGCCCCCGTCAAGGCTTCGCTTGACCATCGGAGCAGGCGGCGGCGCGACGTACTCTAAGGCAGTGGCGATGCGCGAGATCATCTTGTCGTTGGCGTTGTTCGCCATGTCCTTGGCCCATCTCTGCTCATGCGTGCAGTCATCGCACCGTCCGCCGCAAGTCCTAGCACCCCACTCGTGGCTGCTCAAGTGGGCTGAAGCAAAATCGATGCCGTGCCCCTTGAGGAACTGCCTGATGTCGCGTGCGACAGCGACCGAGCGATGCCGAAACGACTTGCAGATCGAGACAATGCACGCCGACCCCGAAGGAAAACCATTCGCCAGCGACTTCGCGATGTGATCCGCGATGTCTGGGAAGTGCTCATTGTCCGCTGGATTCCTGAAATCCTCGGGCGGTGGCCGATGCGGCGCGTCGACGCAGGGCCAGTCAATGCCCTCGCGTCCACCAAGGTGCATCTGGCGAACGAAGTCTGACATCCTCTCGTCGGCCTCGCACAAAGCGTCGATGATGATCCTGCCCTCGTGGCCCCTGGTGGAGAGCGCGCTGCTGGAGCGAAGATCGCTGCGGATGTAATCCGTCAGCACTTTTGAACGAGAAACTTGCGGGCCCTGCTCGAAATTCCCCGCGCCCAACGCGACCGCGGAGACCTTCGCGCCCCGCGGCCTCGAAGAGACCCCCAGCCTGTCAGCGTCCTCGGCCTCGGGAAGCCCCGCGGCGGCATCCCGGGCGCCCTCGTCGTCGCTGGAGTGATCGACGATGCCGAGACGCGCGGCGCAGCACGGCTGGTCGCAGACGGCTCAATGAAAACTGCGCAACGGACGGATAATATCCGCAGCGTGACCTGAATGAACTGATCAAGGCGAATGAGAAGAACACCTCAACGAGCACAACAACACATCTCCACCTCAGCTCCCGGGCTCAGGATGGCGCGGCCCCCGGCGAGATCTCTCGCGGGACCGAGAGAAGCCTGCGCTGGAAGAGACAGCAGAAAGAGAAACAGGATCCGAATATGTCAACTGATGATGACCATTCCAAACAACCCCAACACAACACCATGCGAAGCGACGCTGCGAAACGGGAAGCTCTTCTTACCCGTTGTCGAACTACCGGGCTGGCCCCCTATGCCGCTGCAGGTTTTGCGCTCTCTGTTAACCAATTCCGGAAAGAAGCCCAACTTCTCGAACTTATCATCTGCGTTAAGAGCCCATGTTTTACCGTGGCAACAACAATTACAACGTTCGTCTAAAAGTAGCCCGTGCACCTTCGCCCTTGAGGACATCGGCCGCACGAAGCTTAGATATCGCCGATGCAGCGGCCGACGCAGCAGACCCTGGAGCCATGAACCCGACAAAAAACGATCTGCAGATTCGGCCACGCAGTCGCGAGGCAAAGAACTCAATTCACCTGTGCTGATGTCGCCCGCGCCCTGGCAGATCAACATAGCGCGCTTAGAATGTCTTCAACGCGACTCTAAGCAATCAAGGGGTGATGCGGCGATCATCCCCGATAATATTCTCGATTGCCTCTGCCTGGAGATTGGTAGCGCGCTCGACTGTCTTAGCTGCGGCCCTCTTGTCCTCGGCGAGCTTCCTGGGCCGTTCGTCAATGCGTGTCAAGCACTGACAACAAGACGCGCGAACAACATCAAACGCGCTGCCCCTATTGCCCACGCGTTCGTGCGGACACTCACCCGGAGAGCGCAGTGCCCCGCGCCACCCCTGCTTGGTCTTGCGCCCGCAATCTCTACGCGCGCGAACAACAAAGCGAGCTGTCGAACCAGCCCCCGAAAGACGCCTGCAACCACGAGCGCACGGACGAGGCAACGGGGGATCTGGAGGCTTCCTGCTCAGGCCTGAAACTCGAAGAATGCAAACTCTGTTACCCAATACTTCCGCGCCAGAAGTTTTCACCGCGGAATTTCCATCTCCCTTCTGAGTGAAGTTATCATCAACCCATGTTAGGAACTGGACAAAATCCTCGCTCGGTTTCTTGACCCCGCGACCCCGCTTGACCTAATCGGGCGTCGTCATGAGAACGCGACCGTAGCTGAGCCCTCGGTGCTGCCCGGCGGCGAACGCAGCATCCGGACCCAAAACGGAGGTCGGATCTGGAACAGATTCCACCTCGGAGTCTTCGCCCGAAACGCCGGCCATCGAAGAGCCCTCAATCGAACGAACAGCCACGGACCCAATAATCCCCCTGCCATCCTCCGCAAAGGTCCGAGGGTCGCTCTCCTGCAGCCCCCGAACCAAAGCAGCCTCGGATTGCCCAAGACACTCCTTGCAAGCATGATGCTGCGCATGTCCGCTCTGCAAGCTACGCTGACCATCGCAATTCCCCCCCGCGCGCGAGCGTGCCCTGCGGCGCGCGACGCGAGAATATAGAAAGGGAAAGAAGAAAGAAACACCAGGGCCCACAATCATCGTCTCCTCCTTTCCCCCTGGAAGTTGATGGCGAATTGATGGCGATTTAGCGACGGGCCCGACGGATGCGAACTCCTGTTCGTCATCGTCCTCGCGCAACTGGGTCTGCCGCTCTCCAGTAAGCGCTACCATTGCCGTCCTGGGTTTGCCCTTGCACTCAGGGCCCCCGGACCAGTGCCCCACTTCGTTGCAGGTTTTGCACTTCGAGCGTCTCTTGATCTCCCGAGGTCGCCAGCTGCGATCTCCGAGGCTCGGCGCCCCCTGGCCGCCGCCCTTGGGTGACCAAGGCGCGTGGTTGCAGCCCTTGCCTCCGCTCTTTCCTTTGCCCTTGCTCCTTCCCTTGGCGCCGAGGTTGGCCATCGGGTCTTCCTGCGTCGCATCGGGTGATTATTCCTCTGCGTGCCCGGCCTTGACCTTTCTCGTCGACAACATCGACGTCGAGCTCGCCATCCCCCTGAACGGGGGCCCGGTGAGCGCGCGGTTCCTCGTCGCCCCAGGCGCGTTCTTCGGCGCAGTCGCCCCTGGCAGTGTCGCCCCAGCCGTGACCCGGTGCATGGCCGAACGCGTAGCATCCGTAGGGACTCGACACCCCAGGGCAGTGCTCCTCCCGCTGGCACCAGCCGTCGTCAGCAGCGTGGAAGGCGTGCGGTGGCCTAGGGTAGCGCACCTTACCTTTGCCCTTGCTCCTGCTGGGGTCGCTGGGCCCGTGCTGCGTCCACGCCGCGGGGTTGAATCCTTTGCCAGACTCACCCTTGCCATTTTGGCGGATGTGAACGCGGCCGCGCTGGAGGATCAAGACGTCCTTGATATTGTCGAAGGTTGTCTTATCCCATTTGCGTGTCAACACCATCAGGTTCTCCGAATGTGAAAGGCCTGCATGGTCCAAGAGATGGATCCAAACATGTCGTCGCTCATTACAACCTTAGGGTTTAGCTCGGAGACAAGTTTCCACCAACGCTTCCCGCGGGAAATGCACGACACAATCGACTCACCGCTCTGTCGGGTCAGTGGTCCATAAGGTCTCTGCCCCACCTGGAACAGGATCTTGGCTTATTGAGCCTCTATGGGGAAGAGTGAAATGCGAGCGAATCGCCAGAACCAACTGATCGTTTCCCTTCGGTGTCATAAGCACGTTTTTACCGATATTCATTGCAATATTGAACGCGTCGCCCCTGTGGCCCTCTACACCCTTGCTGACAGCTGAGGTGGCCCGTGTGCTGCTGTGGTTCTCGCATCTCGGCGTCCACTGGGGCCAAAGCGGCACTCATGCGCATCTCCGTGCGGAATCCGCATTCGTGGAAGTTGTTCACCGTGCCATCGTAGATGTAAGAGTCACCATTCGTCTCGGCTAGCGAAAACGCGTCGGCGTTCGACCGATAGCGAAGGGAAGACAACGCCATGGCGGCAAGGCACAGTCCCCTAGAAACGGAGACTGCCCAGCGAGTTAAGTTAAATCCGATTGCTCTGGAGAGACGAGCGCGCAAAGGTACGATACGGGGATCGTGTCGCAGCTCCGCTGCCAGTGTGATTTTGGTGATGTTTAGCGCATTGGCAAAATGGCCCCCTAGGGGTCAAACGGCAGCGAGTGCCGCATATACACACAGCGGGGCAGCACACCACTACAGGGATGTTTCAGGGGCACCGTGCAACAAGGATGTTTTAAGGGTGCCGTGCTTCTCCATATCACACAAACATGTTATACATCATCGGTCCTCCTTCTCATCATAATTTTCCTCCTCATCCTCCTGCTCCTCATCCCTCATCCCTCATACCTCCTCCGTCCACTACCCACCCTTATCCCTCACCCTTCTCGGCCTCGTCTCCCCCCCTCCTCCTCTTCACCATCACCCCTCCTATGTCCTAGGTCATCCCTCTCGGGAACCGTCATGTTCCTGTCGTCGTCATCATCCTCCTCCTCGTCTTCATTACTCCTCCTCCTCCTCATCACCGTCCTCCTCGTCATCCCTCCCCCACGCACCCCCTCCCATCCGATGCCCCTCTCCCCTCCTCCACCACCGGCTTCAATCACCCCCCTCAGCCTCCATCCCGCCCCCACACCATCCATCACCCATCTTACCGAATCACCCTCATCTATGCCAATCCTACCTCCCCCTGCTCATAACTTATCCCCCATGCCCACTCCACCCGCATCCTCCCCTCATCCCTTATCCTTGCCTTCGTCATCGTGATCGTCCTCCTCCTCCTCATCTGCCTCCTGCTCCCTCTCCTCCTCCTCCTCCTCCTCCTCCTCCTCCTCTTCCTCCTCCTCCTCCTCCTCCTCCTCTCATCATCATCATCATCATCATCATCATCAATCATCATCATCATCATCATCATCATCATCATCATCATCATCATCATCATCATCCGTTCCTCATCGCCCCGCTCCCTCATCCCCCTCCTCACCCCTAGTTAGAATACCCCCTCGTCATCCTCCACCATCCACCTCCTCATCATCAGCATGGTCCGTCCCTCCTCCTCCTCCTCCTCCTCCTCCTCCTCCTCCTTCTCCTCCTCCTGCTCCTCCTCCTATTCCTCAACTGCATCATCGTCATTATCCCGATGTCCCTACGCATCATCCGACATTGCCCCTCCTCATCATCAACCTTCCCTCCTCCCTCCCCATCCCCCTGCTACTCCACCGTCCCTCCTCCGTCCTCCCTCACCCATCCCGTCACAACCCTCTTCCTCCGCATCCTCCTCTTACATATCGTCATCATACACCTCCTCATTATACTCCCTTATCGCCCTTCCCGCATCCCTCCTTCTCCTCGTCATCATCGTCGTCCGCCTCCTCCTCCGCCTCCTCCTCCTCCTCACCCTCATCCTCATCCTCATCCTCATCCTCATCCTCATCCTCATCCTCATCCTCATCATCATCATCATCATCATCATCATCAGCATCATCATCATCATCCGTCACCTTCAAACTCTGAATGCTCAGCCAACTCCTCATGCTCCGCCTTCCCCCTCCTCCTTCTCCTCATTATCCTCCTCTTTTCCACTGAATCGTCCCTCATCCTTCCATCATCATGCCTCATTCATCCCCGATGTTTTGGTCGCGTACCTTGTTATAGCCCTCGTCCTTGTGCTCGTCCTGGTCCTGGTCCTCGCCCTCCTATCACCTCCTCACTCGTTCTTCCTCGTGGACCTCGTTGTCGTCCTCGTCATCCTCCTCGTCATCCCCGGTCCTCCTCCTCGTCTTCCTCCGTTCATCCTCCTCGCACGCGTCATCGTTCTTGTTTTCGCCCTATTGGTCATCATTGTTCTCCTCGACCCCATCCTGCTGCGTGTCCTCCTCGTCATCCGCACTTTACTCCTCCTCCTCCTGCGCATCCATCCCGTCCTTCCTCCGTCCTACCTCACAACCACATCCCACCCATCCACCTACCGACCCCTCCATTTCTCCTCCAGTCTCCCTCGTCTCTCCTCCTCCTCCTTCTCCTCCTCCTCCTCCTCATCATACCTCCTCCACCTCCCTTGTCGTCCCTGCTATTCCCTGCTGCTGCTGCTGCTGCTCTTCCTCCTCCTCCTGCATCCCGCATCCCTCATCGTCCTTACAGTCGTTGGCCTCGTCGTCTCCTCCGACTCTTCGTCCTCCTCCTCCTCCTGCTCTTCCTCCTCCTCGTCCGTTTCCTTCTCCTCCTGCTCCCTCCTTCCGCCTCCATCCTCTCTCGCCCATCCTCCACGATCCACCCTCCCTCTCCGTCAAGCTCACCACCACTATCGTCCCCAGCATCAGCACCAATCGTATCCAGCACGATCACCTATCTTCGTAACTACCGTCATCAAATGTAGCAAAGACGTGGGTTCCATACTTCAAGAGTGCTCAAGAAGGCCCAGGCAAGTCCATGAGCCCTGAGAGGCAGTCGAACCGAGGAATTTTGGTGTTTGCCCACGCTCTTTACGAAAATGCACTCGTTGAGCGCCGGAGGCTGTTTTTTCAGGAAATTCAGATATTCATGATTATATGTTTGTTTCGAATTATTGTTGGAATGTTCGAAATATTGTATTTGTGTTTCAAATGTTCGAAAAGTTGTTTGGGAATTCTCGTATCTCCCGGGGATATCCCGGGGAATTATTGTTGTTGTTCGCATGTTTCGAGCGCCGGCTATTCGCCATCTCCTGGGGACCTCCCGGATAATAATTACAACAATTCCAAAACAATAATTCGAAAATTCAAAGCGGCAAAACGATAACACGATAATTCAAAACGGCACAACGAGAATTTGAGACGCGCGAAACAGCCCGAGGCAGCTCGAAACAGTTCAAGATAGCCCCAAACAGCTCAATGTCATTATTCTCCTGCTCCTGCTTCTCCTGCTCCACCTCGTGCTCCTTCTGTTCATACTCCATGTGCTCCTTCATCCTGCTCCTGGTCCTGCTCAACATCCGCCACCTGCTCATCCTCCTTCTGCCCCCCTTTCCCCTCGCTGCTCCCGCACCATGCTCAACATCGTCCTCCTGCTCATGCTGCTTCGCGTCCTCCTACTATCCCAACTCATGCTAATGCTCCTCCGACTCCTCCTGCTCCCACTGCTGCTGCTGCTGCTCATGCTCGTCCTTCCCCCCCCTCATCTCCCTCCTCCTCCTCCTCCCCCTCCTTCGTCCTTCTCCTGCTCCTCCTGCTCCTGATCATATTACTGCTGCCCCTCCTCCTGCTCCTCCTCCTCCGCCTCCTCGCATCATGCTCGTCATCCTGCTCGTGGCCCTCGTGTGTGTCCTTCGCCCCTTTGTGCATGCCTGCATGTTCTACGGCTTCTGCGGCTCCTCCTGCTCATCCTCCTACTGGTCCTGCTCCTCCTCCTCCGCCTCTTCCCTCTCCTTCAACTCCTGTTCCCCCCGATGCTGCTGTTCCTGCCCATGCTCCTCCGCAGCATCCTTTTTGTTGTGGCTCACGCTCCTGGTACGGCTCCTGCTCACGCCCTTGTTCCTCATCCTCTTCGTCGTCGTCGTCCGCCTACTCTTCCTCCCGCTCCCCCTGCCCCTTCTCGTGCTCCGGCTCCTGCTCATGTTCCCCATCCTCATCATGCTCATCCTCGAGGCGTTGCTGATGCTACTGCCGCTCCCGCTCCTCCTCCTCCTCCTCCTCCTCCTCATGCTCCTAGTCATGTTCCTGCTCCTGTTCCTGCTCCTAGTCCACTTACTCATCACTCGTCCTCATCATGCTGCTGCTGATCCTGTTCCTGCAGCTGCAGCCATTCCTCAAGTTCCTCAAGATTCTGCTCCTCCTTCACAACCTCGTAACATTATTTCTCCGTATGCTGATCATCCTCCCACCACGCCTGCTCGTCCTGGTTCTCCTCGTCCAGCCTCTCATCCTCAAATTAATCTCCTTAAACATTCTAGCATTCCCCCCCACTCCTTCCTCCCCGCGTCCTCCGCCTCCTCCCCGGCCCCTCCTCGTATCGGTCCGCTCCTCCATCACGCCTGACCTCACTCCGACCTCCGATTCCCCCTGCCCCCCTCCGCGTCGTCGCAAGCCCTAGGCCATTCTCCCCCTATTCCACCCTCCCTCGTCCCTGGTCGCTCCCCCCCTACACGCACTTCCCGCCCCTTCTCTGCCCTCTCCCTCGCGCCCCCCGATGCCCATTCGCCCTTCCATCAAGGCGGTCATCCTTCCTCCGATTCCTTCCCCACCTACCCCGAAAGCAGGAGCTAGAGGAGGGGGAAGATGATGATGATGCTGATGATGATGATGCTGATGACGATGATGATGATGATGATGATGATGATGATGATGCTGATGATGATGATGATGATGATGATGATGATGATGG
Organism: Prorocentrum cordatum; assembly: GCA_963575745.1. Lineage (NCBI taxonomy): Eukaryota > Dinophyceae > Prorocentrales > Prorocentraceae > Prorocentrum > Prorocentrum cordatum. The sequence goes on along the minus strand of CAUYUJ010015563.1, from coordinate 230,708 downwards.
TGATGATGCTGATGATGGTGATGAGGATGATGATGGTAATGATGATGATGAGGAGGAGGAGGACGAGGAGCAGAAACGGGAACAATAGAACGAGGAGACGGAGGAGCAGCAGGAGAGGCAGCAGCATCATTATGATGATGAGCAGGAGGACGGTAATAAGGACGAGTACGCTCATGAGTGCGGGGAGGAGAAAAACAGGGCAGGGGAATGCGATGGCGGCGGCGAGGATAACGATGAAGAGGACGACGACGTCGCTTATGCCCAGGAGCAGGAACTGTCAGCAGGAGCGTGGCCATAAGGACGATGAGGAGAAGGAGGCACAGCAGCACGAGCATGGCGAGGGGGGTGAGGAGGGGGGAGGAGCAAAAGGAAGAGCAGGATGCGGAGGAGCATGAGCAGGAGCATAGACAGGAAGAGGAACAACACGAGGAGGGCGATGAGGAAGAGGAGAATGGGGAGGAGGACGAACAGCAGCAGAGGAAGAACAAGGTGAATGAGGAGCAGCAGCCGCAGGAGCATGACGAGAAGGAGGAGAAGGAGGATGGGCAGGAGGATGCGCACGACGACCATGAGTAGGCACGGAAGGAGCAGGAGCGGGTGCATCGGGAAAAAGAGAGACGACTAAGCATTATCAGCGGCAGGATCACAAGGGGGGAATGATGATTAGGACGAGGGGCAAGACGATGCGGCAGAAGATGCTGGGCACGAGTAGACGGAGGAGCACGGACATGGACAGCAGCAGCACCTGCAGCAGCAGAAGCACGAGAAGCAGGAGCGGGATGACAACCATGACGATGATCATGAGGACGATGGGGAGGAGGCAGGCACCAAGGATGGGCAGCAAGAGCGTGAGCGTGGAGGCAAGGGATGACGATGACGAAGAGGATAAAGAGGGGCACCACCGGGATGAGGAGGAACAGGAGGGGGAAACGACTCGCCCCTTTCGATCCGAACCGTCATCACCACCAGCACCCACCACGCAACGCCTGCCACCCACCGCCATCCACCACCCATCACCGCCACCTGCGTCCCCCCCCACCCCCACCACGACCACCCACTGCAATAGACCAACACCCAAAAAACAACTGGTACTCACCACCACGCAGCACCACGCACCACCCAAGACACCCACCACACCAACCTCCCGCCATCCACACCTCTCGCCCATCACCCACCAAACCCGCTACACTACCACCAACCCCATACGTACCCGCTACACCGCACAACTACGCCCGCTACACCGAGCCAAAAGCAGACAGGGACAGGCGGAGAAAGACACGGGGTCGGTGGGGAAAGACGGGCGGGAGCGAGCGGGGACGGGCAGAGACGGACAACACAATTCGCACGATTACATGCTATTTCGTGCTTTGCACTACGCGGACTTGGAGAAATTTTGAGCGACATATGAACGTGGATGGAGGAAAAACGGTGTCGGCGCGCACGCAAGCCCATAGCTCCTGCATGCGAACAAACGATGCGAAACTTGACCTGCGCCTATCACGTGACCTACAAGATACGGTGCGACCGCCTCGACGAGCTTCTTTTGGCGAACAATGCACTGAACCATTGTAATTCATCGTCCGCGCGTTCCGGACTTTAGCGGCTGAGCGCATGCGTGTTCCTGAAGTTGATCGAACTCATGTTAAGGATCTTGTATTCCTGATCTGAAAGATTGTGAGTATTGTTTCATGGCTTATAATTGTGGTTTCCTTTTCGGCTTATTGTGCTTGGTCATGTTTGGAACTGTTGCCAATTATTGATCTCCCGTTTCAAACTGTTGTACGTCTTGTTTTCCTGTTTCGAATGTTTGTATTTTCTTTCACTTCATTGCCTTGAAATGTTGTCCAAGGGTCATGAAATAAAACCATTGGTTGTGGTTCCTCGGGCGCCTCACGCCATTGCGGATGGGGACATGGGACATGGGTATGGATACGGAACCAAAGCGGTTACGGATGGGGACATGGACATGGGTATGGGGCATTGGCCGCTCGTAGTTTCGAACGTATCATGTCGTGGTCATGTTTGCCCTCCAAGATGGCTCCAAGATGGCCTCCGCGACAACATGGCATGTCATACTGAATCCCTGTGTTCAGAACAGAACAGAACAGAAGCCTTGCGCCGGCCACAGCGCGTGAGCAATGGGTGAAAATGTGCACGGAAACGGATGCCTTCAGCACGCCGTGTTCAACTATTGCTAAATATTGTTTTACAATGCTGGAATCTTGCATCGGCGTGTTTTTCATAGATTGAATTATTGTTAAGTGCTGTTTTCTGATACTGAATTATTGTAAGTATGGTTGTCCTTTCGCGAATTATTGTAAGTATTGTTTTCCTGTTCCGAATTATTGTATGTTCGTTCAACTATTGTCTTGGATTGTCGCCTCAGAACCATACCATAGAAAACCACGTATTGTGGTTCCTCGGGCGAATCAAGAGATTTGCCACATGTCTAAAATTCGGTGGCACCCCCCACGCAGATCGCCGGCGTCAGGGTCGAACAACCCGTTGGATGTGCCATATTTCTAAAATTTGGCGGCACCCCTCATTCAGATCGCCTGGGTCATGGTCGAAAAACACATGGGATTTGCCACATGTCTTGAAATCCGGTGGGACCCCTCACGCAGATCAATGGGGTCAGTGTGGAAAAAACCATGGGATTTGCCACATGTCTTGAAATCCGGTGGCCTCCCTCACGCAGATCGGCGGGGTCAGGGACCAAAAACACAAGGTCTTTGCAACATTTCTGAAATTCGGTGGCACTCCTTATGCAGATCGCCGGGGTCAGGGTCGAAAAACACATGGGATTTGCCACATGTCTTGAAATCCGGTGGCACCCCTCACGCAGATCAATGGGGTCAGGGTCAAAAACACATGGGATTTGCAACATTTCAATACTTCGTGGAAAAGCTTTTTGCACAGCATGCGCGAGCAAGCTCGAAATGCAACACCGAATTCAACAATATAATCAGAATCTCAATTTGCCTTGCCGATTACTCATCGTCTTCGCGTGAAGTCCCGACGCTGCTTCACGGCGGCGCCAAGGCCTCATGATGTCGTTCTCGCATTGCCCATTATCCGAGAGAGGGGGCCGGCGGCAAGGGACGAAACCCTTACGGATACATACATTTATAAAAAATATTCCCAAATCAGAGCTTTCCTCTGTAGGCGTCCTGGCGGATTCTTATGGTTAAGTGAGGTTTGCCACCGATTTCCGCGGCCCGTCCGGGTGCCCGGGTGCCCGGGTGCCCGGGTGCACAGGTGCCAGGATGCCCGGGTGTCTTATAACCCTATGCCCAATAGCCCTATAGGCCTATAGCCCTATTGCCCTGTAGCCCTATAGCCCTACAGTCCTATGGCCTCATAGCCCTATAGCCCAATTGCCCTATAGCCATATAGCCCAATAGCCCAATTGCCCTGTAGCCCTACAGTCTTATAGCCTTATAGCCTTATAGCCCTATAGCCCTATAGCCCTAGAGCCCTAGAGCCCTAGAGCTCTATAGCCCTATAAACCTATAGCCATATAGTCCTCTAGCCCTATAGCTATATAGCCATGTAGCCCAATAGCCTTATAGCCCCGTAGCCTGATAGCCCTGTAGCACACTAGCCCGATAGCCCAATAGCCATATAGCCCTATAGCCCTATAGCTCTATATGCCTATAGCTCTATAGCCCCATAGCCCTATATCCCTATAGCCTTGTGGTCGTATTGCCCTATAGCCCGATAGCCCTACAGACTCATAGCCCTATACCCCCATAGTTCCAGAGCCCCATCGCCCATAGCCATATAGCCTTGCAGCCCTATAGTCCTACGGCCCTGTAGCCCTATAGCCCGATACACCAATAGCCCAATGGCCCTATAGCCCTATAGCCCCATAGCCCCTATAGCCCTATAGCGCCTTAAAGACTTTGAGTGGGGCTTCTCTCCGGTATCATATGTGTATGAATATATAAATATAGAGACAGAGAGAGAGAGAGAGACATGCGGACATGCCGTATATCGAACAATGCGGTGCCGGGGGGAAACAACTACACACTTGCACATGTGCAAGTGTACCAGGGTACACCAAGATGGATGCGCAGCTACGTGCGCACCTTATACTGTATAAGAATACAAACGCACACCCATCGTAGATGTGCACATCGTAGGTGTATGTACGCGCATACATGTGTGAACATGCGAGAATGCAAGCGTATTTATGGACGCATCTGGATATAGAAAAATATCACTAACGGGATGCGGGGAGGGTGGTGGGCTAGAGAGTTAAGGGGACTTGGACAGGAAGTGGGTAACGAAGGAGGACCCGCGGGCAATGTACGCGCAATAATCTCGATGCCGTGTCGCGGCATCTCTCTGGCGTGCTTAGCCTTGCTTTGGACACGTTGCTATATCCGCAAGCGCGCCGTCGACACTGAGAGGGAGTGTCCTCAGGCCCCATCCAAGTTATTCGTGTTGACAATTGCCTCCTGAATTCTGGGCGCTCTCGGGCACTTCCTGGGAATCGCCGCGCAACGTTTTCAGAAGCCCTGGGAGCGCGGCCGCGGGTGTCAACCTCCACTCTGCTGCAACGGACTGTCACGAGGCTTTCTTGGTGGCATCTTAGGCCGCCGTGGATGCCCTCGGGGCTGACCCAAGAAACCCAAATCATTGAGTAACCGTGTGCTTTTGATTGTTCTCCGCATGCTGGCCTGTTCGGTAGCATGACCGCCCAAGATATTCCAAGAGGCCCATTAGAGAGCCCCAAGAGGCTTCAGAGTCATCGAAAGGGGGCCCAAGATGCCTCCAGTAAGCCTTCAAGATGGGCTCAAGAAGAGGAACACAAATTTTCACCTGCGGTCCTTCCTCCAACGAGGCTCCCAGTACCGCCAGCGGCCCCCTCCCGAAGAGGCCAGAGGCCCCAAAGAGGCATCAAAAGATCATCAGGAAGCCTTCCAAGAGGTGTCCTCGACCCAGTCACGAGGGGGAGGCCGCGGGGGGAGGAGGAGGAGAAAGGAGGAGGACGAGGAGGAGGAAGAGGAGAGAGGAGGAGGATGCGTTCCAGAAGGCGTTCAAGAGAGCCCAAGAGGCCCCTTTTCCACGACCCAAGCACGGCACGGCAACGGGACGGGACGAATTCCACGAGGTACCTCGGGGCTGCCAGCACCGGCCAGAGAGCGGTCCTGCGAGGACGCAGCCGCGATATAAAGGAGCCAGTGGGCGAGTGTGAGAGCGAGGGAGACTTGCCATCGCTCGGACGTCCATTTCCCGTGCATGTTTCGATATCGTATGTTTTATGTTGCTCGATGATCCAGGATGCTCCGCGATGGTCCTCGCCGAGAAAAATGCACACGTCCGAGCGATGCCAGGGAGAGATAGAGGGGGAGACCCACGGTAGAAGGTGACAGCGAAGCCAGCAATCCTATGCCAGCCCCCTGGCTGAATCCCAGATTGAGTCGTCGGAGACGGGGAGCTCCATGTCTACTGGTAGGATGGCATCGAATCGCAAGGTCAAACGTGTCGCGAACTCGTCGGTAGTCTTCAACTGTTTCATCGCACTCAACGGCCGTCCTTTTAATCCCACCTGCCCTCTGGGCGTGGATGGTTTATAAGGAGTTCTCTCTTTCAACCTCCCTCATCTCCCTTCGGGAAAATGTTAACCATCCCCCTACCCCCCCGCTTGGATCTGGATCCTCCCCCTCGCGAGGGGTTAGATCATCCCAGATAACACAAGATGGCTCCACGATGGCTCCAAATCGCCTAATGAACAATGTAGGCCACTACGGCTTAGTATAATCCAGCATGCTTCTAAGATGCCACACGAAGGTTCCAAAAAGGTAAGGAACCTCCCAAGGATACTCCCGAGAGGTCAAGAGAGCCTCCAGAAGGACCCATAAAGGCTCCCAACGGTCCCAGAGGCCTCAAATAGCTCCCCAAAGCGCCCCAAGATAGCAACACTAAAGTATGTTCGGACTGCAGCGGGGGGGGCGTAAATAAGCTCCCCCCTCTGTCTCATGAAGAAAACCACTCAAATAATGGATAGATTGGGAAGAACTTTGGCACATCGGGGGCATCCATTGGAGATTGTTGGATGTTGGAGGCTGTTGGATGTGGTTGGGCCAAGCTGGCTCCACGATTGCCACTCCACGGTGGTCGAGTATGGCCCGAGATGGCCTCCAGCATGCCTCTAATAAGGCCCCAAGTTGCCTGATAGCCTCACAAGCCTCCGAGACCCCAAAATCACACAAATACCTGAGGCGCTTCAATGATTTGTACCTTCTCGCCTTCTGCTTCCGATGGTCGTATGAAGCCTCAACATGTCTGCACCAAATGATGTCCAATACGGCCCCAAAGCCCCCCAGGAGCACCCAAAGAACTCTCCAACAGGGCCCAAGAGGCGGGGCCGTGATCGATGGCCCTCTTCTTTTTGGTCGGGTACCTCAACGATGGCTTCAAGAAGGTCGTCATTGCCCCCAAGCCCCAAGATCTCCGCAAAAGGCTCTGGAAATCCCCAGAATGGTGGCAAGCAGGCCCCCAAACCGCAAACGCCTTAGTTGAACCCTGTCGTTGTCGTAGTCGCCACCTTGTTCCTCCATCATCCTCGTCCTCGTCCTCGTCCCCCTCCTCATCCCACTCTCCTCCTCCTCCTCCTCCTCCTCCTCCTTCTCCTCCTCCCCTCACCAAGGATTAACCAGCTCTGCCTTATGCTCGCCCTGCCCCTCCTCATCATCTTTGCTTTCTGCTTTACTCCTCTCTGTGTTCCTCTTTATCCTTCCTCGTTCATCTTGCTTCTCATGGCATGTTTCCCTTATCTCTCCTTCCGTTTCCTGTGCACCCTCCTCCACCGCCTCATTTCAAATAGCCTCGAACGAATGTTCGTTTCACTTCTGTTTCTGCGAAAGGTGATCCGGAACTTCGGTCAACTGCTCCGTTCACTTCTGGGTTTGCGCAGACTGACCCGAGCTTCGGTTTGACAGCTGCTCCCGCTTTGTTCTGATGCATGCTCATACATCATCCACTTTCCTTGTCAAGCAGTTAGCCTGGACACTGGGCATCGAGTCTGCACTGGCTTGCGTAAGTACGCGAATTCGCCGGCCGAACGGGCCAAGGGCAAGCCAAGATCTCCGGCAACTGCTGAACAACATTTTTAGTTCGCGCGCGCAGGGCCGCCCCTGGGGGTCCCCGGACGAAAAGTACCCAGGCAAGGTCCCAGTCCCCGGCACGTCCCGGCCAAGTCCCGGCCAGGTCCCGGCCAGGTCCCGGCCAGGTCCAAGCAGGCTCCTCAGAGCGTTCCAGGAGCGCTTCCAGTGGCCTCCAAGACAGCTCAACATGGCCCGAGACAGCCCAACAGCGATCCAAGACGCCAAAGATGGCCTCCAGACGGCCCAAAGCGCCTGCAAGACGCCCCCAGAGGCCTCCAAGAGACCTCCCAAGAGGGCCCACAGAGGCAAACATCATTGATTTTGCTTGCAATATTTGAAGGTGTTTCCCCACATGCTTGGTGGGTTTCTGGTTTTCTTCCTTCCCGCGTCGCACCCGCGTCTCCTCACCCCTCCTCCTCATTCTCCTTCTCCCACAGCACAGCGCAGAACAGCACAGCGCAGCGCAGCACAGCACACAGCACGTGCACAGCTCAGCACAGTTCATTTCAGCACAGCACAGCTCAGCACTGCACAGCACAGCACCTCAGCACAGCACAGCACAGCTCAGCACAGCTCAGCACAGCACAGCACAGCACAGCACACACACAAACACATGACACGCACACCACGAAATGCATGCGCGCCAACAGGAGGTGCGCAGGGGGGGTGCCTCACGGCGGCCCCTATGCGTGCCAGGGCCTGAGAGCGTGGCAGGCGTGGCGCTTTCTCGACACCATAGGGGGTGCGCAGGGGGGGGTCCCTCACCGCGGCCCCTATTCGCGCCAGGGTCTGAGAGCTTGGCAGGCGTCCGTGCCAGGGCGGACAAGCGCCGGATGCTTTTCGACGAAGACCTCGTTCCGTGTCCTGCGTGACCGAAGTGCCCGTTGCCGCCCAGGAAAAGGACCCACGGTGACCTCCTCTCCTCTTGACCGGCGCCGCCAACGGTATCGGCGGGGCAACGGCCACCAACATCATTCTCGCTTGTTTCACTTCAACTATCACCATCCCAGACATAATACGAGTATGTGGGGCTCCTCGGTAGCGTAATTGGCGGCGTTCTCGCCTTGGGGCTTGCTGGCGCTCCAGGACGGCCCTAGAGCCTTCCAGCATCGCCCCACCACGGCCCAAGAGGCTTCCAAACCCAAAACGGCCCCAGAGGGCCCCAAGACAGCCCCAGAGGCTTCCAAGATGAGATGGCCGAAGAGGCTCCCAAGACGGCTCCAAGAGCGGGCCCAGACGAGGGACCCGAACGGACATGTCGAGCTCTAGGCGCAGAGAGGTCCCCTGGAGGCCCCAAGAGGCCCCCAAGAAGCTCCCAAGAGGCTCCCGAGAGGCCCCAAGAGACCCCCAAGAGGCCCCAAGAGACCTCCCAAGAGGGCCCACAGAGGCAGGAATTTGCGATTTTCCTGTAGTTGTTGGAAGTTTCTGGCGTTCTCGCCTTGGGCGTACCGGCGCTCCAGGACGGCCCTAGAAGCTTCCAGCATCGCCCCAACACGGCCCGAGAGGCCTCCAAGAGCACCCAAAACGGCCCCAGAGGGCCCCAAGACAGCCCCAGAGGCTTCCAAAATGGCCGAAGAGGCTCCCAAGACAGCTCTAAGAGCGGGCCCAGACGAGGGACCCTAACGGACATGTCGAGCTCCAGGCGCAGAGAGGTCCCTTCGAGGTCTCGAGAAACCCCCAAGAAGCCTCCAAGAGGCTCCTGAGAGGCCCCAAAAGACCCCCAAGAGGCCCCCGTGACGCCCCAGGAGGTCCCAGAAATACCGGCAAGAGGCCCCGAAGAGGCCTCCTATCGTCTCATCAACTCTTCCTTCTTTCTTTCCTCTCCTCCTTCTCCCCCCTCTGCGTCCACGACCCTCAATCCTCGAACGAAAAGCGCTACAATAAGTCAGCAAGACAGGAATCGAGAGGCCTCCTCCTCATCCTTATCCTCCCCTCCTCCTCCTCCTCCTCCTCCTCCTCCTCCTCCTCCTCCTCCTCCTCTTCCTGCTTCTCTTCCCCTCTTTCCCCTCCTCCCCCCCCACTCTGCTTCAACGAACCTCGATCCTCGAACGAAGAGCGCTACAATGAATCATCCCGAGACGGCTCCAAGAGCGGGCCCAGACGGGGGACCCGAACGGACATTTCGAGCTCCAGGCGCAGAGAGGTCCCCTGGAAGCCCCAAGAGGCCCCCAAGAAGCCCCTAAGAGGCCCCCGAGAGGCCCCAAGAGACCCCCACGAGGAACCCAAGATGCCCCCGTGACGCCCCAGGAGGTCTCAGAAATACCGCCAAAAGGCCCAAAGAGAGGCTCCAAGAGGCCCCCAAACGGCCTCCAAGAGGCCACGAACGCGCAGGCAAACGCCTGCGATGGCACAATACGGGCCGGCGGAGTGAGCGAAGCGATTAAATAATGAAACATTGTTTGCGCCAACCGAACACCGTCATGCAACTTCTCCTGAGGACATAGTGCATCCGCGATGGTCTAGCATGCGCCCAGCGCGCAAATCCGTACCAACAGATACAATTCAGGTGCCGCTACGCGAGCGTCGAAACCCGTTCAAAACAATTCACCGTCGACGCGCTCACAATCCAAACAAATATGACCATAAAACCTGTCAGTTGTCTTTCATCTCTGCGCGCGCACCTCCTCATCACCCTTGCCAGCGCCATCGCATCACCGCCGTTATCGTCAGCGCCGATCGCCGCCATTGTCGCCGTCGTCATCGAAACCACCTGTATCACCGAGCCATGAACACCGTGACCGTTGTTGTCGTCACCAACACCCGCGCCGTCATTGGCCATGCCGTTGTCATCATCATAATGGCCACCACCATCGCCGTTATTATCATCATTATCACTGTTGTTGGCGTCATCAAGATCGAGCCACCGACCCGCACTGAAGTGCCCGCGCGCCACGGCGGTCTCTGAGACGCGCTGTGTGGGTAAGCGCAATCGCGGCCGCATCAGTGGCGCCAAACAAGCTGGTCGCCTTGCGCGCGAGCGTGACCGCGCCAATCGCGAAAGCATTTTGCCAGATTAGTTTCGGGTGGAAGGGTGGTGTTTGCGCGAGCAATGGGGCTGAGCACTCATCAATTGCAAACTTAATTTCGCAAATGGCGCGTCCTGCATCAAATTGCTCGCACCACATATATGGTCTCGCATAGCTCGCACCACATACACTGTACCACATAGCTTACTTCGCATGGCTAAAACCACATAGCTTCCATCAGATAGCTGGCACCACTGCATACCTCATCACATACACTGCACCGCGCAGCTTACACCACATAGTTTCACAACGTAGCTTGCACGGCATCGCTGATACCACATAGCACGCATCACATAGCCTGCACCGAATAGCTTACGACGCATATCTTGCACCACATAGCTTGCGCCACGTAGCGTGCACCATATAGGTTGTCCATCCACAGTTGCACCAACTGACTGTTTGGGGCCCACGCTGGCAAACGTCTTCAATACCGCGCAAACTCGACATTGCTACGCGGTACCATCATGCAACGAGCCACTGTGGCCCGGGGCCCACCCTCATGGCGGCACCTCATGGCGGCACCTCACGCTCACCCCGACCGCTCCACCAGCATTCCCCCATGAGCAATCAGCGCCACCGCGTCTGCCCTGGGCTTGCCGACAATGCGTGCGCGTTGCGACTACGCTGCGGCCTCGGCGAGGCGGCAACCTTCGCGGCGGAACCAGGGCTTGCGTACAGCAGGAGGTCGTCTTTCAAGAAGCTCGACCTCAATGTCTTCTGCAGCCATGTGTCTCGCCTTGCGGAGCTTACGGCATCGACGCGCAGCTGGTCGGCCCAAGCGGCGGAGCCAATGAGGCCGACCGCACCGGCTGCTGGCGCGGTCACCCTGGGCTCCACTGAGCGCGCACGCCTGCTGGGCGGCGAAGGGCTGGAAGCGCCCCGCAGGCGCCGCCGCCCGAAAGGGTCGCAGGAGCCGCCCCAGGGGTCGCTGGCTCTCCCCGGTAGCCCTTGAGACTTTCGCCCTCTGGCGGGCGAAGACTCCACCGTTGGGTTCCCCGGGGTCGCCGACGACGCCCGGCCGTTGGCACCCTCCCCCGCCGCGTCGCCAGCCGCCAATGAGCGCCCCCGCGGCGACTGGGCCGGATCCCGCGGCGACTGGGCGCTCCGCGGCGTGCCGCAGTGGCTCGGGGGCTCGAGGGCAGGGCTGTCCCACAGCAGCCCCGCGGGCAGCACACCGCCGCGCCCGCCCTGCGGCTGCGGGCGCGCGCCCCCCCCGCGTCTGGGCAGCGAGCCTGCTCTGACGGCGCCCGCCGCCAGACCTGCGCCACCGCGGGGCGAGGCAGCTGCAGCGGCGCAGGAGGCCCGCACGGGCGGCGGGGCAGCCGCAGGGTGCTCGGCTGCTGCCCGCAAGGTGCCCCAGAGCAGCTCCACGGGCAGCACGCCAGCCGCGCCACGGCCGCGGGTGGAACGGGCGCGGTCTGGGCTGCGCGACGGAATGCCAGCAGAGCGGTCCTGCGCTGAGCCGCCCTGGCCGCCCTCGCGGGCTGGGCTGCGCGACGGTGCCGACGGTAGGAGGCAACATGCGAACCCTACCCCGTCGACCTACGATTTCTAAGGGGAGAGGTGGGGTTCACTTCGCTCGGGAGGTCCCAAACGACGTGAACCCCACCTACCCCCTTAGAAATCGTGGGGTGGTGGGGTAAGGTTCGCATGTGGCCTCCTAGACGGAGTGCCGGCAGAGCGGTCCTGCGCCGAGCCGCCCCCGCCGCCCTCGCGCTCACGCGGGCCCTCCGTCGCCGCGAGCCCTTGCGCCGCCGAGGGGTCCCAGAGCAGCCCGGCAGGCAGCACGCCCGCTGCCACTGCGTTGGCGGGCCGCGGCGTCCGTGGAGAGGCAGGAGAAGCCGGGCCCCAGGCCAGTGGGGAAGCGCCCTGCGAGGGGCTGCGCGCGGGGCTCCTCGCCCGACCAAGAGAGAGCGGGCCCCGCAGCTCCGCCGACGACGCTCCCGCCGCGCGGTCGCAGGAGGCACTGGGCGCGCCGGGGCTCCCACGGGGCGTGCGGGGCGACGCGCGGACGGGCCTCGGCTCCGCGAAGTCCCACAGCACTCGGGCGGGCAGTATGCCGCCCGCTGGCGGCGGCGCCTGCCGGGCGCTGCGGGGCGTGCGGGGCGAGGCGCCGCCAGGCCTCGGCTCCGCGAGGTCCCACAGCACTCGGGCGGGCAGTATGCCGCTCGCCAGCGGCGGCGCCTGCCTGGCGGACAGAAGGCTGCTATCGCTGCGGCCAGACTTCAGAGATGCGCTGCCCGGATGGTGGGCCCCCTGGTCGCTGGGCTCGCTGCAGCGTGCGGTGCCCTCATGCATGACGCGCCCAGCCTCGGCGTAGGCCCTCGCAGGCTCGAGTCTTGTGCCCAAAGGGCTGCGGACACGACCTTCGAAGTCCCAGGGTGGTCTTAAATCTCCTTTCGGCGGGTTCGCCGATGCCTTGCCCTGGTGTCCCCCAAAACATGGCACCTCAATGCATATTACCCGTCGATCGGAAGAGGCATGTAGAAACACGAAGTAGGAGGGCGCTGAAAGCAGATTGGGCATCCTCCCGTCTCCTCAAGAGGAGGGGAGAGGGAACGCCACTCGACAGCAAAGTGAGAAGGCGCCAAAGAAGTAGGTTGGGACTTGGGCACCCAAGAATACCTACTTTCAACGACCGACGGGCGGGCACACGATTCAGCGACTTGCCAGAGGATCACAACAATCTGGCATGCTGATTCGTATATCGTCTTGACATACAGAGTTCTTAGCGGTGTAGCGCACGGCGGGACGCCGAGCTTCCAAAGAGCAAGCTTGAAGCTTCAGCCTTAAGCTTGAGCTTGAAGCTTAATATGGTATGGCTGGTCTGGTCGGACTGGTGAAAGCTTCAACCTGAAGCCTTAGCTTAGGATTCGGGCGAGAGAGGTTTAGGTAAGGTCCTGGGAGGCAGCGCCAACCACCACGACCACCGAACAACATGTGTGTGTGTGTGTTTGCATTGCAGTTTGTGTGATGGTTTGCAATTTGTTTTGCATTGCAGTTTTTCTGCATTGCCAATTGTTTTACATCTGGTCTGGCTGGCCTGAGTGGTCTGGTTTGAGCTTAGTGCTGAAGCTGTAGCTTAGGCTTCGGGCGAGAGTGGTTTAGGTAAGGTCCTGGGAGGCAGCGCCAACCAGTACGACCACCGAAAAACAATATTGCTTGCATTGCAGTTTGTTTTGCTTTGTAGTTGTTGTCGCATTGCATTTTTTTGCATCTGGTCTGGCTGGTCTGGCTGGTCTGGTTTGAGTTTCGGGCTGGAGCCTTAGCTGAGGATTCGGGCGAGAGTGGCTTAGGGGAGGTCCAGGGAGGCAGTGCCAACCACTACGACCACCGAAACAACAGTTTGTTTTGGATTGCAGTTGTTTTGCTTTGCAGTTGTTGTTGCATTGCAGTTTGCTTCGCAATGCAGTTTGTGTTGCATCTGGTCTGGCTGGTCTGGCTGGTCTGAGTTGAGCTGAATGCTGAAGCTTTAGCTTAGGATTTGGGCGAGAGTAGTTTAAGGGGAGGTCAAGGGAGGCAGCGCCAACCACTACGACCACCGAAAAACAGTTGTTGTTGCATTGCAGTTGTTGTTGCCTTGCATGCTTGCTCCATTACAGTTGTTGGTTGCATCTGATCTGGCTGGTCTGGCTGGTCTGGTTTGAGCTTACTACTCAAGGCTTCGCTTAGGATTCGGGCGAGAGTGGCTTAGGGGAGGTCCAGGAAGGCAGCGCCAACAACCACGACGACCACCGAAAACAATTGCGCTGTTGCATTGTAGTGTTTGATTGCGTTGCAGCTCGTCTTGCATCTGCTCTGGCTGGTCAAGCCGTTCTGGTTTGAGTTCAGTGCTGAAACTTTAGAGTAGGCTTCAGGCAAGAGTGTTTTATGGAAGGTCCAGGGAGGCCACCGAAAAACAATGTTGGTTGCATTGCAGTTGTGTTTGCATTTCAGTTTGCTTCGCATCTGGTCTAGCTGGTCTGGTTGGTCTGGTTTGAGCTCCGTGCTCAAGCCTTTGCTGTACAGTTGTTTTGTTTCCAATGTAGCTCTTGTTGTTGCATCTGGTCAGGCTGGTCTTGTTTGAGCTTCGTGCTGAAGCTTTAGCTTATGATTCGGGCGAGAGTGCTTTAGGAAGGTCCAAGGAGGCCACTGAAAAACGAGTTATTTTGCATTGTCGTTTTGTTTGTTGCAGTATGTGTTGCATCTGGTCTGGCTGGCTTGCTGAAGCCTTGGTGCTTCAGCGCTTTTGCACTGTAGTTTTCTGCGTCTGGTCTGGCTGGTCTGGCTGGTCTGGTTTGAGCTTCGTCCTGAAACCGTAGCTTACTTAGGCTTCGGGTGAGACTGGTTTGAGGGAGGTCCAAAGAGGCCACCAAGAAATCGCCGGCCCAACGGGCCAGAGGCGTGCTAAGATCTCCGGTCGCTGGTTAACAGTATAACAGTATTTCTAGTTCGCGCGCGCGGGGCGGCTCCAGGGGTGCAGCACCAACCACTACGACGACCACAGAAACACAGTTTTGTTTGCATTGCAGCTTCTTTTGCTTTGCGGGAAGAAAATAAGGAGGAGAAGGGGAATGAACAGGAGGAAAGTGACGACGACGAGGAGACAGAAAAATAGCACGAAAAGCCAGGGGAGGACGACAACAAGGCCCGCGAGGACGAACGCGAAGAGGGGGACTTCGTAGCAGGATGACGTTGAATAGGAAGAGGGGGAAGATGACGAGGAGCACCGTTTCTGACGGTTCCAGGGCCCGGCGACAGTTTTGGAAAGGCTAAAACTGAACAAAAAACGACGTGGTCGCCGTCGTCTTCGTCCTCGCCCTCGAGTTCATCGCCGTCGTCATCGTCATCGTCATCGTCATCGTCGTCGCCGTCGTCGTCGTCGTCGTCGTCCGTCGTCGTCGTCGTCGTCTTCGTCGGCGTCGTTATCCTCTTGCCCTTTTGCGTCGCCGAAGCCAGGGCTGGGACCGGAAGTGCTGCCGCGTCAAGCCCGAGTGCCGCGGAAAAGGGAGGTGGGACGGGAAGGAACATCAGCAGCCAGATCAGTTCTCATGCCCTAAAGCAAGGTACGGCGCTGGGGCATAAGAACTTGTCGCCTCGAGCGGCTTAGAACTATCGCCACTCGATCTAAAATCTCAGTGGCTTGGACGCCCACGGAGGCCATGGCAGAACAGTGGTATCCGTGATGCGCCCGACCTGAGCGGAGAGGAGGGCGCACGCGCCTTCTCGCACCTCGCAGCTCAAACAGTTGCGGTCATGGCGGCGATGACCATGCATAGCAGGCGACAAGGGCGGCGGCGGCGGGCGACGGCAAGGACGGAGCCATAACTCCCCCCGCGGCAGGACGCGCAGCCCTAGCAACAGCTCCACTCGGGGTCGCCAGACTTCGCGCGAGCCCCAGGCACGCTACCCCCCCCTGGCGCCAACTTCCGAAAACAGTTTTACAACGCACGGGGCGGGATCGCAACTGCCCCTGGGAACTCCTTGACGCGGGCCGAAGCAGATTGACGTATCCCCCGAATAACAGAGCGCGCCAGCTCACCATAATGTTATCGATCGGAACCTCTGCTGCGCTCTTCCAAAACAATGTAGCCGCTGAACAACGGGCGGCTGAATCGCACAGCGTCGCGGTCACAGGCGCGCTGGCCCGAGGCAGCGTGCGGCTGAACCTCGCGTTCCTCATGTGTGTGATCGGCGCTCAGAATATCGCGCGCGCTCGACTGCCGATTTCCGAAACGCATGCCCCAACACTTCCTTTTCTTCGATACTTTCCCTTCGCCTTTCGAAAAGGCGAACCTCCCGTTGCATTCGTAGAAACTCCACCGTCGTGTGCTATGGAAACCTGGCATACCCACCATCCATCTCCAGCATGGCAGCGCTGTCCGGCATCCCAGTTGCCAATTTCATTATCGCCGCGCGCCCTCTGCATCTCGCGACCTCGCTGATTCATCGCAGAGGACGCCGCGGAGGCCGCGGTTCCTGACGGTCCATCCACGGGGATGATGTCGTCACCAACGCGCATGTCTGCCGCGCGCCTGGCCTCGGGCGGCGGCGAAATCCCGCGCCCCTGGGAACGTCGCTTCGGGCGCGACGCCTGGCGACTCGGCGGCGCCTGTGGCGGGGGAAACAGGTTGAGAGCCCTGTCGTTGCATCGCGGCCGGCCGCCGCCTGAACCGGCGGCCGCGCCGCGAGCGCCGCCCACCTGCATTGCGCCGCCCGATGCCGAGGCGCCGCTGCAGACTGAATCAGCGGCGACCCCAGGCATAGGCATGCTAATCGGACTGGCCGTCGCCGCTGGGGAAGCGCCACCAGCTGATCTAGCAACGGCTTCAGTGCCTACTGCGCTTTTTGTGCATCCGTCCTGCCGGCGGTCGATTGAGCCGACTATGAGCCATGCTCTCTCGTTGTAAGCACGGGCGACACCAAACGCCATCGGGGATACATGTTCGCTGCGCTTGGTTATCGTATGGCCCGGCAACGCGGCGTGGTCGCCCGAAGTCTCTGGCCCACTTGAACTGAGAGCCGAATTCGGCGTTGCACGCGCGCATCTGGGAATCGAGGGAACGCGCCCGGAACCTTAGGTTGAACTCCAGATCCTTGATGAAGGCCTCCCACAAGTCTGAGCTTTGCACTGCCGCTCTGACTTCGGCATCAAGCGTCCAAGCGCCAATCCCTCTCCGCCCAGGGCAGCGCTCAGCTCCGAACGGAACCCAAGCCTCAACGTCGCCATCAGGAAAATCCACATCGCAGCCCTCCGATATGAACTTCGCTGCCAACTGCCCTATTATCGAAAGCGCTCTAAAGAAGCGCAACTCGAAGGCTAAACCGACAAAGATCCAGAAATGGTCAACGCAATGCGCGAGGAGTCTGGTAGGCTCCGCGACTCTCGTCGCTGCTACCCGCCTCTTTTACGCACTCCATCATGCAATGGGCACTGGGCAGCCGAGCTCTTGGCCAAGGCCTCGGATACGAGAACGCAGGTGGCCGCGGCGGGATTTCCTTCCAAATTCGGGAGCGGTGGGTCCTCGCGACCTTCCGGCCTGACGATGTCGATCTGTTTCCCATCTGGAAGATCCACCCCCGCGTCGCCGGTCGCGCTCGCGGGGGTCGCGGCAGTGGAAGCGAACGGGGACGCCACTTCGCATTGACTATCCTCTGGGCGGGGCGCAAGGATGACTGGCTCAAGAGGTTGAACCACCTGAAGAGAAAGTCTGTGCTCCCAGGACAGTGGTCCAACCTCTCCCAGCTCCGGACAATGCTTAGCCCGTCGGGCAAGTGACCTACATGCGCGATGGGGCGTGTCCCAGAAATTACCAACGCCCGCGATCGGACTCGCATGCGTCGCAGGATTTGGGGAACCAGGCTGACCAGCTGCTGCAGGCCAAGCTGGGGCAAGAATATCAATCCCCCCGAGCGCCCGAATGTCCCCCCATGCTTTCCATCCG
Source organism: Prorocentrum cordatum (assembly GCA_963575745.1). NCBI lineage: Eukaryota > Dinophyceae > Prorocentrales > Prorocentraceae > Prorocentrum > Prorocentrum cordatum. The sequence continues at coordinate 213,143 of CAUYUJ010015563.1, read as the reverse complement.
TCTGGAGGCGCGGCGACTTCGTCTCTCGCGCCCTCCCGATCGAATATTGCCAACGTGGGGCAGGCCATGGGCAGTGAGTACCGATCTATCAGCTTCCACAAATCACGCCACCATGCGGAGACGGACGCGGCGCATGACTTCAAGAGCCTGTTTTTTGCATGGTTCTATGAACCCGAGGTCGCGTCACATCGGGGGATGGCCAAGCACGCGCGCCGCTTCCCGCGAGGGGGCGGAGCCCAGATCGCTGCTGAGAAATGTTTGTCCCCCGAGTGACACCATCATCCGCTGATTGCGGCGCCCGAGCCGCGGCCGCTTCGACCGATCGCATGCGCGAAGATTCCCCCCAACAGTGGGCGAAAATACCCCCTGCCTGCTACGTCGCTGTTCGACGGACAGGTTGGCGTTCTCGAGCTCCACCATCAGCGTCAATCCCCGTCTTCTCAAGCTCCTCCGGCTCAACCTCACCGACTTCGGAGAGAAGAAATCCCTGCGGCTAGTAAGCCGACGGAAGGCCGTGAAACCATCGGGCAACTCCGCGGCCCACTCGGGATGTTTGAACCAGCGGCTGGAGGCCAGCCCCCTGCGCTCTTGCTTGAAAGAAGAAGACCGATACCTCCCAGGCTGGCCCAATGGAAGACCGCTAGAAGTCTGTCGGACTGAAGCCCCCACGGAACTTCCCCGGTTTCTTGTCTATGAACTCGACTGCGTCAAGTTTTGGGCAGGCAGCTCCCCCTCGCTTTGATCTTAATCTCGTTTCGCATGAGAATGCAATCCAGCTCGACGCGAGGATCGCCAGCGCGCTTGACTGGTTGAACCGGCCCAGGCGCGACGCCCTCCCGTGCCACGTCTGCGCCCTCGCCCCCTCTTGTTTGGGCGCGTTCCGCTGGAAGTGGCACCCCTGGGTGAGCCCAGGGCGGCGCGTACCCCTCCATCTCTAGATCTCTGCGGTGCTGACCCACGCCGTGAAAGGAGCACGCAAGTGCAAACAATCCTTGTTGCGAAGAGAACCGTTCGCCGCCCGCCCAATCGAATAAGGCTCGCTGCGCGAGATGCACCCGTCGGCGCCATGGCTCTGCGTGCAGGAAACGAAACAAAGGGCCCAGGTGAGCCGCGAGCCCAGAGCCAGGGAAACGACGTATTGGAACAAAAGACTCGGGCCCACACTGGGCCCTCTTGCTCTTCCGCATCCACCGGGCAAAAAACTTGCCGCGCGTGGCCTCGCATTCCCATGTCGGCTGCCTCATTCCGGGTCCGCGCATGCTGTGGCTCTATAGTGCCTCGAGAAAACTGCTCAAGCATGGCCGCGGCATCAATGCGACGCGCGCCAGGAAGATGCATGAGCTCCTGGCCCCCCGTCCCCGCTGTTACGACCTTGAAATGAGGTCTGATTGTCTCTTGTAGCAGGTGCACTTGGGCACCCGTTATAGGAGCTACTCCCACGAAGGAGGAGACGCAAGCACTTCTGTGCGCAAGGCTAGACTGGCGCGACACATGAACCTTCCAGAGTACTATGAGAGACACATGTTTCTCGACGTGAGGCCACGCTCTGATTGGCTCTCGTGCGAGGACCCCGAGCAACCAGGTGACTAGCGATCGCGCTGCGGCGCGTGCACTCGCAAGGTACAGGTCAGAGTACTGACGAATGGACGCGCCATTAATAGCACCCCCATACCAGGACGCCACGCGGTAGGTCAATGTAGATGTTATGCAACATGAGATATGACACATGCCCATATCGTTGCTCAACGCATTTGGCGACGCAACTTGCACAATGGCAGACGGCCCCCACGAATCATGGTTGCAACGCCCCTGACGGCGCCGGAAGAACCAGAGAAACATCAAGAATTGTTCCCCCGTGGCCCCCCTGGCCCGTCTTCGAAATATGCAAGTTCAGGCCCAAATGGCGCGCCAGCGGCAGGGTGAGTTTTCGGGCCCGCGGCCGCCAGCTGTGCGCGCGACAGAACGCAGGACTTGAATCAATCCGCCATATCACACCCTATGACTTGCACTTCCTCTGTCTGTCTAGACTGCGCGGGTTCAGGCGGTCGAACCACCTGGAATCCCCCCGCGTCGACCTCGCCACTGCTCGCCCCCCCCCCCCCCCAATCGCCATCGGTAGTCTTTCTAAACTTAGGGGGAGTCCAAAACCGCAGGGGGCTCTCCATGCCATTCGACGTTTTTTCTTGTAAGCGCGAGGCTCACATCCGAGGTGCCTACCAACTTTGGTTGGGCGATCGATCTCTACCCCCATTGGGCAGCTCTGGGGCGGTTCTTGAATCAACTCCGAAGTTTTGTCCAGGCGTTGGAGAGGCCCCGGCGATTTGAAGTCGCCCGCATAAATAATCAGGAAGACCTGCTATACTGGATGATCAAACAAACATGCGCCAGGGACTTACACATGATAGAACCTCGAATAGAAACGTGGCTCTTGCAATGCCGCCCCAAATGCGCCCCTGGCTCGGGGCGCCGCAAGGCGAAGAAATTAACGGGGGAACTGGATTCCGCATTCCACGCCAAGACTCAAGACACTCTTCCCGGATACGGAAAATCCAAGTGGGAACGCCACCGAACTTGGATTGCGCGCAGGCTTGCTTGGCACCGGCCTGCTGTGCGGCATGGTCCCCGAACGGGCCACATGCGTCGGCCGCTTTGCTGGCCGGCGCCGTTGCTGCGCTACTGGGCCGTTCCTGAAAGAGGGCCACGTCTTTGTCTCAGTTCCGGACATCTGGCCAATCGCAAACGACGCGCACCCTGTGCTTGCGATCCTTGTGCCCCCCCAGAGGCTCGGACTTTTTCCGGCTAAGGTCGCAAAAAAAACGCCCAATGCGAGCCGTTTTGCCCTGCGCGCCGATCGCTCGGAGACAGATCAATTCGGCTCTGAGCGTCTCTTCTGGTTTAGGAATGACCACGGCATCAAAGAGGGAGCGGAATGCGCCGCGGCGGCGTCGAGCTCCCGCCCTGAAAGGACATCGGGAAAACTGGGGAGATTATTATCTGCGCGCGCGCGGTCCGAAAATGAGCCGGATGAGCCCTGAAAAAAAAATATATTTCTGCGTCGCCGTGGGTTTGAACAGAATCTCGGGCAAGGCGCACAGGCGTCCAGGGCGCGCCGCGCCGTCGAGCGGCGGCCGTGCGACGCTCGACCGCGCGCGCCGTCCCCGGGGGAACGTTGCCGGTTGAACCTGCATCGCCACCGCCCCTAAAAATAGCCCCCCCCGCTCCGCGTCTGTAGCCGCCAGACGCGCCCATCATCCGGCCCGGTTCGGACCCCGCATCGGCGCCCCGCTCGCCCGCCCCAGCGGGTTCCGCCGGCCGGCCCCAGAGCAGCGCTGGGATCCGCGCCAAGGTCCCAGAGCAGCGCCGAACAAGGCCCGGGATCATCGACCCCAAAGAATCCCCCCTTCTCCGCCTCGCGCTGTTCAACAGCGCGGCGCCGTTCAGCCATGCTCAGATTAAACCATTTACTCGGGTGGATCACTGGATCCGTAGTCTGGGACCCCCCCCAAAGATTGAGCCCCGCGCGGGCTCCAGGGACACGCGTGGGATCATGATAGGTTACTAGTCGCGCCCCCTCGACCCCCCAGCGGCACCTCCTGGGCCAACCCATCTTTAGTCGAGCCCCCAGGGGTGCATTCATCTCAATGATGTTGCATCGCGCCAAGCGCTGCGTCGCGCGCGCCAGCGCTCGACAAGACTTGGGGGGGGGGCATGTCGCGAGACTTGGCCAGACAAGTGCCAATGACGACCCAAACGATGCTCCACCTGGCAAAAACCCAACTTACACTGATCATCAAGGCGATTGCCTCTCTGAAGATCATGAACGTCTATCTTCACAAACCCCGGGGCCAAATCTGGACCCCTCGGACCCGCGTCATCAGATATGGCGCCGCGCCAAGTTCGGGTCGGCCGCGGCCTCGCCGTCGATAATCCTGGCGGAAGGGCGCGGCGGTGGATTGTTATGGCCGAACAACTTATTCATCATCATCTGGGGAAACACGAACAACAATTGAACCATCATCGGCCCCAGGGTCAGCTGCGCCACCCGACGGCGCAATTGCCGAGGCAACCTCGGTCATGGCCCTCTCGCGCGCCTCGACTGTGGAACATTTAGGCATTTGAGACCCTGCGCGGTCATCAAGAATGTTGCCGCAGACAGGCCCGGCGCCGTCACCCCGTCTACCCGCCCGCCGGGCAACGCAGCCCCCGGGCCCGACCACCCCCCCCGCTTTGCGAATATACCCCAAACAAATATCAACAACCATGGCGGCACCAGTCATGCCCAGTCGACATCTAGATTCAGGCGGAGGCGCGCAGCGAATAAGGGCGCCAACAAAAAAAGGGGGAAGTCGAATGGCGCTCCGAAGCGCGCTCGCCAGTTCGATTCCGCATCCTTATCTTGTCAGCCAGTACGACAGGGGCAATAATATCTAACGGCGCGCGTCCAAAAAGGCGGCGGGGCGCGAACTCCCACCTGCGCTCTGCCGTTTGATCGCGCAGCAACAGCCGTCCTGGAGGAGGTCGCTCATCGATGGCAGGGGCTCTACTTCGGGATGCCCCGCCCCCTCTCGGGGGCCCTGCGAGTCGCATCTTTGGGCGCCTTTGCTGCGCCCGCGGGCGCGCTCGAGGCCTTCTCGGGGCTCTCGCGGGCCCCCTTGGGGCCATCTCGGGCCGCGTTGGAACCGTCTCGAGGCCGCGGATGGTCATCGGAAGCGAAAGGGCGAGACGGCAAGACACGCGCTGAAATTCGACTGCGGCGCGTGGAGGATTTGGGCCTCTCGGGGGCCTCCTGCGGGAGCTTGTTGATAACTTGGATCCGCCATGGGGCGACCTTGGGGCCTCTTGGGACCTCCTGGAGCGCCCTTGAAGCCGCCGTGGGCGACCCTGCGCTATCTTGACCCATGTTGGAGGCCATCTCGCACTCTCCGAGGCCCCCTTGGAGCCATCTGAAACCATCATGGGCCGTCTTGGGCACTCCGACCGCTCGCGGGGCGCCCGGCCCAAGCCCGGGAGGGGAGGGGGGGGGCGCCCCTCCCCGAAGGGGAAGTTAGGGGTTGGGATAAACCACCCGCGCCCGCAGGGCCGGCGGGGCTCGCCCCGGCGGTGCAAGACCGCGCGAGCGCCGAGGGCACGGTGGGACTTCTCATCCTGCATGGCCGCTGTGGCTTCGACCGAGCGCACCGAGCGCTGGGCGCGGGAGCCTCGCGCGCTGGGCGCGCCCGCGAGTGCCCTGGCGAGGTCGTCTCAGCGGCGGCCCGTGGAGGCGACCGCGACGCCCCGCATCAGCTCGAAGCAGGCGGGGCCGCGCCCGCCCGGCTCGCGCACCCTGCGCGCGCAGGAAGCGAAGACCGATGCCGATGGGCTGGAGACTGCGCGCGGGCAGTTCGACATCCGCTACAGCGACGCCATGGCAGTCTGCATCTCGAAAGAGGCAGCCGCCGCGGCCGCGAAGTACCAGGGCGCAGCTTTATGCCGCGCGTTGGGGAAGCTGCCGGGCGCCCGCTGGATGGTCGGCTCGGATTCGACGGGCCACGGCGCGCGTCGGCAGGAGCTGGGCAACGGCGCCAACTCGAAGCAACTCTGCTTGTTCTACACGGCCAAAGAGAAAGAGGAGGGCTGATGCATCGCCGACAAGCTGCGCGCCGCGGATCAGGAGATCTACGCGTGGTGCCGCGCGGTCTGCCCAAGAGAGGTCACGCTCCACGTCCCTTACTGGGCCAAGAAGGGGCGGGCGGGCCTCGCGATCGCGCCCCGCCGCGCCGGGGCGCGCGCCCGCTCGCGGCCGCGCGCAAACCGATCGCAGCGCTCGACCAACAGATCGCGGAGCTCAGCGGCCACGCGGAAGCGCGCGCGGCTGCAGAGGCCGAGGAGAGCAAGAGCACCGCGCGCACGCACGCAAGGGGCCGCTCCTAAATGGCGCATCGGCAGAACATCCACACGATACGAAGGCCAAGGACACATGTGAAATACTGCCTCGCGAATGCAAGCGGGCCGGAACACAGAGCCTGATGAGCGTGGGTCAATGCCGGGCGGCGGAAGACCATGCACATGCGGGGCAACATGCAAGGGGCACGAGGCGCCCCGCGACTGCGAAGCAGAAAATGGAGCGCCCGACTGCGACGCAGAAAACGGGCAGCGAGGCGGGGCAGGGAGGGGGAAAGGGGGGGGGAGGTGAAGGAAAACGACGAGGGAAAGAGGGCACTGAGCGAACTATGTCTGCAATAGCACCGAGACGGGCAATCGCGACAAGCGCAGCGGCCAGAACGGCAAGGGCGGCAAAAACCAGCGACGGATGGGGATACCCATGCATCCAGCTTATGTCGGCTGTCAGGGCCGACAATTACGAGAAGGCGCTCGCCCGTTTCAACGAGCGCACCGATGTCCACTGGGCGCGGCCCATAATCGACAAGCGGAAACGCGAAGCATATTTGCTGAACCAGTCCGCGCGAAGGGGCCCGAGAAGCGCGACGCGGGCGCCGACGAGAGCGCTTTCCAGACTAGAGAGGCCCGCCGACGAGGCCTATCAGCCCCGCTGCACAGCAAAACCAACGCGTTGCGCTACACCGAGCGGTGGTGGGATGGGGGCGACGACGAGGGCGACGATGGCGATGGCCACGACGACGAGCGCCGCCTGATGGGCGACTGCGCGGGCGAACCGGACGCTGGGGCGACAGGGGGGGAGGGGCACGCGGCGACGATGACGATTGCAACGGGCGCAATGATGATTGTGGCGGGTAGCACGGGGGGCGGAGGGGGGCGCTCTCCGGCGGTCGAGTTGTCGACGCGATCGGCCATTCGCGCGCGGTCGGCTGCGCGAAGCGCGCGGCGCGGCGGCGCCCCGCGTCGCCCCGATGATCTCTGGGGATCTCGGCAGGCGGTGGAGATGCACGCGCCCATCAGACATGTGTTGTTTTCATTAAATTATCCCTGTGCGACCCTACCTAGGAAATGGAGCCTCTAGGAAAGCGACATTAGTAGGACTGATAAACGCGGTCCTCCTCCTTCTCCTCATCGTCGTAGTTGTAGCAGTAGCGGCAGTAGCGGTAGTAGTAGTAGTAGTACTAGTAGTAGTAGTAGTAGTACTAGTACTAGTAGTAGTAGTAGTAGTAGTAGTAGTAGTAGTAGTAGTAGTAGTAGTAGTAGTAGTAGTAGTAGTAGTAGTAGTAGTAGTAGTAGTAGTAGTAGTAGTAGTAGTAGTAGTAGTAGTAGTAGTAGTAGTAGTAGTAGTAGTAGTAGTAGTAGTAGTAGTAGTAGTAGTAGTAGTAGTCGTAGTAGTAGTAGTAGTAGTAGTAGTAGTAGTAGTAGTAGTAGTAGTAGTAGAAGTAGTAGTAGTAGTAGTAGTAGTAGTAGTAATAGTAGTAGTAGTAGTGGATGCTGCGCTCTGCTATGCTTTGATCTGCTCTGCTATGCTATGCTCTGCTCTGCTATGCTATGCTATGCTGCGCAATGCTAGGCTGGGCTAGGCTAGGTTAGGCTAGGCTAGGCTATGCTATACTGCGCTACGCTATGCTGCACTATGCTATGCTATGCTGTGCTATGCTATGCTATGCTATGATATGATTTTGCTTTGCCCTCGCTTTTGCCTTTGCCTTTGCTTTTGCTTGGCGCCCAGGGGGCGCAACTGGGGGAACCGCGCGTTTCCTTTTACCTTTGCTGTCGCTTGTGCTTGGCTCCCAAGGGGCTGGGGGAACCGCCCGGGGCGGGTTTCGCTGCCCGGCCCCTGTAAGGCACAGAGTAAGATCCCTTCTAAGCAGAGCCTAGGTAAGGAAAAATATGTTCCATGAACTCCAGAATTAGGAGAATCAAAGATCCGGACTTGACCCTTGGCAGTTTCTTGGAACTCCCAGGCGTCGCAGAACGCCCGCGCGCCCTAGGCGCGGGCTGGCGTTGGAAAAAACGCCTGCAGCGAAGTCCATCGTCTGAGCGTCGAGTTTTCCCAACTCTACACAGGGGCGCATGCTCGCCCCGCTTTGGCTCGAAACTGATCCGTGGCCACCGCCGCCCGCGGGGGCCCCGAGCGTCCGCGCGTCTCCTCGCCTTCGCCCTGGCGAACAAGGCCGACGTTGAAAAATTAGACCCGCGAGCGCAGACCCCCGCCTCGCATCCGAGGCGCCCGGGGCGCATCCTAGACTGGGCCCCGCGGCGACGAACGGGGGCGGGCAGCGAGGGCCGCAGGAAACGGGCCCTCTCCAGGGCCCAAGTGGGCGCTCTCCAATGATCTCGACGCGCGGCGCGAGGGGTCCGTTCGGCAACATGTCATGATACTTTTGGAAAACGCATGGTTGCCATGAGAACTCGCAGGGGCGCGAGCGCAGGCATTCCTGAAAGCTGACGCTGCAAACTGAGTGCCATCATATGTTTTCGGGGCGCTCGATCCTAACATCCCTGCGGAAGCTAAGGTTTGCGATTGATTTTGGCGCGCGCGCGACGAGCGCGCGCGTGCGACGACGCGCGCGCGGACTTCGTCCTCTTTTTCTCAGCAAGGGGCTCTGGCGACAACACGCGCGCGAGGGCGCTCGAGCGAGTCCGACGAGCGCGCGAGAGGCCCGTTTGGTAGCAGGTTGCGAACATGTAAAAACACTTACAATTCTGATGATGCTTCGCAGGGGCCCGAGCGCACGCGTTAAATATTTGAAAATTCGTCTTGCGACACCATGTGGTTTAACTAGTTTTCGGCGCGTTCTGTTTTGAAAATCCTGACGCGCGCTAGGAAGATGTTGACATGCGCGCCCGACGACGCGCGCGCGCATCGTCCGAATTGCGCAATGTTCCACTGCGAAAGCGCGCGCTTGGGCCGACGCGCGGGCGCGAGAAACCCGTTTGGCGGCAAGTTAAAAAAGCGCGGAAAGACCGATCGTCTCCCGGATACTTCGCAAAAGCAAAAGCGCAAGCTTGTTTTGAACATGCACGTTGCGAAACAATGTGTTTTCCGACTGTTTTCGGGAAGCTCGGTTTTGACGTCCTCGATGGTTGAAGGATTTTGACGCGCGTGCGAACGCGCGCGCGTGCGCTTCGCCCTGATTGCTTGGTTTTGCCGGGGGTTCTTGAAAACAGATGATTTGTTACTACGTAGCTTGCGTGCGTAATCTGTTGCGGGGGATGAAGGGGGGGGGGGGCTGGCCCGCTTGGGATGATGTGACTTCAATTTTCGGATGGGCGATGGGTCAGAATCGCACGAGACTTGCGCCGCGATTGAAGGGCGCCACTGATTCCGGGGGCGGGGGGGCGCGGGGGAGTGTAATTACCCTGTAGAACAAGGAATCGACGCGGTCCAAATTACGGGCGGCGGCGCGGCGAAGACGGCGGGCGCGCAGCCGCCAGATCGCCGCGCAGGCCCAGACAAACCACGGGCGGCGACGCGTCGGCAGCGGCGAGCAGGCATCCGCCACGCCCTCACACAGGCCCGCGCGACGGGCGGCGACGAGGCGGCAGCGGGGTGGCGACGGCGAGCACGGCGCCGCCAGACCGCCACTCAGGCCGAGCTCCAGAGACCGCAAATTAGAAACAAGACACGCAAGCAGCCAACGGGGAATGCGGTTTCACGTGCAGGGCGATCGCTGCCGCGTCGGCGCCACTGGGCCCCGACATTGTTTGGCCCCAGGCCCCCTTCCCCACCGAGATCGAAGGAGGCCCCGAGATGCCCTGCGCCAGCGACGGCCTCAGGGCGCCGCGAGGGCGCGCGGCCGCCACGGGCCGACGGCGGCCCCTATGCTCCACTGGGCCCACGAGAGCCCGGGGGCCATCCTGCGCCGACGAATCCCTGCCCGGGTCTCCACGAGGGCCCCGGCGCACCCATGGCCACCGAACTCGCCCCAGCCCTTGTCGGAGCTCCAACGTTCCGCGGGCCCGCCCGACCCCGCTTCGAAGCCCTTCGCAGTCCTTGAATCTGCGGGGGGGCGGGGGGGGCAGAAACGAAGGATGACGTTCTCCTGGCAGCGCGAGCGGCGAGAAACATCGATCATGGAGCGAGATCGCCCGAGCGCCGCGGCCAAGTCCGCCAGCAACGCAAGATGCGGGAGCGGCGACTGCAATCTAACCGCGAACTGCCGCGGCGCAAAAGACTGCGACTGTCGCGGCGCCCCGCCCTCGCCGTCTGCCGCGGCGCTTCTGGCAGGGCGGGGCGCGCTCCGCCGGGGCGGGCCGCGGGGCCGCCCGAGGGGCCCCGGGCGCGCGCGCGGCGAAGGGCCCCCCCCGAGAGAAAAGCCAGAGTGGCGCGGCGCTCGCGCGGCCGCAGCGCCGCCGCGCGACGGCCCCCCCGAATCGAGAGAGGACCCCGAACGCAGCGGCCTCGCGGAGAAGGGCAGCGGCGCAGCGGCGGCGAATCGTCGAGGCAGCTGGAGGAAAGGACAAGGAGCGGGGATGGATGGGGGGGCGGTTGGAGGGAAGGGGAATGCGGGGGGTGGCGGCGGAGCAGAGCCGCGCGGCATTGGACAGCGCCCAACTCAATCATGCGCGCTCGCAGGGCGCAGCTTGCAGCGAGGCGCTGGATGCCGCGCCGCGAGCGAACTGAGCAGAGGGGAGGGGGCGAGGCGCTTCGCTGCCTGCTGCGGCGCGGCTAGAAACGGAAAGAAGCTACAGCGCTACGCTGCACCGCGCAACCTGGCGATCGCGGCGAGTGGCAGCCGCGTCGAATGAAAGGGGGGAGGCAACGCCCCCCCCCGGGCGCGACGTGCAAGGGCGTTGCCACCGCAATGGGATAGCCGCAGATACCCGCGCGCCCGTGGAAAAATACAAGCCCGCGGCCAAACAAAGATACCGCCACGCAGCGCAGCGCGAATGCAACGCAGAAAACACGCACGCGCGTCAACGCAGATCCGCCGCCACACTGCGCAGCACGACGGCGAAGCAGACAAAACATGTCGAAGCGACGATGCCGCCGCAGCGTTCCAATGCTGAAGTACGCTGAATGCGCAGCCCGCCACGATGCCAGGGCGCCGGGTGCGAGCACTAGCAAGCCGAAGGCGCCCTGACCAATGCAGGTCGCGCGCCAACGTTCCACTGCAGACGCGCTTCCAAGGCCCGCGGACCCCCGGCCCGGTAAGAATCCCAACCGCGCCCAAGCCGCCGCCGGGCAATGTCCCAGCCAAATCCCCGCCGCGGCCCCGCCGCCGCCCAGCCGCGGCCCAGCCGCGGCCCGGCCGCCGCGCCCCCGATGAAATTGCCGCCTCTCCAAAAAAAACGCCGCCGGCAAAATCCCGGCCGAGTCTCCGCCGCGGCCCCGCCGCCGCCTAGCCGCGCCCCCTCTCCCTGAGGGCCCCAACGCGGCCTCGTAGGGCCCCGCAGGAAGCAGGGGTGAGATGAAAAACGCGAAGAGCGCGACGGAAGAGCGCGGCTGCAGACGGGGGAAGGGAGACCGCCCAGAGCGAAGGGCGGGGGGAACGGCAAGGAGGGCGCGAAGGGAAGGCGGGAAGGCGAAGGAAGAAGGAGGAAGGAGGAGGGAGTCGGAAGAAGGGCGGACTAGGGAAGCGAGAGGGAAGACAACGGAAGACAGGAGGAGGGAAGGAGGAAGGACCACCGATGAGGATTGAGAAAGGAACACGAGACGATGACAAGGGCAAGGGGAGGGGGAAAGGAATTGGGCCTGCGCAGTCCTGGGAGGACATGCCAGCGGCGTGAAGAAGAAGAGGGAACTGTTGGCGACAACGAATGCGATAGTGATGATGGAAGCAAACGGTAACATACTTGAATGGACGTTTTTGGTTCGATGTGGACCTCCGCAATAGTGGGGCACAGCGTTATTGGACCGCCGCGTGTTCATCGCGGGAAATGGCAGCGGCGGCGCCAGGGCCGGCGCGCGCGAAGCGCACTGGGGAAAGTTCGCAACCTGCGCGCGAATGACGAAACGCGCACGAACGGCCCCGAAGCGGACGCAATCGCAACGATTCGGCGCCGTTCGCTACGACGCCATCGCTGGCTGCGCCAGCCTGACGAGCACGCGCGAGAGACTGCCGCGCCATACCCACGCTAACCGCGCATTCCAAAAAGCCAGCCGCAATGGAAAACATGGCCACGCGCAATGACGTGCGAGAGCACCAGTGGGGCCATCTGGAGTTCGGCTTTGTTTCTGTTAGAATTACGTGTGAGTGTGTGTGTGTGTGTGTGTGTGCGTGTGTGTGTGCGTGTGCGTGCGTGTGTGTGTGTGCGTGTGTGTGCGAGTGCGTGTGTGTGTGTGTGTGTGGGGCATTTTTCGCCCGGGCCCCCCCAGTGGCGCCGCGGCCGAAGATGTCGCTGCAGCGGCCGCCGCGCGGGCAGCGGGCGCCTGCGCGGCGCAAGCTGCCGCGTGCATCGCGGCCCCTGGCGAGAGAGGGCGCGCTCTCGGCTGCCGCGACCTGCTGCGTCATGCCAAAACGCGGGCCCTGGTTGCGATGGCCTGCCAAGGGCTGCGCCCGCGCGCGGCGCGGGCGCATCGCGCCCGCGACCTCCGCCCCGCGCCGCTGCGAGCCGACCTTCAGGTTGCCGGGTTATCGAGGCCCTGCGCGCGCAAGTCGAAGGCGGGGCCCTTGTCTTTCAACTCTGCTTGGTTTAGGTTTTCTTCGGCCCGGCATCTTCTTGGACCGCCTCGCCGCGCGCCCTCGTTTATATATATATATATATATATATATATATATGTATATATATATACATATATATATATATTTATATACATATATATATATAAGCGCCAAGGCTGCCCATGCGATGAAGCAATGGTCGGCCACCAGCAACTGATGCTGCTGATGTGGCCGCTAACGCTCGGCGCTGAGGCGAGCGAGAAACGCGTCGCGGCGCGGGCCAAGACGGCGGCGGAGACCCGGGGCGGGAAGGCATCGGCATCGGCAGGTAGGAAAAACGGAATCAGCGAAGGCCCCGCAACGGCGGCGAAGGCCGCGCGCCGCTAAGGCTGCAGGACGCCCGCCTCGGGGCCCCGCGTTTCCCCCGGCGGCCGCCCCCTGCGGCCCCCCAGGGCGCCCTCCTCAAGACGGCCTCCCCATGAGCCTCCGCGTGCACGCAAGTGCAGTGAACCATCAACCCGCATATCTGTACATATACATATATGATTCGGGATGATCAAGATGTTGCGTGTTGCTTCAACATAGCATTGCTTCGGTGCACCACGCGGCTGTGAGGTGCACCGCTAAAGCCCCAAAGTTGTTTGAGAGCGTGTGGCGTGTATGTCCCAACGTTCAAACCATTTTGGATCAACATGTAAAATAATTTGGGCTTCGGCGCGACCTGATGATTCTATGTTGCACAACGCATAGCATCATTGGTCACGTCGTGCATGCTGGCAAGTACGCACACATTATGGCAAGTACTTGCGGCTTACCACTTCGTCTTAAGCTGGGTTATTCGCAAGTGCAGATACGTGCTTTAACCAGGTCGCCCAAAACGACGGCTATGCAAATGAACGCTGTGCAACAAGTTATAGAAGTGGGCAAGTGAAGCAGTCAGATAACACGTGGACTGCATGTTGGCACGTAGTTGCGCACCACAACGAAGAGGGCTGCACACCAAAACTAAGCGGGTTCGCACCACAACGGATTGGGCTGCATCGAGTTAGCGATGTGTCTTTCCTCCGGCCAGCCCACAAATCACCAAAGTAAAAGGCTATTGAATGAAAGGCAGCGCGATGGTTCCAAGTGGGCGCGAGCCTCCCAACACTACCCCCCGAGAGGCGGCCATCTTGAACAACAGCCATCACAAACACATGGTGTTTCACTTACGCTCGGCTTCTATACATTTCCCTTGCGATAGGCTTCCGGGGCGTGAAGGTGGCCGAGGCGGACCCCGAGATTCGGATCGACGGCTGCTCCCTCACCCTTCCGTGTTTCCACGGCGCGCCCCCAGACGTCCCTGGTTATGGCTACTTGCCTGGGGTCTGTTCCTGGATGGGCCAGGGGGGCGCGCGCGAAGCGTCGACAGTTGGAGCAGAATGCTCGCGCACCGCTCTGGCTGGGAACAAAAACAAGTGTCACGCGGTCAATGCCGCGCGATCGTGGGCCTTCTTCTTAACAAGAGGTATGCTCGGACTGGCCGAACAATGCGGGGTCCATCTATACTACCAGGAGTTCTCCGCAGCGTCATCCGCACGCTTCGATGCTGACCCCGTTAGCCCTCAAGCGCGCCGTCTGCATCACGAGCCGAGCGCAAAAGAGATCGCGAAGCAGATCTGCAAACCCCAATCGAGAGGGGTGAAGGCCGACGCTGCGCGATGCAGCGCTGTAGCTCCCAGATCGAGGCAACGACTCTAAAGCGCTTTCGCAGCGCATCGCCAGCGGGAGAAGGGAGAGAGAGAGGAGTCGATGGGAGTCTATGCGGGAGGACGCACGCCCAGATCCTCGGGCTGGGTCGGGCGGCGCATCATGCCACTTTCGCCCCCGACCAGCCTCCTCCATGCACGCGCCCTGAACACCGCCGCCTCGCTGCCTCGACGACCTCTCGTCCGCGCGGCAGCGGCGGCGAAGGCGGCAGCCGCTTCGCGGCGGCCCTCGGCGATCGCCGTCTCCGACGCCACGACTTTGGCGGGCCGAGACGACGAGCGAACCTCATACTCGTCAAATTCGAGGGGGCGGCCCTCAACCCGTGCGCCCACCTGCCCCGCAGCTCCTTCCTGCGGCGGGGGCGGGGGGGCTCGCCCAGCAGCGGCCAGGGCCGCCGCCTCGCGCATGGCCACGGGTGGGCCGCGGTGCGACGGGAAAACGCCACGACGAATTCGCTTCAGATCCCCCCCCCTTTCCGAGTGTGGGGGGGGGGGGGGGCGCGCGCGTCTCTGAGCCACCTGCAGTCAGTGGTCGCTGTGAACCCACAGCGCTGGCAGAAAATCCGACCGAAACTTTTCATTCGCGCCGGGCGGTGGCTGCGGTGCAAGCGCGCCGAGCCCGCAGAAAAATCGCCCGAGATCGCCTCGAAACCCTCCCCATACTCAGGCTCCAGCCCAGCGTCGAGGTCTGAATCCAGCGGCTGCGACGGAGGAGGGTCGCGGCACGGGGTCGAGGCGACAGCTGGCACTTGGCTCCTCAGGACAATCGCACGGCACCGATCGCAACGCCAGCGGCCCGCGAAAGGGCGGAAGGCATGGCCACTGGCCGCAACGACCTGGTCGAATTTCGTGAGCTCACGGATTCCTCAAGGCTCAACGTCGAGAGACATCAGAAGCGCCCGCAGGGCCCGCCGTCTAACCAGCGCCGCCGTCGCATCCCGCAAGTCCGTGCGAGGGGGGGGGGCGGGGCGACGCGCCGCTCAAAGGCCCACTGGGCCACGACCCCCGCATGCACGTCGGCACTGGCATTGCCCTGGCTCAAAACAATTCATACAGAGAGGTCGCCGACTGCAAATTCCCCCCCGGGTGGGAGGGCGCCCAAAGCAAAGAAACATCCCCAGGGCCACGGGAACCCAAGGCGAGCGCGACGCGGGCCCACAGGTCACCGGTTTGGCCCCGAGGCCTGGCAGCACGGCCAGCGTGCCAATCCGAAAGCAAACTCTTGCAGTCCGTAGCATAGCATACACAGCCAAACGAGTGTTCCAAGGCGAGACAGAATGCCTGCAGCTCCGCTCTCGGGACGGTCTGATTCCTACCTGACAAAACCTGCCCTGCCCCGCGCTGTGGGGCCCAAAGATAGGGCGGCGAGGGATTCTGGCACATCGCCGCCACAGCCGAGCCGCACCTTCTCCTACGGGGGTCCGCGCTGATTTCGCCTCCAGACCCGTCTCCGAAGATAAAAAGAGGGGCCGAGGGATCGGTGGAGCAGAAATCCCAAATCCTTCCATCCCCAAGAAGGACCACCTGGGCGCTCTCATCAGACTCATCAAACCTAGGCACCGTGAGGTCCTTCGAGGGGACCCCTCTGAGCCACAAGGCTGGCTGGGCTTCCCAAGAGGCCAAAGCTTGGGGAACAAGATTCTCGGTCTTCTCAAAATCTTTATGCCCGCAG
Organism: Prorocentrum cordatum; assembly: GCA_963575745.1. Lineage (NCBI taxonomy): Eukaryota > Dinophyceae > Prorocentrales > Prorocentraceae > Prorocentrum > Prorocentrum cordatum. The sequence continues at coordinate 197,235 of CAUYUJ010015563.1, read as the reverse complement.
TTCGCTGGGCACAGCCAGATTCTATGCACTAAAGTCTCTGGCGAGGCCTTGCAGCGGGGGCACAGCGGCGGGCAGGCATAACCTGCGGCGATCTGCCCATCACGCGCCCACTGCCCCCCCGCGACGACGACAAGGTTGGAGGCCCACTCGGCGTACATCGACTTCTTGACCATCCGATTCAGCTCAACCTGCACTGTGAGCAGGTCAGCTCCCTCCTCCAGATCGTCACCAGCAACGTGCTTGGAGGCCTGCTTCCACTGTAGCTGCGCAAGATCATCCAAAAATGCTCCGATCATCTCGTCAAAGTGGGCAGGCACAGCATTGGCAAACATATCGTCACCAGGAGTGGGAAATATCCAGTCATCGATGGTACCGCCAGATAGCGGCCTCGACCAAACATCAGAACTCTTAGGATTCCACCCAGCTTGAAGTAAGGTGGCTTGCAAAGCTGCGATCGGCCCCCGAACATCAGTCCACCTCACAATGGCATCGCGCCCAACTGCACCACGTCGAAGCTCATCCAGAATCTTCGGCCAAGTGCGGCGAATCCTGGGGCGCAAGCCAGGCTGAGATAACCGCGAGGGACCCACTCCTTGAGCATCTGCTTTTGCAACTCAATGCGAGACTCAGCGTTGCCAAAACAAACCTGCAGCACAGTCGTTAAACACCTGCCCTCTTCACACCTGCGACGCTAGCAGCTGAGTCGCGCCGAAGTGCCAGGATCGAGGTAGGAGGCGCCCCCATAATCTGGCGCCCAAAGACAGAAGCAAGTGAGTCACCCGTGCTGAACAACTTCTTGGCGATGAGCTTGCTCTTCGGCGGCCGCCGCAGGCGCATGACCTTGCGCCGCCGCCTGCGAGCTCGGGCACGTCGCTTCTGCATCCTGGAAGAGGCCCGCGCCCTCGCAGCGGCTGCATCAGAGCCCAAAATCAACTGTGGCACGAACATACTGCACTGGTGCCCCTTTCGAGCGAAGGCGTCGCTGAAGCTCATGACCAATCTCATCCGAGCTGGCAACCAACTTAGTCTTGTCGGAAATCTTCAGCCTCAGCGTCTTCAACCCGCACGCCATAACTCCTGCACGGTCATCCATGTGCTCAATAACGCTGCGCCTGGAGCCTTCGCCCCTGCCAACCAGGTCATCGATGTAAGGCCAGAGGCCGACAGGAGGACAAGCGCGGTTCGTCTCGCCCAGCAGCTGGCGAAGCATAACTTTGGCAACAGGAGCGCCATGCCCCGACCCAGCCAGAATGGAACGAGTGATGTCTAGCTCCCCCGAAATCATCTGGCCCTGCTTCAGCAAACGAAGTGAAGCGCACATGCCCACTTCAAGCAGCAATGTGATAGCAGGAAAACCAATCCTCAGACCAGCCTGCGTCAAGAGCACAAAAGAAATCGAATCGTCGAACTTAGTCAGGTCTAAAAACAGGGAAACGTGTTCAAACGACAATGCCTGCGCTCCTTCATCCATAACAGACCTAATAAACGCAGCTCTCAAAGCCGAAGATCCCGCGATAGCCGTACCCCAGAAGGCAGACTGTTCAGCAGACCGCTCGCCCGAAGCTCCGGTACGGATCTTAGACCAGATCTTGCGAAGGGTCGGAACCAAGCCAAGCGCGCGGTTGCCAACCGCCCCCCTGGAAATCGCAGCGCCCAGCACAGTGGACAAGGAACTCGGCCATGCGCCACAACACTCTATAGCGTTCAAGATATCTGCAAGTTGCTGCCTGGCCTCAACTGGCTGCCGTTGCACATCAACCGGACTAAGTACATCGGCACCCCTCGCTTTCTTAGCAGGAAGCACAGGCAAGACAGCGTCGACATCCTGCAGCGATATCGGGGGGAAGGGGTCGTCCTTGGCAGCTTGCACACACCTTCCCATCATATACTTAAAATTAGCAGGACTGTCGACAGGACCCCGCCACATAGCATTCCATTCAGTCGCCGAAGTCTGCAGCAACGTGTGCTTATTATCAGTGGTCATATTGCCCGCAGAATCAAGAGCTCCCCACTCCAGTGCCTGAGGCTGCTTAACATGACGGTGAATTGCACCCGGCTTGGAGCTCCACATCTCCTGCACCCACTTCACGAACGACGACCTCGAAGCCAGCGTTGCCCTGGGGGTCGGCAAGTCCGTCCAGTGCCTGGTCTTCTCGAGGAAAGAGGGCAGCAGCTGATCAGAGACGTTGTGCATGTCGACTGCCATATCCTTCCACTGATCAACAACCTCAGGCACAGCCTTGCGCCCAAAGAACTCGGCGTGCTGCTGAACTTCCAAGGCCAGCGCCTCAGCGCGAACCCCCGAGGCACAATCCTCGGCCTGCTTCGAATCAGATCCATTAGCACGCAGCGCAGAGTAACGCACGACCACGGCGCTGACAACCCCTCACCACTCAGCCTGCACATTCTTCATATGAGCACGACCTGGGGAGGAGGAGAACTTGGACCAATACGCACCAGGGCCACGCGCGCGACCTGAATACTGGTTCCACATATCTGGGTCGATCTCTTCACGCAAAAACGTGGACCTCTCCAGGGTCGTGATCCAAGTGCCATACAGCCCGTCCAAGTGCTGCCTGCATTCCTTCTGCCACTCGTAAACAAAGTGTCGGCGCCGATCATGCGCAGCAAACTTACCCCGCGCACCATCAGGCGTGGAGTCAAACAGTCGAGGAGTGCCTTCCCAATAAATCTGCAACTGTGCTTCGCGCCACGTCCCCGAGGGAATCGCAAAAGACACCGTTGGCTGCGGCACCTCCTCAGCAGGAACAAGCTCATCAAAGGCTTCATGTAGCTCAGCTGGCAAAGCTCCCCAACGACGCTGCCTCTGCTGCTCGCGCTTCCGAGGGCGCTTGCTGTTCGGGTCAGGCCGAACATAAGGGCGCTCTCTCAGCGGGAGCGCTCGAGGAACAGCCAGATGCCTATACCAACGTTGCGTACGAGCAGCCTCGACAGCAACCACAACGCCACAGTGCGTCTTCCAAGGCACTCGGATCTCAGGCCTCAACGAGAGTGTCGGGCAGCCTCTGCTGGCCAAGCCGTAGTCGCACATCCTGCCTTGCCCTTTGTCGCATGTTGCGCGGCAAGAAATCGCGACCACCGCAGCCCCGAGCTTCTCTGGCCAGCCAGTCGCACACAACTCCGCAGGTTCAATGTTCCAATCTGCCATCACCAGCCAGGGGCCCGCCAAGGCCCGCGTGAAAGATCCTAGGGCCACCAGAACTTCGTTGTTCCAGCCCTTCACGCCCAAACCTGGCTGCAAATAAGCAGAAATCAAAACCAAATTGCCGCTCTGCGCGTGGATCACCGCCGGCGCGAACCCCTTGCACGGGTCTTGGCGACCAGCGCCACGAGCAGCACGACGAGTCCTGTCAAAGCTCGTCGTAGCCATATGCTTCTTGGCGAGTACCCACTCCCCGCCTGACAATCCCGAATCAGATCTGCCCGAAGCTCGAGCAGCCGTGTACGACAACCTCCAGCCGTCCATGTCGACGGCCTGGCAGACGTCCTCCATGTACTTCTCGCTCTTCTGGGTCACCACGAAAGCGACGATCGCGTGCTCCTGCTCCTGGGCGAGGAAGCGAGCCGCCTGCGGGCCCCACTCCGTGATGTTGCCGAAGAAGATGTCCAAGGTAGTAGCCTCGGACCCATCTGGTACAGGTTCATGAGATGCTGCAGCTTCGCCCTTGCAGCGGTGGGCGTCGGTGAAAAGGCTAAACAGGCTGCCCAGGAGCAGGAACGGGAGCAGCACCCTTGCCCGTCGCAGCCTTGCCCTTGCCTGCAGCAGCGCCCTTGACTGCGGCCGTGGCCTTCTCCTTGGCGTGCTTGCTGGCGTCGCCCTTGATGCGCTCGAAGAAGGCAGCCTGCTGCTCAGGCGGGAGCACGACCTTCGCCTTGCTCGGGCCCGCCGCGCTCCCAGCGCTGCTAGCGGCGTCGCCGCTGGCGGTCGCCTGCTCCGCGGCCTCCTCGCCGCCAGGCACCGCAGCGCCCGAAGCGTCACGCTTGCAGCGCTTCGCAGCAGCCTCCTTGTGCGCGTTGCGAACCTGGTCCAACAAGCTCTGAAACTCCTTCTGCGTCGCCTCGGCCTGCGCGGTGACGTCCGCCAGCTGCTTCTGGAAGTTCTTCAGGGCAGCCCGATCCGTCTCCTCAAGCTCGTCGAGGCACTCGAACAACTCAGGGTCGAAATGGAAGTGTACCTTCGCCTTGGTCTCGACAGGAGCCGCAGCCCCTTGCACTTCGAGGCGATGCAACTCCGCGTCCATGACCTCCTTGGCGGCCGTGTCGAAGTCGGCCTGCGCCTTCTCGAAGCGCAGCCTGGTGGCCTCGAGATGGTTGGCTGCCCTCTCCAGCGCCTCCTGCTTGCGGGAGCAAGCGGTAGTAGCCTCCTTGAGCAGCGCGTGCGTGGGCTTCGGCGCAGGGCGCTCGCAACCTTCCTGGACTCGGCCAGGCTGGCGAACTCCTCCGCAAGCCGTGCAGCTTCGGGGTCGCTGTCCAAGCCCGCGCCCGCGATCGCCTGCTGGAGGAGGGCGCCGAGGTTGCCATTCGGGGACGGGGACGCAGGACGGGTATTCCAACTCTGCCCCGCGCTACCTGAACTCCATGGCGCCCACCAGGTCCCCTGAGCAGACGAGACCCAGCCAGGTTGGAGAGTGTCGCAGACCTTGCAAACACCCTTCTGCTTCTTGAGCCTCCAGTGCCAATGCCAGTTCCCGCACGTAGCACACACTGAGAAGCCCTTGTCATACTGAACCATCCGCTCCCGCAGGAGCTCACAAAAGGTTGTTCCGACAGGGGCTCACAGAAAGTCGAAGACTGCCGCGGACCAGCGGTATCCCTTTGCGTCAACGCAGACACCAAAACCTTGAGCCAAAATGGCTACGGAAGGGAAAGAGGGAGGAGGAGGAGGGGGAGGAGGAGGAGGAGGAGGAGGAGGATGAGGGGGAGGAGGAGGAGGAGGAGGAGGAGGAGGAGGAGGAGGAGGAGGAGGAGGGAGGAGGAGGAGGAGGAGGAGGAGGAGGAGGGGGGGAGGGAGGAAGAGGGGAGCAAACGCGAGGCAAAGGCGGATGTATTAGAGCGTTGTGTGCACCATACTGATTTTTTTGGTGGGGAATTTGGGGATTGGGGGCGAGAAGCCACCTGCGATCTGGGACGTTCAGTCGGGGTTGCGGCCAGAATGATCGGGCACGGTCGGGGCATGCCGACCGTACCGCCCAGCAGTATACCAAGCCAATGTGAGCCCGCCGCGCCCCTTCAAATCCGATCTGGTAGGCCTCGTCTTTCTGGCCCGGAACGGCTCCCCACCAGCTCCCTCCGTGCCCTCCTGACAATCCAATGTCCTGTGGGAAAACCCGAAAGATCCCCGTGGATTCCCGAGTGTTCCCTCGCGTCCCCGTACGCTCTCGTCTGCAAAAATCCGCCGGGCCATCGTGTACGCAACTGCCCCCGAGAGGCCTACGAGCGCGCTCCGAATAGGCTCCACGAAGCATCACAGAGGACTTTGCCCCACGTCAGCGTCGTCGTCGCCGCCGACGCCACCGACGACGCTGTCGTCGTCCCCATTCAGCCAGGGTCGGCGGCACCGACCAGAAGGCCTTCCAAATTTTCCGGGCCCTCGTGTACGAAACGGCGTCGAAACGCTTCGGGCCCCGCATGCGAAGCGCGTCGAGGCACCCAACACTCTATGTGCAACTGACGCTGGGCAAGGACAACTCCTTTATCCGCGCAACCCCGGGTCCTGCCCCACGAAAACAACAACGTGCAGAATGGCGTTTTGCCGCCGGATCGAAACATAAGCGGACTAGTGCATAGAAGGCATGCTAGACGCTAGACTGCTCATTCGAGATGCGAAGCATGCGTGCCTCGTGAAAGTCATGGACTCCTCCTGAAGAGATACGAGGATGACCAAACTCCGATTGGGCCATCTGGCCATCACGTGATCACATGGGGCCAAATGCATCAAGCGAGTTCAAAGTATCCGCCACCGTGCCTTTTGCACGTTGGGGCGTGGAAAAATGCTCAGGTCTCTGGTCGGATTTCTGTAATTTTGTAAGGCCCCCCCTCTCGAAGTACCCACCCGCGTGCATCGCCCCCTCTTCCCGAGGCCGCAACCCCTGGCAAAATGCGACACGTTGCCTCCAAGACGGCCCAAGATGGCTTCAAGCCAGTCCACGAGGCCGCACAGCCGTCCCAAGAGAGCCCCTAAGAGCCTTCCCTAGAGGACCTGAGAAGCTTAAATCATGTATGTTCCTCACATGCTTCACAATGTTTCGGGTTCTCGCCTCTCCGAGGTTCTGACGTCCCAAGGCGACACAATAGGCCACCAAGACTGCCCCAAGACGGCCCAAGGGGCCCCTGAGACAGCTCCAAGCCTGCACAAGCGGCACCCAAGAATACCCAAGCCCTAAGGCGGCCCCAAGGAAGGCCCAAGAGGGTGAACACGATCCGACCATTCGAGCCTTCCGCCCCATGAGGGATCAGGAGGCCCCAAGAAGGCCAAAAGAGGCTCCACAAAGGGCCCCAAGAAATAATCACCGTTGATCCATTATTTGTTTTTGTCTGTGTTGTCTGGGTTCTCGCCTTTTCGAGCCTCCGACGCTTCAGGACTGCCAAAGAGGCCCCCAGGACCCCCCCGAGACGGCTCAAGAGGCCCCAAAAAGAGCTCCACGACAGTCCAAGAGGGCTCCAAGACGGCCAAATCGGCGCCCACGACTGACCAAGAGCTCCCCAAGGCGGCTTGAAGGGCCCGAGAGTGGGAACACGACACCAGACTTCGGGCCGTATGCCCCAAGAGGCCCAAAGCAGACCCCTTGCCTTCTCGAGCCACCGCTACCCAAAATGCTGCGCTGGCACAGAAGCGGAAGTGCCAAAGGCAACTGGATAGTCTCTTCCGATATGGCGCAGGCATCGAAACGGTCTTTTTCTGGAGGGGGCGATAGAGGAAGAGGAACAAAACAAGAGAAGTGTAACGAAAACTGTCCGACAATCCGACCCTTACCTACAGCTCCCCCTGATTGCGCGAAGAGGAAATTGTCTGGGTGAAGGGTTCGCCCTCCAGGTAAAAGGGCCGCCACGCACACGTGCGCCACACAGGTATGTTCCTGATCTATTGCGAAGTCCATGCAACGTTGATGCATCACACAGCTTCGCATTTGATTGTTGAGGTTCTCTTCTGTGAGGTCCAAGAACTCCTAGATACGGCTACGCGCAGCTGCTATGTAATCTCTATCGATAGATCCTTCTCGCTGCTAATGTCCCGAATGGAAGACTCAGACACCCGGGTCGTTTCTCTGACGGCCCCGGAGCCCAGAATCGGCCTCCAGACGACGATCTGAAGAGACGAGGCGGCTGGAGGGGGAGGGGAAGGGGATGAAGGGGAGGCGTGATCACCATCATCAATATCATCATCAGCATCATCAACATCATCATTATCTTGTTCATCATCATCATCATCATCATCATCATCAGCATCATCACCATCGTCGTCATCATCAGCATCGTCATCATCGTCATCATCAGCAGCATGATGATTAGCATCATCACCATCAGCATAAACTACACTAATCATCAGCATCACCAGCATAGTCATCATCCTTCTCACCACCATTACCATCACCATCACCACCACCATCATCATCAGCAGCATCATCAGCATTATCAGCATCATCCTCAGCATGATCGTCGTCATCACCAGCGTCATCGTTATCATCAGCATCATCATCAGATTCATCCTCTTCATGCTCCGCCTTCTCCTCCCTCTCCGCCCCTCCTCCTCATCCCCCTCCTTCGCAACCTCCTCCTCTTCCTCCTCATCCTCATCCTCCTCCTCATCATCATCATCAGCAGCATCAGCACCATCCTCCTCATCCTCCTCATCATGCTCATCCTTATCCTCTCCCTGCACTTGCCCCTCCTCCTCCTCGCCCTCCTCCTCCTCCTTGCTCTCCTCGCCGTCCTCTTCCTTTACATACTCCTCCAACTCTCATGCCCTTCGTCCTCCTAATGGCTCATTATCCTGGTCTTCCTCCTCGTCTTCCTCCGCGTCTCCTCCTGGCTCCTCTGCCGCCACCTTCTCCTCCGCATCCGCGTCCTGCTTCCCCAACCCTTGCTCCTGCTCTTCATCCTCCTCCACATCCCCCCTCCCCTACCAGCTCCTCTTCCTCCTCCTCCTCCTCCTCCTCCTCTCCTCTCCTCCTCCTCCTCCTCCTCCTACCTCCTCCTGCTGCCCCCCCCCTCCCCCCCCCTCCTCCTCCTTGTCCTCGTCGTCATCGTCGTCGTCTTCAGGGTCGGCGGCACCGGCCGTAGGGCCTTTTTCAATAGAGCAATAAGGCGTATCGCTGCTGATGTCTCAAACAGAAGACCCAGACATCCTCGCGACGTCCACCTCAAATCATATGCGAGAACAGTCTATGTCCAACACTACTGCAAACGCCGTGGCGTCTGATACCCACTTGGCATCAACGTTCTGGTCATCCACAGAGCATGGCCCATAGGTGCTGCCATACGAACGTTGATATTCAACATGCAGTTGCATCGCAAGAGTGAAGCTCCCTGTGGATTTAATTCGGGCATCGCCTGAACTAAATCCTGCACGAACAATAGATCAATCCATGCTGTCATCCGTCTGGAACTCGGCGATTCGATTTTTGGCAACGACTCCACATGCAAAGGACGACCCAGCGCAACGCACTCTTCATTTGACCAAGCCATTGTGGACGGATTTCTTACCCAGGCCTGCGAGGTTATGACGGTGAGTGCTCGAATCTGCATCCCCTCTTCGTGCACATCTTCGACTATCGGTCAGCTCGATGTCGCACCTTGTGAGGCTTGCGAACAACTATCGTCATTTGGCCGTGGTGGCTGCAATACACATTAAGCTAACAAATCAAACATACCAGCATCGCCGTGCAGGCAATCCGGAGGACTACCCTGTCCAGCCAGATGATGAAAACCGATGCAAAGGACCCAAACCTCACGACAAGACTTCAATGAATAACATGTCTCATTCAAGACTCTACTAAGATCAGCAAATCCCTAATTGAAGATCGCTGGAGCCAAGGCATTTGAGAAATCAATTACAGCCACAATGGAAGACAGTGGGTCGTCCGCCCTGGACTCCGTTGCAAATGATCCCAGATCGTTCTCACCCAGATTACCTGGAACACGGACTCGATGTGATGATTGCTTTGGCCATGGAGAGGGCTGAATGAAGGCGGAAGCATCCAGGCAGTGCAACCGTGCACGCACTACGATGCCACGCGAGCCATTGGATGAAGAAGATGGCGCGGTCCCAACTGGGAACAACCACAACGAGAATCTTCAGCCAGAAGCCCCGATGGGGCTATCGAATCCTCCGCTGGCCCAGACAGAAGCATCATATACGGAAACGATCGGAGCTCCGCGCGGATCTCTTGAATCGGCGCAGAAGCGCCCTTCTCGGCGCGCGGAGCGTGCAAGGGTCGCCGCCTGAGGCGCCGCAAGGGGGCCCCAGCGACGATCCAAGAGATCCGCGCGGAGCTGCGAACATATCTATATATATATACATATATATATATATATATATATATATATATATATATATATATGTGCGGGCTCTCCTTCATCGACCCGTAGAGGCCTCCCAAAGGGTGTCCGAGTAGACGGGGACGGACATTCGTGCCGCATCGCCGATGCATCAGCGCCGTCGGCGATGGAGAACATCGGGATTCATATGGAGTCGCATCGCCGATGCATCGGCGATGCGACCCGATCCTCCGAACCCTACGGTCGGGAACTTTGCCTTAGCGTGTCGCGGCGGCGGCCCCGGCGACACGCTATGCCCTGCGAGCGGATAGCGTGTCGCTGCGCTCCGCGGGGCGGAAGGCGGTGAAAAGCTTGGGACGTTGACGCCTGGGGGACTGGGACGTGGATGGGATGTCGCACCGAACCGTGGTGGGCCAGAACCAACGGCGCCACACATAAAGTTCCCGGCCATAGAATCCAAGCGATGAGCGAACAATACGCACCCATATCCACATGTAGGGGGGTCGGAGGGAGAAGGACTGGCTGTGGGTATGGGTGCGGGTTGTCAGGCCCCGGGTGGGGCCCCCGTCTAAGCGGGAGACACCATCAAACAGCACGCACCCATAGATCCCTTTGTCCCCCCTACTTAGGGAGCCACCACACACAAGACATACGCGCCCAACCATTTACATAAACACGGCCCATCGACCCGCGAGACCGACCGCGTCATACAAATATTCGCGCAATGCGTACTCTCCAAACCAGCGTGGACTCATGTACGTGGACGTCCCTCGCTCCTGACTCTGGGTATGGGTGCGTGCTGCTCGTTCAGCACCAGGAGCACGGCCAGGGCCCCTCCGCTGACTCCCCCCCCTAGGCGGTGAGCAAGGGGGGAAAGTGAAGGAGAAGGCCGAAGAAGGCGGCGGGGCTTCTCAGAAGCCCTCGCGCCTCCTGAGAGGCTCCCCGTGTCTTCTGGGAAGGCTCAGAAAACTTCTCAGAAGGCCTTCTCCTTCTCACTTGCCCTCCTCGCCCGCCGTCGATCAGAGCCTTTCATCGACAGACAGACAGACCCAGACATCCGAAGCCTTTTATTCAACACGTGCCTCCCGAATCGTTTTCCTTCACTTCTCCTTCTCACTTCCCCCCCCCCCGCTCGCCGCCGATCCCCCCCCCCCCTGGAGCCTCCACTGCCGAGCAGGCCGCCTCCAGCTTGGCGAACGCCGCCACGGAGCGCGCCCTGCTCGCCTCCGCCACCTGGACGCGGGCCGCGGCTCGGAGAGCGGCGAGGAGGCCGACGCAAAAGGAACTTAGCCGCCCCGACACGCAACGCGTAACCCGTAACTGGAGTGGCGGGAGGAGGGGCAAGAGGACGAGGAGGAGCAGGAGGACGAGGAGGAGGAGGAGTAGGAGGAAGACAAAAGACGACGTTCAATCCCCGCAGAAAGAAAAAAGGAGGGAACAGCCGCCCCGATGCGCAGCACGCAACCCGTAGCGCGCCGACACGGAGCTCGACACGGAGGTTGAACGCGTACGCTTGGCGCAATGCGTGCGCCAAAACGTAGGCCAACACATTGAGCCAGCACACACGTACCGTAATCAGAACGTCCGTGTTAACACGGACGTTCTGGACATGGTACGTGTTGCGTTTCAAAACGGGCGTATCAGGGCAGCTAAGAGGATGAAACAGGAACAAGGAAAAGCGGCACCACCACCAGGGAACAGAGCGGGAGCCATGGAGGGTCCCCCCGGTGGTGTGGTCCCCCCCTCCTCTCGCTCGAGACATTTCTTATCCCCAGCCCAAAGAGGAGGCATCGTGGACCTCGTCACTTCAGGTGGCCCCCCCGGTGGTGGTGGCGGCTGCTCCTTCCCCGAGGACAGCAGCAGAGGAACCCAAAAACGGCAGAGTAGGAAGAGCCGGTCGGGCGACCCCATTTGCACGTTAGTCAGTCTTGGAGATGCCCCCCATGGCTTGTGTGCAAAAATCGAATGAGTAGCACGCGCAAGTTGCAAGACGACGCGTGTCACTCATCTGTCTGGAGGTCCGCGCGGACTTCTTGGATCGGCCCTGGAATCTCCCGAATCCGCGCGGACCTCCGAAAGTTTTCGCCCCTGCCGTTTCTCTCCTTCGAGGGAGGGGGGCGATGAGGGAGCCGAAGGGGGACGGATTGGGGGAAGAAGGGGGGGCGACGTGGTGTTGGGGAGGCTAGAGAGGACACGACAATTCCAAAATGGATCCTGCCGCCCATGTCTGCGCTGCCCTCTTCTCGTGAGGACGCCTCCTTTAAATCAGCGGGCGGATCGGTCGCCCGAGGGCTCAATATAGGCGAGGCAGTATTTGATGGGCATCCCCGAATCAGGCTTTGCCTAAGTCTTTCCTCAACGCAAACATCCAACCATGCAACTCTCGTAGAGGAGTCGCCGAAATTCGCTGCACAATTAAAGTGCAGTGACCGCAAGTAGCCGCCACGAGAATGTCGCCGAAAATGCTGCCTCAGCAAAGAGACAAGAAGAACGAATCGCAGACGCAATGTAAGCCACTGGCCATGGCGTGCTCAGCACCGCCACTGGACCCCTGGGACAGGCCTCTTATCAATCTATGTTACATTTACACTTTGTTGTTGTTTGCACTGTTTTGTATTGCATTGCGCTGCGTTGATTCGCATTGTTTTGCGCTGTATTACAATGAACAAGAGCCTCATTCCAGTGCGATTCACTTGCATTGCGATGCTGTGCAGTGCTCAGGACTGCCTTGAACTGTGCTGCTTCTAGTTCGGCGTCCCCTTCGTCTCGGCGCTAACGACCTTCAGACTGGACGTTCTTGCGCAACGCCCTAGCATCCGTAACTCCGCGAATCCCTCGATTAATGCGTCCATTCCATGACGTTCCACCCTTTCCGTTCTGTCTCTGCTCCCGGCGTCCCTCGGAGAGCAGAGCGAATATCACTGTCACGCTCGTGGGGCGACCCCATCATCAGTCCAGTTGCATCATTCGACGGCGAGCGAGGGGGTGAAGTGAGAAGGAGAAGGCCTTCTCAGAAGGCGGCGGGGCTTCTCAGAAGGCTTCGCACCTTCTGAGATGTCTTCTGCGCTTTCGGGGAACGCTTAGAATACTTCGCAGAAGGAGAACGCCCGCCCCTCCTCACTTCCCCCCCGGGCTCGCCGCCGAACCATGGATGTTGCGCAAAAGGAAAATTAGTAAACCGAACAGTTTGAAGGACGACGGGCGTATCACTTACTTATACCCTTCACCAGGGGAAAATGTTAGCCGACGTCGCCCCCAAACAGCAGTTTCTTGCAAGCTATGCGGTGCAGTCCAGCTGGTGTAATCCATGTGATGCCAATCTATGTGGCGCAGAGCAAGGCAAAGCAGCGAAGAGCAGCGCAAAGCAATGCAAGGCAATGCAGCGCAACACACAGCAATGCAAAACAATACCAATCAATACAACGCAACGCAACTCAACGTCACACAATGAAAACCAACGCAAAGCAATGCAAAACAATGTGCACCAATGCAGAGCAACGCACAGCAATGCAAAGTAATACAATGCACATGAATGCAGATACATGCGAAGAAGTGCAAAGTAATGCAAAACAGCGCAACGCAACTCAAAGCAATGAAAGGCAAAGCAATGTCCCAAGCAATGTCGAGCAATGCAACGCAATGCAAAGCAATACAAGCACAATGCGAAGCAATGCGAACAGATGCAGAACAAAGTGAAGCAATGTAAAGCAACGCTAAGCAACGCGAAGCAATGCGAAGCACGGCGACGAGGCGGCGGGTGGCGACGAGGTGGCCACATGGCGACCAGAGAGGCCTGCAGGCCCAGGCGACGGGCGGCGACGGGCGGCGACGCGGCGGCAACGGCGGCCACATGGCGGCCAGAGCGGCCCGCAGGCCTGGCTCCTTCGAAACGATCTAAGAACACCTTAGTGCAAGCGCTGTTCGTGGAACTTTCGGAGGTCCTTCGGAGGTCCGTGCGGACTTCTTGGATTGGCGATTCACCCCCCCTCCCTGGCGCGCGGAGCGCTCCAGGGGCGGCGCCAAAGGCGCCGCCACGGAGGCCCAGCTCCGATCCGAGAACTACGCGCAGAGCTCGGACAATTTCTGGCAATGCAACCTTCCCGTCTTCGTTATTATCCCTCCCGAGTCCCGACCGATCTCGTCCCACGTTCCCCTCTGGTGCGGGCGAGCGCCTTGTCCGGATGCACAGCCAGCGAGCGCTTGCGGAAGATGCGCCGGACTCCCGCGGGACCCTCCTGGAGTTCGGCTGCTGCCAGGCCCAGCCTCGGATCACCGTGTCTCATGCTAGGGACGCCGAGCGCTCTCGCTGACGCTCTGTATGTAAAGCAATCCGATGGCACCTGCTTCTTTTCTTTGCACGAAGAACCATAGAAAAAACAACCTTGTCAAGGTCGAGAGGCGCCCGCGGCAACATGCGAGCGGGGGTGTCAGAGGAGGCGGTGGCCTGGAATGTCCGGGGGTGCCGGGACTCGTCCTGGCAATGGCTACGAGATCGGCGCCCATGCACCGTGCCGTGTCTGGACTCCCGTCAGGCCCCGCTCCAGCGCGGTACGGTGCACAGTTGTTGTTCGGCTCTGAGGGCCAGAAAAATATGCACCGTACCATTCCTGAGTCGAGGATCGGCGAAGCCCCCAGAGGCGCCGACACGGTACGGTGCACACATGTCGTGCGCGGAATAGGGCCTCTTCCAATGCAAGGTACTCCGCGAGCCGAATCATAACGCCAGACAACCGACCCGCACAGGAGAACTTCTGCGATGAGGAACTGCAGAATTGTTCCGTGCACCGACTTGCAGCCGACAAGGAGGTTCGGGGTGGGGGAATGGGGCGAGCATCAGCTCAGCATGACTTCCAGCGGAATTGCGGATGACAGGTTTGGCAAGAGTATTTGAGAATGACGTGTTGCTGCAACTGTGACATCATCATTATGCTTTCCATGGTAAGTACCCATGTACGCATATCCGCCCCTGTGCCTCGAGGCACGAAGTGAAGCGTCCTCAAGTCCCTCAGTGTCCTCTGCATTGGAATGGTGAACCTTGTTCAAGGTGCCCGTAGCGCCGCACTCTGGGCGCTCTTGGGGGCAAGAGGGCATCCCAAAGCGAGAACGCTCCCGCCAGGCCTGCCCCCCTCGTCCTGGATGTGCTCCCCGCCCATTCGGGGAAGGGCGAGCTGCGACAACGGCAGCTCAGCTCACAGTCGGTCCCCAGACCCCTCTCGGGGTCCAAGCGCACCAGCTCTCCGAGCTGCGTCGGGCCGTGGCGACGAGGGGCCCACCCGAAGGCCAACTGCCGCTGTCTCGGCTCGCCCTCCTCGGCTATCCGTGGAACTCGGCTGCCCCGAGCGTGTTGACGCGGAGCCCAACGCGCAGACTGAAGACGTCGGTCTGGCGCGACACGCTCGCCAGAACGTGACCCACGCGTGGCGGGCCGACTTGCAGCGTGCTAGCACGGACGTTGTGAGCACGGCACGTGCTGCGTTTCAGCACGGGCGTATCAGGGCGAATCAGGCAGAATACCATCCTTCGGGAGCATGTGAGCCTCCACAGGCCCAAACAGACAGAGCATCCAAGGGTACCCGCACAAGAACATCCAACAAGCACGAAACAAACACCAAGGCACCCTCCCCGAACCGACCTCGATCTCACGCCTCGGTCCGACTGCAAGCCGTGGAACTGCTCCCCGCCCACGGCTTCTGGCGCGCAGGCGCGGCGCCGAGGGGCACGCGGCCGCGCCGAGCGCCGGGCGCCGCGAAGGGGCTGGTGGCCCGCGACACCCTCAGCAGCTCCCGCTCCTGCTCGTCGGCCATGGCCTCGCGGGCGGCCCCTCTTGGCGGCGCGCCCGGGGAGGAAGTTCGGGGAGACGTGCACGTCGGCCGGCAGAAGTAGATAACAACATGAATTAGGAAGGTGGGTATGGTGCATTGGGTTCAAGCCCTCCCAAAGAACAACAAAACACGTCAAAACCATGCCGTGTCTTGAAGTAGGAAGGCGCTGGAACTAGATAGTAGATTGGGATCCGGGAATCCAAAAATACCAACTCTCAACGACCGACGGGTAAGACTCTGGTTCGGGGGACTCGGGTTGGCCTGACGTGGCCATCATGAAAATGACGAGAACCCGTCCGAAACTTGACGCGAACTCCCGCTGCAGACATCCCGCGAAAACTGGACCGCCCAAATCCGGGACCCGCTCGTCAGAAAACGTCGGCAGACCCGAGTTCAGGCGCGCTCGAGTCAGTCTCGCGCTTCTCCGAGAAGTGAGAGGGGGCGGGCCTTCTCTGACGGCCCAGAAGTCCCCCAGCCTTATGACGACATTCTCTGGGCCTTCCTCGGCGACGCCCAATGAAGGTCAACCTAAACGGTGTTGTTCGTTCTCGTTGTGTTTTCGTCTCCTCTCGTTCTGCATTCGTTCCGCCTTTGCTGCAAAACGATGTCAAAACGAAGTCGGTCTACGAGATTGTCAAAACACCGTTTAGGTCGAGCCCTGCGCCGGAAAGCCGACCTTTGCTCCCCGAAGGGCGAGGGCGGAGGCGGACATCGAGCGCGGGACGGCACCCGTGCGAGCGGGAAACCGAGCGTTTCGTCGAAGGCATCTCTCGGAAGCTTTGTCGGCGTCGGCGAGAGTAGAGACCTCCTAGATGAGGTCGGAGCAGGTGGGGTCGGAGGATGGCGCCGCATCGCCGATGCGATGCACCGGTGATGTATCGTCGACGTCGGCGATGCATCGGCGACGTCGACGTGAATCAAATTGGGGTGCACTTCGAGCCGCATCGGCGATGCATCGG
This sequence comes from Prorocentrum cordatum, assembly GCA_963575745.1. Lineage (NCBI taxonomy): Eukaryota > Dinophyceae > Prorocentrales > Prorocentraceae > Prorocentrum > Prorocentrum cordatum. Next base: position 180,935 of record CAUYUJ010015563.1, on the reverse strand, counting down.
CTATGCGGCGCGATCCTCCGACCCCATCTACTCGGACCCCATCTACGAGGCCTAGAGAGCGGCGAGGGGGGGGAAGGGAGAAGGAGAAGGCCTTCTCAGAAGGCGGCGGGGCTTCTCAAAGGCCTCGCGCCTTCTGAGTAAGTTTCGGTGCCTTCGGGGGAGACTCAGAACACTTCTCAGAAGGCTGGCGGACCTCCGAGCCGACTGAGAAGACCTTCTCCTTCTCACTTCCCCCACGGGCTCGCCGCCGATTTTGGCCCACGACGAAGGTCACAGGCCAACACCGTCAGGAGGAGGAGGAGAAGGCGGGGGAGGTGGAACGAGAGGCTATGGGAGAAAAAGGGGAGGAGGAGGTCGCGAGAGCAGACGGAATGGAGGAGCGGAGGCAGGGGTCGGGACAAAGGGGGGGAGAGGAGCGGATGGCTCCCTCCGCTCAAAACGAATTCCAGACATCCAGTTCCTCGGGTCCATACTGGCCAACTGTTCACGCTGCGTTCAGCCGTGGCGACGACGAGGGCTCCTGGGCCAGGGAGCCAGGAAGGCGAGGTGAAAGAGGAGGATGAGGGGGACGACGACGGCCAACGTCCGCTCTCAACTGGCCCACACCCCGTACAGCCAACTGGGCACCATCCTGGCCAGTTCTCCGAGCCGCGCCCAGCAGTGGCCGCGAGGGCGGCCCGAAATGGGCAACCCCATAATGAAGACAGATGCCCCCTCACGAGCGGCGACCATATCCGTGTCCCATGTCCACGCCCTCGCGGTCAGGCGTCCCGGGCGCGATCCCGCGGATACGCGGTCGGACGGGAACGTTCCGAGCGGGGCATCTGCGAAACAACGCCCCGTATCCGGGGTCGCGGCCCAGGAGTCCAGCCCGCGAAGCCGTGGATGCGGATGCGTTTCTCGCCCACGACCTCCCCCTCGCCTTGCTCGCAGGGCCGTCTGTCGCAGGGCCCCTGCCTGCCTGCCCGGACCGAGGGCACCCGGGGGGGGGACAAACATCCGGGTCGGTCGGAAGAAGTGGGTAGCAGCATGAAGCAGAAAGGCGTTGAAAGTAGATTGGGCGTCAGTCCCCCCCTGAGGACGAGGGCAGAGGGAATACCACTCGACTTTTGAAGTAGGAAGACGCCTAAATAAAGTAGAGTATCCCAAAATACAACCTTCCAACGACTGGCGTGTAATCCCCACCTCCACCGGGGGGTGAACCTTGGCCCCGCTTGGCGGGGGGGCGTCCCCACCCCCCACCCACCCCCTTCGGGCGTCGGGAGACCCATCCCCACCCATAGAGAAGGTACGCTGGGAGAGCCACCTTACCCTGGCCTGATGGCGGTGAGGATGGTTGTGAGGATGGTGAAGACAGCTACCGATATCGGCTGCACGCAGGGGTGACCCTAGGCAAGATTTACCTCTTGGTGCGCGGCTTTAGGGGACTGCGGGGTGGCCAAATCCAAGCGCGCAAGCCAATTATAGGGGCGACCCCTCTGGGTCCGCACGAAAATTCACTCTGGTGAAGGATCACTCTAACCCGTCGGTCGGAAGAAGTGACTATAACCATGAAGAAGGAAAGCGTTGGGAGTAGATTGGGTTTCCGCCCGACTCCAGAAAAAGGAGGGAAGAGGGACAACACCTCGACTCTTGAAGTAGGAAGGCGCCCAACATAGATTTGGATCTGGGCGCCCACAAGTACGGGTACGCGAAGCCGACGATAACGCTGCTCCCGACGGGCACGCGTAGCCGATTAAAACGCTGCTCCCCGGACTTCTCCCAGGCTGCGTCCTCGCGGAAAGACAAGCCCTGGACCCCGTGGCTTTCCCCGGGCTCCAGCTCTCCAGCTTCCCCCGGGGGCCCGACAGCGGCGGAAGGACCTCTCTTCTTACATTGGTGAGCTTCTTACGTCGCAGCGCGGCAGAGGCAGTCCGCACGCGCGCTCGGGCAAGCCTGGCAACGGCATCGCTAATCGTCCGGCAGCAAGAGCGTGGAACACGAGAGAGGACCTACACGGGGGAACAAGCAATGACATAAACATTAAAAACTCCGAGGTCTGCGCGGATTCCTCGGATCGGCGCTGGAGTTCCGTGGCGGCGCCATCGGCGCTGCCCCTGGCGCGCTCCGCGCGCCCAGGAGGGGGGTACAGAGCCCATTCGAGAAATTCGCGCGGACCTCAGAATTTTGTTGTTTTTATTCCAGTGGACCCGCTCTCTCAAGCTCTCGTTGGGAATTCCAATAGATATACTAATACCGCTGCTCCCCCCGACCTCTCCAGGGTGCGCCCTGACCTGAATCCCGAGGAGAACCCAGCCATGGCGACGAGGGTTATCTAGGGCAAGCAGCGGCATCGGAATCTCCTCCTCTCTGCCGAGTTCCAACCAAGACACCCTGCGGCCCGATGGCTTGCATCCGCGGCCCGAAAACTCCCGACCCCTTCCTGGGACCAGTTTTCCGCCCAGGTCCGTTTTTGATGGTCCTGGGGCCGAAAACGTACCCGGAGAGCCGAAATCTAGGGCCGAATCTTGGGTTCGTCGCTGATGGCTTGGGTTCTAACTCAGGTCTCCGGCGGTCTCCGGCGGGCGTTCGGGACGACCCGGGCAGCCCCGGAACGCTCTCAGCGAGGCGCAGCCGCTGGAAGGCATCCAGAGGCTGGAGAGCCGACGAGATCCGACGACAACGTCCGAAACGTCGAGCCTCGACCCCCCCTGTATCTGTATCTTTTGCTCCTCCGACATCAAAAGAAAAACGCCCAGATTGCAAACATCAAATTGTCGGAGACCTGGACGGACCCTGTCTATTGTCTTTTGATCGCGAATTGTTGTTCGCTGGCCAAGGGGCCTGGCGAGGGCTCCTGGAGGCCGACAACGGCCGAACATCCTCCGTCGTGAATTTTGTCACGACGCGAGCATTTATGCGTTCTCCTCCTGTGGGGCCGCTCAACACGGTCCAAGCGCACCAGTTGCCCGAGCTGCGTCCATCTGTAGCGACGAGGCCCCCCCCTACCCAGAGGCCAGCTACCGCTGTCTCACCCCGCCCCCCTCTGAGCGGTATCAGCACCTCCCCTCCTCCGAGTCCAGATCGGGGAGACGAAAAAGGCTCGGGCACTGGAGACTCGCACTGGCCTGACGGGGCCGTCAGGAAAACGACGAGACCCACTCTGCAAACGGCCCGACGTGGACCTGACGGAGTGGGCGTAGCTACACGAATGCGGAGGGGTGCGTCCGAGGGATTCGTGCTGCCTCTTAAACGGCTTCCCGGGGGGATAGTAGCGAGGTGTCCGACGGGGACGTGACGCCGCGAGGTGGCGTGTGTGGTGTGACTCTCCGCGTGTGGACCGCCCGCTCCTTTGATAGTGGGTTCTCTCGTGCTTGGGTTTGGACGGTAGTTTTCGTTGCTCCCACCGCCCTTTTCAGGTATCCTTTCCCCCCCTCCACCAGTCAGGACCATCATAGGCCTCACCAGTGAGGACCGCCATAAGGCCTCACACCCTCCACAGCTTCCATGAACGGGGCCGCGAGGGCAAATCCCCACGATCTTAGCACCGACAACGGACGTCGAGGACCACGACGTCGGCGACGACGACGACCACGACTGAACTACCCAGTGTGAGTCGGCGTAGCTGCACGAGTGCTGGGATGCACGTACGTGGGACCGGTGCTGCCTCTCAAAGGGCTGCCCATGGGGGATAGCGGCGAGGTGTTCGACGGGGGCGTGACGCCGTGATGTGGCGGCGGGTGCGGCATGACTCTCCGCCTGTGGACTAGCCGCTCCTTTTGATAGCGGGTTCTCTCGTGCTTGGACGGTTGTTTTCGTTTCCCTCGCTGCCCTTCTCAAGCATTCTTCTTCCCCCCCCCCACCAGTCAGGACCATCATAGGCCTCACCAGTGAGGACCGCCATAAGGCCTCACACCCTCCGCAGCTCCTATCATAAGGGCCGCGGGGGGGCAAATCCCCACGAATTCAACACCGTACGTGCAGTGCCGGGGGTGGCGGCCCGTCTTCCCATCTCATCATCAAAAAGAAATGCGAAGCCCCTGAAGACGGGACGGGGTGGGCACGAGCGGGCATCATAGCCTGCTCAAAATCAAAACGAGTCATCATAGCCTCATCGTTCATCTTTTCATTGACTTCATTCCATGCATAGCATGCTCTTCCCAGTTCTGACGAACTCGAGCCTTCGAGTAAGGGATCGACTACAGACGTGATTTACCCCAGAATTGGTTTTCTCAATGAAGCCACGAAGCAATACGTCTTTCCTGTAGGTTCGACGTGGAATTCCGCCGGCCCCCTTGCGGGGCCATCAGGCTGCGTGGCGGAGATGTCCTGCTCCCTGCACCAGTTGCAGATCCAAGTTTCCAGTGTGATAGTTCTACGTTCTGCTTCCTCCTGAAAATTGTTGAAGTCCGCGCGAGGGGGGGGGCTGACAAGGACCCGGTTACCACGCCCGAGTCGTGTGCTCTGAATTTCTGGGGGGCGTAATAATTTGTGAATTACACTGTATTCGCGCCCTCGAGGCCACGATCCCTTGTAAATTACACCACGTTCGCGCCCTCGAGGCCACGATCCCATATAAAATGAGCGTATTCGCACCCCCGAGGCCACGATCCTCTATAAATTACACAGCGTTCGCGCCTCCGAGGCCACGATCCCCCGGAAATGACCCCACATCCGCGCCCCCGAGGCTACGACCCCTGAAAAATTACACAACATTCGCGCCACCGAGGTCACGATCTCCCATGAATTACACCACGTTCGCGCCCCCGAGGCCACGACCCCGCGTAAATTACGCCACATTGGCACCCTCGAAGCCACGATCCCTCGTAAATCACGCCGCATTCGCGCCCCCGAGGCCACGATCTCCTACTAGAGGCAGGCCCCTAGAGGCACCCAAGACGCGCCCAATGGCCTCCAAGACGGCCCTGGAGCACCCCAAGAGGACCCCAAGTCGGTTCAGAGAGGCCCCCAAACGGCTCCCGACGGCGACAGACGGGCCAGGAGCCCACCAAGATGGCCGAAGTTGGCTCGAAGCTGGTGCAAGACGGCCCAAGAGGCTTCTAAGAAGGCACTCAGGAAGGCCAGAAAAGGCCAAAAACAATGATTGTCCTCAGGTTTCCAAAGGATTTTGGCATTTGCTTCGTTTCGGCCTTCCGACGGCCCGATAATGCCCAAGAGCCCCCAAAGAGCGCCCAAAGACCGCCCAAGAGGCCTCCAAGATGGCCCCCAAGATGGCCCCAGACCGGCCCAATAGGCCCCCAAGACGGCCTCAAGAGGCCCCCAAGATGGCCCAGGAGACTTCTAGAGCGCCCAAGATGGCCTCCAAGACGGCCCTGGAGCACCCCAAGAGGGCCCCATGTCGGCCCAGAGAGGCCCCTCAAACGGCTTCCGACGGCTCGGACGGGCCAGGGGCCCACCCAAACGGCCGAAGATGGCACTAAGATGGCCCAAGACGGCCCAAGAGGCCTCCAAAAACGCATCCAGGAAGGCCCGAAAAGGCCAAAATCATTGATTTCCCTATAGGTTTTTGAAGGATTGTGGCATTTGCGTTTTTTCGGCCTTCCGACGGCCCGAGTCGGCCCAAGTGCCCCCAAAGATCGCCCAAGAGGCCCAAGACGGTCCCAAGAGGCCCCCAAGACGGCCCAAGAGGCCTCCAAGATGCTCAAGATGGCCTCCAAGACGGCCCAAGAGCCCTCCAAGACGTCCTCCAAGAAGGCCCGAAAGGGTCAAAGTTGCCTCCATGCGGCCAAGATGACCTTCAAGATGCCCACGTGTTCCCCGAAGGCTTTCCAAACCGATTCGGGGAACACATGGTCCAATAGCTTGGCAGGTCTGGCCTCGACGTTCGGCCACAAAGGCAGTGGGCGGCGGTGATTCGCCGTACGCGTCTTCGATCCGCCGCCTGATGTCGATTCATCGCAGGGGTGCCTGGCGTGCTAGATGATTTCGGTTTGGGTTTTGGTTCTTTTCCATAAAAACTCCCCCTGGGGCTCCGGCGCGCCCCGCCGGCCACCCGGAAGACCCGGTTGCAAACGGTTTTCCTGCCCCAGACAACCCCAAGACGGCCCAAGATGGCTTCCAAGACGGCTAAGATGGTCCCAATATACCTCCAAGACGGCCCACGATGCACCCAAGACGGCCTAAGATAGCCTCAAGATGGTGTAAGACTGCCCAAGAGGCCCCCATGAGGCCTCCCAGACACTCAAAGAGCTCCTCCAGGAGGGCCCGAAGAGGCCACAATCATTGATTTCCCTACGGTTTTGAAAGGATTTTGGCATTCGCTTCTTCTCGGCATCCCGACGGCTCAAGACGGCCCAAGAGGCCCCCAAGATCGCCCAAGAGGACTCCAAGAGGGCCCCATGACGGTCCAAGAGGCCTCTCAGACGGCCACAAGAGGGCCCCAAGACAGGCCAAGAGATCTCCAAGACGCCCAAGATGGCCTCCAAGACGGCCCTGGAGCACCCCAAGAGGACCCCAAGTCGGTTCAGAGAGGCCACCCAAACGGCTCCCGACGGCGTCAGACGGGCCAGGAGCCCACCAAGATGGCCGAAGTTGGCTCGAAGCTGGCCCAAGACGGCCCACGAGGCCTCCAAGATGGCCTCCAGGTTTTTGAAAGATTGTGGCATTTGCTTTTTTTCAGCCTTCCGACAGCCCGAGACGGCCCAAGAGCCCCCAAAGATCACCAAAAGATCGCCCAAGAGGCCTCCAAGATGGCACCAAAGGGCGCAAGAGACCCCCAAGACGGCCCCAAGAGGCCCCCAAGACGGTCCAGGAGGCTTTTAAGGCGCCCAAGATGGCCTCCAAGGCGGCCCTGGAGCATCCCAAGAGGGCCCCAAGTCGGCCCAGAGAGGCCCCCCAAACGGCGTCGGACGGGCCAGGAGCTCACCAAGACAGCAGAAGATGGCCCCAAGATGGCCCAGGAAGCCTCCAAGAGGGCCTCCAGGAATGCCCGAACAGGCCCAAATCATTGATTTCCCAACATTTGGTTCGGCCTTCCGACGGCCCGAGACGGCCCAAGTGCCCCCAAAGATCGCCCAAGAGGCCTCGAAGACGGCCCCGAGAGGCCCCCAAGACGGCCCAAGACCCAAGAGGCATCCAAGACGCTCAAGATGGCCTCCAAGACTGCCCAAGAGCCCTCCAAGACGTCCTCCAAGAAGGCCCGAAAAGGGCAACATGGACTCCAGACGGCCAAGATGACCTTCAAGATGCATGCCCACGTGTTCCCCGAAGGCTTTCCAAACCGATTCGGGGAACACATGGTCCAATAGCTTGGCAGGTCTGGCCTCAACGGTCGGCCACATAGACGCTTCCAAAAAGGCGGGAAGCGGCGGTAATTCGCCGTACGCGTCTTCGATCCGCCGCCCCCTGTCGATTCATCGCAGGGGTGCCTGGCGTACTAGATCCTTTCGCTTTTGGTTTTGGTTCTTTTTCCAAAAGAACTCCCCCTTGGGCATCGGCCCGTCCCGCCGGCCACCCGGAAAGACCTTCCAGACCTGGTTGCAAAGGGTTTGTCCTGCTCCAGACGGCTTCAGGACGGCCCAAGATGGCCTCCAAGATGCATCGAAGACGGCCAAGATGGCCTCCAAGACGGCTCAGATGGTTGCCTCCAAGACGAGCCAAGATGCACTCAAGACAGCCTCAGATGGCATCAAGATGGCCCAAGACGGCCCCAGGGGTCTCCAAGATGCCTCCAAGACGGCCCAAGAGGCCTCCAAGAGGTCCTCCGCGAGGGCCCGAAGAGGCCCAAATCAATGGTTTTCCTCAGGTATTCGAAGGATTCGGGCATTTGCTCCTTTTCAGCTTTCGGACGACACAAGACGGCCCAAGAGGCCCCCAAGATCGCCCCCATAGCGCCCAAGAGGCCTCCAAGATGGCCGCAGGACTGCCCAAGAGGCCTCCAAGACGGCCCCAAGAGGGCACAAAGACGACCCAAGAGGCCTCCAAGAAGCCCAAGACGGCCTCTAAGACAGCCCTGGAGCATCCCAAGAGGGCTCCAAGACGGCCCAGAGAGGTCCCCAAGACGGCGCCAGACGGGCCAGGAGCCCACCAAGATGGGCGAAGTTGGCTCGAAGCTGGCCCAAGACGGCCCACGAGGCCTCCAAGAGGGCCTCCAGGAAGGCCAGACGAGACCAAAACCATTGATGCTCCTTAGGTTTTTGAAGGATTTTGACATTTGCGTCTTTTTGGCCTTCCGACGGCCCGAGGCGGCCCAAGTGCCCCCAAAGATCGCCGCAAGATCGCCCAAGAGGCCTCCAAGATGGCCTCACGACTGCCCAAGAGGCCCCCAAGACGGCCCCAAGAGGCCCCCAAGACGGCCCCGGAGGCCTCTAAGATGCCCAAGATGGCTTCCAAGGCGGCCCTGGAGCATTCCAAGAGGGCCCCAAGTCGGCCCAGAGAGATGCCCCAAACGGCTTCCGACGGCGTCAGACAGGCAAGGAGCCCACCAAGACGGCCGAAGATGGCCCTAAGATGGCCCTAAGATGACCCAAGAGGCCTCCAAAAGGGCCTCCAGGAAGGCCCGAAAAAGCCAAAATCAATGATTCCCCACGAGTTCCATGAAGGATTCAAGCATTTGCTTTTTGTTCAGCCTTCCGACGGCCCGAGGCGGCCCAAGAGCCCCCAAAGATCGCCCAAGAGGTCTCCAGTATGGTCCCTGAACGGTCCAAGAGGTTCCCAAGACGGCCCCACGAGGCCCCCGAGACGGCCGAAGAGGTTTCCAAGACGCCCAAGATGGCCTCCAAGACGGCCCAGGAGCACCCCAAGAGGGCCCCAAGTCGGCCCAGAGAGGCCCCCAAGACGGCTTCCGACGGCGTCAGACGGGCCAGGAGCCGGCCAAAGAGGCCCCCGAGAAACCCCCGAAGGTCCAAGAGGCTCCCAGGAAGCTCCCAGGAGGCCCCAAGAGTGTCGCCAGAAGCTCCCAAGATGCCCCCTCCTCCTCCTCCTCCTCCTCCTCCTCCTCCTCCTCCTCCTCCTCCTCCTCCGCCTCCTCTTGATCTTCCCCGCCATCCTCCCCCAAGTGTTCCCCGAAGGATTTCCACAACGGTTGGGGGAACACATGGCCCGATACCTTGGCAGAATTTTTGCCACAACGCTCGGCCACATGGGCGATGGCGATCATAGAAGGCGGGGGGCGGCGGTGATTCGCCGTAGGCGTCTTCGATCCGCCGCCCCCTGTTGATTCATCACAGGGGTGCCTGGCGTGCTGAACCCTTTCGCTTCTGGTTTTGTTTTTTTCCAGAAGACCTCTCCCTGGGGCTCTGGCCCAGCCCGCCAGGGTCCCAGAAACGCCCCGAAAGCCCCACAAGAGGTGGTTGCAAACGGTTGTCCTGGTCCAGAAGGCTCCAAGACGGCCCAAGATGGCCTCCAAGATGCATCCAAGACGGCCAAGATGGCCTCCAAGACGGCTAAGGTGGCCCCAGGATGCCTCCAAGACGAGCCAAGATGCACTCAAGACGGCCTAAGATGGCCTCAAGATGGCCCAAGACGACCCAAGATGCCTCCAAAAGGCCGCCAATGCGGCCCAAAAAGCTCCAAGACGTCCTCCAGGAAGGCCCGAGGAGGCAAACATCATTGATGTCCCTTGTGTGTTTGAAGGATTTTGGCATTACTTTCCGACGGCCCAACGACGGGCAAAGACGCCACAAAGGTCGGCCCAAAATCGCCCAATAGTCCTCAGATGGCCCCATGACGGCCCAAGAGGTCCCCAAGACGGCCCAAAGAGGGCCCCAAGACGGCCCAAGAGGTCTCAAGGAAGCCCAAGATGACCTCGAAGACGGCCCAAGATGGCCCAAGATGGCCTTCAAGATGCCTCGAAGACGGTCAAGATGGCCTCCAAGACGGCCAAGATGGCCCCAAGATGCCTCCAAGACGGCCCAAGATGCACCCAAGAAGGTCTTAGATGGCCTCAGGATGGCCCAAGACAGCCCAAGATGCCCCCAAGGGGCCTCCAATATGGCCAAAAAGGCCCTCGAGGAAGGCCCGAAGAGGCTAAAGTCATCGATTCCCCTGGTGTGCTTGAAGGATGTTGGCATTGGCGCCTGTTCGGCTTTCCGACGGCCCAAGACGGCCCAAGAGGCCCCCATGGTCGCCCCAAGATCACCCAAGAGGCCTCCAAGATGGCCCCATGACGACCCAAGAGGCCCTCAAGACGGCCCCAAGAGGGTCATAAGACGGCCCAAGAAGCCTTCAAGACGCCCAAGATGGCCTCGAAGACAGCCAAGATGACCCAATATGGCCTCCAAGATGCTTCGAAGACGGCCAAGATGGCCTCCACGACGGCTAAGCTGGTTCCAAGATGGCTCCACGACGGGCCAACATGCACCCAAGACGGCCTTAGATAGTCTCAAAATGGCCCAAAACTGCCCAAGAGGCCCGAAGAGGCACCCAAGACGACCCAAGAGGTCTCCAAGAGGTCCTCCAGGAAGGCCCGAAAAGGACCAATTCTTTGCTGTTCTTTGAGTTTTGAAGGATTGTGGCATTTCCGCCGTTCCCACTTTCCGTCGTTCCAAAACGGTCCAAGAGGCCCCCCAAGGTCGCCCGAAGATCGCCCAAGAGGCCTCCAAGATGGCCCAGAGGCCCCCAAGATGGCTTCCGACGCCGTTAGACGGGTCAGGAACGTCCAAAGACGGCCACAGAGGCCCCCAAGAAGCCCAGGGAGGCTCCCAAGAGGGTTTCAAAAGGCCCCCGAGAAGCTCCGCAGAGGCCTCCCAAGAGGCCTCCCAAGAGGTTCCCAAACAGTTGTCTTCTCCTACTCCTCCCCCTCCTCCTCCTCCGCCATCATCCTCATCCTCATCCTCATCGCCATGATCTTCCTAATCATCGTCCAACTTCCTCTCCTGACCCTCCTTCCTTGCTCCCCCACGCGTTTTCCGAAGGCTTTCCAAACCGACTCGGGGAACAGCTTGCCCGATAGCTTGGCCAAGCTCTAGCCCAGAGGCGCCCAAGAGGTCTCTAAGACGGCCCAAGAGAGGACCAAGAGGTCCTCCAGGAGGGTCCGAAGAGGCGACAATCATTGGTCCCATTTAGATGTTCGAAGGATTCTTGCATGTTCTTCTTCTCGGCCGTCCGACGGCCCAAGATGGACGAAGAGGCCCCGAAGATCGCCCAAGAGGTTTCCAGGATGGCCTTACAATGGCCCAAGGAACCCCCAAAACGGCCTCAACAGCGCCCCAAGACGGGCCAAGAGGCCCCCAAGGCGTCCAAGATGGCCTCCAAGACCCCCTGAAGCGCCTTCAAAGGGCCGCAAGACTGCCTAGAGAGGCCCCCGAGATGGCGATCGAAGGCGTCAGACGGGTCAGGAACGCGCTAAGACGGCCAAAGAGGCCCTCAAGAGACCTCCAGAGGCCAACAAGAGGCTCAAGGAAGCCCCCCCAGAGGCCTCCAAGAGGCTCCTAGGAAGCAACCAGGCGGCCCGGAGAGTGCCCCAAGAAGCTCCCCAGAGGCCTCCTCCTCCTCCTCCTGATCCTCCTCCTCCTCCTCCTCCTCTCCTCTTCCTTCTGCTCCTCCTTCTCCTCCTCCTCCTCCTCCTTCTCATCCTCCTCCTCCTGATCTTCCCCGCCATCCTCCCCCAAGCGTTCCCCGAAGGATTTCCACAACGGTTGGGGGAACACATGGCCCGATACCTTGGCAGAGTTTTTGCCACAACGCTCGGCCACGTGGGCGCTTTCAAACCTCTTGCTCCCCCACGCATTCTCCGAAGGCTCTCCAAACCGACTCGGGGAACAACTGGCCCGATAGCGAGGCCAAGCTCAAACCCAACTTTCGGCCACGCAGGCGCTTTCAAGAAGGCAGGGGGCGGCGGTGATTCGCCGTAGGCGTCTTCGAGAACGCCAACGTTTCAATATGCGCTGAGGACTCCGATCCGCCCCCGCATGCTGTTCCCAGATGCGCCAAGGCAGCGCCGAGACGCACCGACGCGACTCTGTGAGATCCCCTTCTGGTAGAGAGGGGGCCGGCGGCAGGGGGCGAAGCCCTCAAGGATATACTCTGGGGTGCATCAATTCTGTAGTCGATCCCCTGCTAGAAGCCTTACGTTGCCCCCGATCGGGGGAAGCAGGCGGGCCCCGGCCTCCAGGCACGCCTGCGGCGCGCTGCGCGGGTGCAGCAGCCCACCGCCCACGGCGCCCAGCAGCGGCCCGCCCGTGGAGGCCACCCGCAGGCACTCCCCGCGGTCGGCGGCGGTGTGCTCGGGGCCGCCCGCGAGCAGCCGGCACGCCCAGCCCGCCGCGGTGGCCTCCGAACGCACGCTTCACTCACGACGCGGCGGCAGCCGCGTCGTGAGAACACGCGATGGAGGCACTGGATGGGGAACCATTGGAGGAGGAGTCCAGGAACTGGACCCCGGGGCAACTCCCCTTGAGGCTTGGCCATGGGTTACCGCGGCAGCCCTCATCAGAGAAGGGGTCCCCCGGGGTCTCGGGCGTCGTGGGCTCGTTCCTTCGCCGGCGCCCCCACCATAGCGGCGGCCGACCACTCCTTACGGCGCGGCGGCGCAACATTTTTTGTCAACGACGCGGTGGGAGAATTTGGGCAATTTCTTCTGCCTCCGGTGGCCCTCGCCAGGCCCCATGGGACCGTCGAAAAACTGGGTCCCGGGGAGGGGGTCTGAACCTCGGGGGGCTCAAATCTCCGACGGCCGATTCACGATTGGAGTCCCACCGGCTTCCAGGCCCTGGGCTCCTTACCCAATGGTTCCTCATCCGTTATACCCTCACCGCCATATGAGCGACGACAACATGTGGGTCTCACGCGAGATGGAACAGCGAACTTTCGCGGCGGCTTGCGCGGGGCGCCAGTGTGGCACGCCACACTGGAGACGAGGGCGCTTACGCGCGACCTTGCGCGGGCAGCTCACCCGACAATGTCGGTGAAGACGCGGGGATCGACCGAAACGGTGTTCTTCGTCTGTCGTTGTCTTCGTTTTCCCTCGTTTTGTCTTCCGTCCGCCCTTGCTGCAGAACGAAGTCGAAACGAAAACGGCCAACGAAATCGCCAAAACGCCGTTCACGTCGACCCCCTGGACGGACGGACGGACGCGCATCCAGCGGAACTGGAGGTCCGGCGCCTGGGGGCGGCGCGCTGGGGCCGCAGTCCCTCACATGCTGATGTGCCTGAAGCCCACGGAAGTGTCCGCGAACAAATACGAATGAAAGAACAAATCCACTGATGACCGGCGCGGTCACAGAATCCTTGGTGAAGACGAACCCGTCTTCCTTCGTCGCTCAATGCCTCACCGAACTGGCCAACGGATCGGGCGGGCGGGTCGGGCTGGGCGGGCGGGCCCGCACGGGCCAGTCGGGTCGGGCAGGCCCGACCCGCCGCGGCGGCCTCCGCGTCGTCACCGCCGTCCGTCGACGTCGGGCGAGCGCCGAGGATCGAGGATTTCGGTGTGTATGCCGTGGAGCGTCTCTGGCCCTGCACTGACCTCGCGAGCGCCGTCACAGCCACGGCTGGACGCAGCTCGATCCACTGGCGAGGATGGATCCTGGGAGGGGGTGCAGGAGCTGGGTGGGGCACCGAAGATCAGGGGAGCCGCCAGGTAGTAGGACACTTGCCCACGTCGTGCACAACAAAGAAACACGTCAAGAACTCATAAACCCTCTCTGGCCTGCGAGCCGCAGCCCCTGACCCAGGCCGAAGGGAAAACAAGCCTCTGATGGCCGCGCCCAGCCGCCTTCGTGGGTGGACGGGGGCGGGCGAGCGCAAGCGGCTTTCGGCTTCTGGAAATGTCTAGACGTGTCAGGCCCTTGTTGGGCCTCCAGGGAGCACCTTCGTGGCAGGCCCAGCCCACCCGCGGCGGCCTCAACGCCGCCACCGCCGTCGATGTCGTCCGCCGACGTCGCCATCGCTGTCGTCCGCTGTGGGCGCTTTCCCTTGGTCCTTGGCTGTTTTCCAGCCTCGGGATGCTCTCCGGCAACTGCGCCTGGCCGAGAGCGCTCCAGCGCCAGCTCGTCCCGAACGGCCGCGGGAGGGCCGAGAAATTACCCCAACACCAGGGGGCTACGTTAGGGGCAGGGCTGAACCTAAACGGTGCTGTTCGTTTTCGTTTTGTGTTCGCTCGCCCTCGCTTCTGTCTCGAATCCGCCTCTACCGCAAAACGAAGTCGAAACGGGAACGGCCCACGAAATCACGAAAAACACCGTTTGGGTCCAGCCAGGTCATGATGGGCGTGTCTTCCACCACCACCACCACCATAAGTTGGAGAAGGGGTCCTCCTCCTCTTCCTCCTCCTCCTCCTCCTCCCCGGCCTACGGGGGGTTCTTCGGGTGGTCGGACCGTCGAACGGCCGCTGTACAGTGATCCGAGAGCCAGGGGGGCGACGTAGGGAGGATGAGAGGGAGGGGAGGAGGGAGGGAGGAGGGAGGAGGGAGGAGGGGGCGACGCAGGGCGGTGAGCCAGCTTAGGGGGCGGGGAACATCGACCTGGAATCGGCGATGGTGGGCCTGTTTTCCACCACCACCACCACCAGTTGGAGGGGGAGGGGGTCCTCCTCCTCCTCCTCCACCTCCTCCTTCTCCTCCACTTCGTCCTCCTCCCCCTCCTCCTCCTCCTCCTCCTCCTCCTCCTCCTCCACCTCCACCTCCTTCCCCCAACAACTTCTGGTGGTGAACGCTCCCATCAGGCGATACATCGCCGATGGGTCGGCGATGGGCCCCCGAATGCAAATCCGCACGCTCCTGGGGGGGGGGGGGTTCTCGAGGCCCCCGTCGTCGATGCATGGGCCGTGGGGGTTCGATGCGTCCGCCCTGGGTCACTGAGCCCTTCCCCCCCCCAGGATCGGGGATTGAGGACGCCTGCCGGGCCCCTCGGGGCCTCCAGGGGAGGGACCCGCGGCGCCACCAGCTGGATCCGCCACGGAGTCCTGGTCCCACCGATGATCCTGAATGAACGTGTGTTAGCGCGAACGTGTGCTTGTCCGTCGACGCCCTTTCATACGACGCGGGCGGTGTAATAACCATATCGGGTCGGGTTCGGGGGACTTGGGTTGTCCTGACGGGGCCATCATGAAAATGACGAGACCCAGTCCAAAATTTGACGCAAGCCCCAGCTGCAAACATGCCATGAACAAAGTTGACTCAACCTTCTGGACGCGCTCGTCAAAAAGCGCCTGCAATCCAGAGGTCTGGCGCACTCGAGTCTTAGTTTCCTTGGTAACACACATCCCCAGACCCCCGACGACATTCTTTTTTCAGAACGTCGACCCTCAGAGTTCTCGACCCATTCCCCGGGACCAGTTTTTCATCCTGAGTCGTTGTCTGACGTGCCGAGGGCCAGTGAGGGCCCCCAGAAGCCGAAAGATGTGCAACACCTTCGCGATTTT
The DNA here is from genome assembly GCA_963575745.1 of Prorocentrum cordatum. Lineage (NCBI taxonomy): Eukaryota > Dinophyceae > Prorocentrales > Prorocentraceae > Prorocentrum > Prorocentrum cordatum. The sequence continues at coordinate 165,637 of CAUYUJ010015563.1, read as the reverse complement.
TTCATGCCTCGAGGGGGTCTGGGGTCCGGAGGACCACCGATCAGAGCGCATCCCCTGGACAGGCCTGGGGTCTGGGGGTCGGTTGTCGTCGTTGCTACCGACGCCAGCGGGCCTTGGCGCCGCGGGCCCCAGCGTCCTCGGGCGAAGCGTCGAAGAGGAATGGGGCATCGAGGATCGATGATCGAGGTACACAGTCAAAACTGATTCGAATAGGAGATCGACTACAACATTGATGCATCCCAGAACTTACCATTCCGTCGAATCTGCGGAACATACGTAGAACAGATTCCGTCGATGTACGGAGCATTACTTGTATGTTCGAAGATTCGACGGAGCAATAAACTCTGGGGCAAATCAATGTTGTAGTCGATCCCCTACCCGACTGTAAGGATGCAGAAGCCTCTTGGACGCACATGTCGAGACTCTGCGAGCGGGGCTGGTCACCGAAAGTGGTTGAGGATGGAACGAAGATGACCGAAGGAACAATGATGCAAGGCGACCCTTGGGAAGTCGCTCATCCTTACTGTCATTATCGACTGTATGTTGCTGTACGTTCTTGGCCGTAGTCGGGCGAAAACGGCCGTAAACCTCAAACCTCGAAGCCACCTGCCCGCAAACGTTGCCCCTGAATGCCCTTCTCACCCTTCCCAGAAGCAAACGTTGCCCCTGAATGCCCTGCCCGTCCTTCCCAGAACTCCGGCGTCGCGTTTTTTCTCTCTACAACGGAGACCACTTGGAAATCTGGACCCCTTCCCCGGGACCGGCTTTCCATCCCAAGCCGTGGTTTGAGTTTCGCGAGGCCCGGGAAGGGCAAACGCTACCCGTCGTGATGGGATTCTGGGCACATCGAGAGCAGGTGGAGTTCTGTCGGGCATTGCTCAATGACGGGGGCGATGATTTGAGCGGAGAAGCGTACACCCCTCCTGCCCCCCCCTTGGGCCCCAGGGGGCCAGGGCCCCGTTCGGGGACAAACGGCGAACCTTTCTTCTCCCTTCCCACGTATCGCCTCCCCATTACGGTCGGACCCAGGACAGAAGAGCATCCTTCGAGAACGCGAGACCCTCCGCCGGCCAACCGGGAGAACATGCGAGGGCACCCTCGCCCACGAGGCATCCAACAAGCACGACGAACATCGGGGCACCCTCCCCGAAACGACCTCGGTCTCACACCTCGGTCCGACCGTGCGCACCGCCCGATTCTGCGCCCCGCTGAATCCTCCGGAGCCGTGCACAGGAGGCAGCGCGTCGCCCCAAGCGCGCCCACGACCAGGCGCCTCCCCGTCAGCAGCGCGACGGCCAGGCCGCAGCCAGCGAAGCGCGCGGGGGCGTCCAGGAGCAGCCTGTCAAGCGCCTCGACGCTCTCCTCACGAGTCGCGCTCGTATTCCCCCTGCTTCATATCTCGATGAGTAATATGGTTCGTTGGGCAGAGGTCGACGACGCCACCGCAAAATTAAAGAATGCGAGCAGTAGGTTGTCGCATGCGAGCGATTATCAGGCTAGGTCCTTGCAAAATCTCGTGAGTGGTTCACCGAAGGTGCCGTCGCCGAAAATACAGATCACCAGTGTCAGTAATTCGCATCCAGTGCATCTTGGGGCGGCACCGTCGCCAAACATTAGTTTGCGGCAGTAAGAACTTGACAAATCCATGTCCACGCCCTCGCTGTCAAGATTCTTGGGCGCGATGCCGTGGATTCGGGGTCGCATGGACACGTTCCGCGCGGGGCATCCGCGAACCAATGCCAAGTACCCATGTGCTTTTTGCCCAGGGGCTCGGCCCAGGAGGATGTGGATGTGGATCTGCTTCCCGCCCAAGATCTCCTGCAGGATGCCTGCGAGCTCGAAATCCTCCCACTCGGTGGCCCTCACGCGCGGAGGGAACCCGTGCACCGCCACCACCGCGCCCTGGCAGGGCCATCCATGGGCCCCCGTGGCGTGGTGCACCTGCGCCCTGCTGGCTGGGTCCAGGTGGGCGTGCGCACCACTCCCAGGAGCCCCAGGGCGACCGTGGCCGGGCTCGTCGGTGGTGCGCACGGGTGCCTTCTGCGGACCTCTCGCCCAGCCGCGGCAGCAGCAGGGCGTGCAGCCGCCGCGCGCAGAACTCCGCGGCCGCCCCGGAGCCGCGCAGGCCGTCGCAGAGCACGAAGAGTGCCGCAGGACGGTCCTGGGGAAGCCAGGAGGTGCTGGCGCCGCTGCTCCCTGGGCCGCTCGCGTGGTGCGTCCTGACAAGACCTCCGAGGCGGGTGCAGCCGTGGCGACGAGGGCCTCCCAGGAGGCCCAGAATGGCGAAAGCGAGGGCGAAGTGCAGCGGCAGCGGCACCTTGCCCCCTTCGGGTGTCCAGGAACTCGAGAGGCTGCTTCAGGACGAGGCCTGTCTTGTGGAGCTCCGGCAGGAGCACGGCCATGTCCAGCTTCCTGCCCGCCCTGGACGGGGCGCTGCTGCTGGACGCCCGCACCTGCAGCTCATGCTCCTGTCGGGGAGACGTAAGACTCGGGTTCGGGGGACTCGGGTTGGCCCGACGGGGCCATCATGGAAATGACGGGACCCAGTCTGAGATTTGACGCGAGCTCTCGCTGCAGACATCCAACGAAGACTGGACCGTCAAAATCTAGGGTGGGCTCGACCGAAGGCGTCGGCTAGCCCGAGTTCCGGCAAACTCGAGCCTTATTACGTTTCCCCGATCCTGGGGGTCGTGGGGCACGCCGACCTCCATGTAGCCGTCGCCGCTGGCCTTCTCCTGGAAGTACTTACCCGTGCTGGAGTTGAAGAACAGCCAGGGGCGGTATTTGCCCCCCTGCTCCTATTGGGGGTCCCAGCGAGGTGCGGTAACAGACCGTGCGGCGGCTTCAGAATCCCCAGAGACCTCACCGCACGATCCATCGAGTCCACCCCGCGGCCACCCCGAATCCCCACTCATTCCCCCCACGTTGTGGTCACCACACCGTTTGTGGGGGCCCCTACTCCCCTGGCGCGCGGAGCGCGCCAGCGCAAATCCAAGATACCGGCGCTGACAACGCATGCCCATGCAACTCTTTATTATTCGGCTCCTGCCGCTCGTGGATCATCCAGTCGCCATCCCCCTCCGGCAACGCGCACAGCTGCCCCGCCCTCTTCCAGCCCGGCCCGACGGGCTTGAGCCCGGCTCTCTGGGACGGAGTCTGCAGCACCTGCGCCGCCATGTACCTCCTGCCGCCCTCCCTCGAGGACCCCGCGTCCTTGCGGCCGCCGGTGAACTTGCAGGGCCCGATCTGCCGGCCAGACCGGAGGTCGCCGAGCTTCATGCTCACCAGGGCCGAGGGCTTGTTCGAGGCTGCCAGGTGCTGCCCCAGTTCGTCGAAGTCCACCTCCAGGTCGCAGCCCCGCCGCAGCCGCTCCGCGAAAACCGAGGCGAGCTTGTCGTGAGAGCTCTGGTCGAGGGAGTGCGCCTCGGAGAGCTCGGCCACCCTCTTAGAGGGACAATCAGTAACATGAGCATGAACTTTTCGGAGGTCCGCGCGAATTTCCTAGATCTGCGCTGGGCACCCCTCCCCACGGCGCCTCTGACGGCGCCCCTGGCGCGCTCCGCACCCCAGGCACGGGAGTCCACCGCCGACCCAAGAAACCCGCGCGGAGCTCCGGTCTACAGTACATCTTCATGCCGCTTTCTCCCCCTCGACCTCTGCTGGATTTTCGTGGCAGTCCAGCCACCGCGGCCCACCTCTGTGTCTCAACGATGGGGTCCTGAGGGGTGGGGGCCTAAGGGTAGGAACGGATCCAAGGGGGGATCTACGCTGCTTGATGCACCTCGTCCTGACGACCCCATTTCGCAGGACCCCATCTTTGAACCACTGACCATTGAGCAGGGATCGACTGTCCTGGCATTCCTACAGGCCTACCACGACACGTTCCTAGAACGAAGAACGTTCAAATGATAAAAACAATGCTTTCAGAGCATAAGCCCGATTGATGAAAACAGGAAAGCCTCGGACAGAAACGTTCTAAGACGATTTCGTGCAAACCGCATCTGGGTTCTTACAACATTCTTTGGTGGGCCTGTCCCAAACTCCCGACGTCATGATTTGTTCATAACGTCGACCCCCAAGGTCTCGACCCATTCCCCTGGACCGGTTTTTACATCCTGAATCGTTTTTTGACGGTCCCGAGGCCTGGTGAAGGCCCCAGAGGCCGAAAATAGTGAAAAACCTGCGTCGTGTTTTTGTTCAAGACCATTTCGTGCAAACCACATTGGGTTATGACAACATTCTTTGGTGGGCCCATAGGCGAGCCAGGACGCTTCGCCACTGCTCTCGTCCTCGTTCGGACGTCCATTCCAAGTGCATGTTTCGCTTTTTCACGCGTGCATTTTTCGCAGGATGACCCAGGATGCTCCTCGATGGTCCCCGCTGGGGGAAAAATGCACACGTCCGAGCGAAACCAAGCCCTGAGATCCGACGCTGTGAAAAAAAATGCAACATCGTGATAACCACGACCCGAGCCCCGGACCCCATCTTACCGCCCATTCTTCGAGCCGGATCGATCTGTGAGGGTCCCGGGGTCCGAACTTGGGCGGAAACGCCCCGTGCGGCAAAAATCGCAACGCCACGATCTCAGGGAATGCACACGTCCGAGCGATGCCAAGTGCTTGAGACCACCACTTCGGGCGGCGGCGCCGCCGGCGCGCCGGCCGGCGCCTGCACCCTCGCGGGCCCCTGCGCCGCGAGGCACCTCGCTTTCGGCGCCCTGGCACTCGCCCGCGGGGCCGCGCGGCCCTCGGCGCCCTCGAGCTGCCGGCCGCCGAGGTCCTTCTCGAAGGGTTCGTCCTAAGCCATGTTTTTCGCTCTCGTTTTCTTTTGGGTTCCCCTCGTTCTGTCTTCAATCCGCCTTTGCTGCTAAGCGGAATCGAAACGAAAACGGCCCACGAAATCGCCAAAACAGAGTTTAAGTCGACCCCTGCCTTCTCGGTCCACTGCGTGGTCTCGAGCTGCCGCCGCCTCGGGAGGGCGCCAAACCGGACCCCATCGCGCTGCGACACAAATCACGACGGGCGGTGTTTCTCTGTGTTCGGCCTATGGGAGCCCTCCCCGAGCCTCGGAACCGTCAAAAAACGACTCAGGATGAAAAGCCGGTACCGCGGAAGGGTTCACGTCGGGGGTCTGGGACGCACGCACCTACAGCGATCCTGCCCAGGGTCATGCTGGGCCCAGGATCGGTGCATCCAGCGGAGCCGCGATCCACCGTCGCTGCCCAGAGGAAGTTGTATAAAAGGAAGCCACCCCCTCTTTCCCCCGGAAAAAAAAACGCGGGGGATCCAGACCTCCCCTCCCCCCCACCCCCCCAAAGAAAATTGCTCGAGAGGGGGTCAGACCTCCCCACCCCCCTTGGGGAAATGAGTCGGAAGGTCCGGAAGGACCTCCTCCCCCGCAACGACGACGACGCCTACGACGACGTCGACGGCGGCGGGGCGTTGAATTGTCATAAAATGCTACGGGCCCCGTCAATCTCTATCATAATCCTACTATGATACTCGGGCTCTATCCAACTCCACCTACTCGGGCTGGGCCCATCCTCATGGAATCCGATCGGGAGACGATCCAACTCTCACGGAATATTTCAAAACCTCGATCCAACTGTAATAAAATCCGACTCGGGCTTGATCCAGTTCTGCCGGATCCAGTTCGAATGGAATTCGAATAAGGCTCAGTCCAGCTTTGGTTCAATCCTATAAGGTTTGGGTCAGGACCTTACCGATTCCTAAAAAGGCTCGATCCAGCTCTACTGGAATCCTGCTACTAAAGTTGGGCCCGGCACTCATGAAATCCGATTAGATTTCGATCAAACTCAAGCAGAATCCTACGGAGGCTCGAAGGGCTTTAATGGAAGCCTGCTAGGGCTGGATCCAACTTTACTGGGCCCCGCTCTGATGGTCTCCTACTAACAGGTCAATCTACCTGTTTTTGCAATCCTATAAGGTATGGTATCATATTCGGGATCGGTCAAACTTTCCTACAACATCCTACTACGTTCGAGCCCAGCTCTACAAAGCATCTCTATCCACCCCTGGGGCTGGATCCACCACTGGATCCAACCCCGCTGGACTGGATACACTTTTGCACGAGTGGATCCAACTCCGCCCGGATCCTGCTAGGGCTCGACCCAGCTCTGGCAGAATCCTGCGAGAGCTCCATCCAGCTTCCATGCCATCCTCTTAAGGGTCGACCATGCCCTTTTCCGAATCCAACTAGGGCACGACTGAGCTCTGATGGAGTCCTACCAGGGCGCAGACCAGCTGTAACATAATCCTGGCAAGGTTAGTTGAATCCTCCAACTCTGATAGAAGACTCCTCAGGCTCGATCCGGTTCCCATAGGGTCCTGGACGGCTGGGTCCATGCCTGGTAAGAGTCGTATCAATGTTGGGTTCAAGTCTCATGGAGTCTACAAAATCTCGCTCCAGCATGAATGTACCAAGTCTTGACACACTTGAGTCCAGTTCTAATAATATCCTTGCACGGTTCGGTCAAGCTTGGATATAATCCTACTGGGCCTGGACCCATCTCTGATACAATCCAATTACGCCTCGATCCAAATTAAGAATCCTAATAGGGCTCGATCCAGCTTTCATGGCATCCCACGAAGGCTCAATCGATGTCGTCGTCGTCGGCGTCGCGGTCGTTGTCGTCGGCATCGGCGTCAGCGTCGTCGTCGCCGTCCGCGTCCGCGTCCGCGTCGGCGTCGGCGTCGGCGTCGGCGTCGGCGGCGGCGTCCTCGTCGGAGGCGGCGGCGGCGTCGGCGTTGACGTCGTGGTCGTGGTCGTGGCTCGTGCGCCGTGCGCCGTGCGTCGTGCGTCGTCGACGTCATCATAGTTGTCGTCGTCGTGCGACGTGCGTCGTACGTCGTGCGTCGTGCGTGCGTCGTCGTCGTCGTCATAGTCATCATCGTCGTCGTCGTGCGCGTCGTTTGCTGCCGGCAGCGGAGGCGACGTCGTCGTCGTCGTCGTCGTCGTCATCGTCATCGTCGTCGTCATCGTCGTCGTCGTCGTCGTGGTCGTCGTCGTCGTCATCGTCGTCGTTGCCGGGGGGGGGTTCTGGACCCTCTCCCCGGGAGGGGAGGTTCTGGACCCCCCCGAATATTCCAGGGCGTGGGGGAAAGGCGGAAATTCTGCACCCCCCCCCGCCGTGATTTTTTTTGGAGGAAGGAGTGAACAGCCCCCCCTGCCAGCAGCGACGACAGACAATGATCTTCGCGTATCCCAGACGTGCTCGCGCCCGCCGTAAACAAAAACTACGGCAAAAAAACGCTTGGCCGTGTTTCGGCCTACCGGGGCCTTCGCTGGGCCCTGGGGCCGTCAAGACACGACTCGGGAAGCACCGGCCCTGTGCGCAAGGGGCAGGACTTGCGGGAGACCTCCGCACTCCGCACGGAACAGATCAAAGCTTCACACGTCTGGGATATGTGCTCTCCTGCCCGAGCCAGGAGGGTATATTCTCTGATCCTGGACCAAGAATGGGCCTGGCCATGATCGGTGCATGTGTGTACGGCAGGTTCGCACCGTGCCGACTTGGTTTTCACCTTGAACGATCGGCCGCTTCCCAAATGTCAAATGCTTCAATATCGACCGATCCAGGGTCGCCAGCGGCGCGGACCTACCGTCACTGGTGCCCTCCGACGCCTGTCCCGAACCTCGTGCAGCGAGGCGTCGTCGCCACACTGCGCCGCCGCCTTGCGCAGCTCCAGGCAGTCCCTGAGCGCCTCCCGGCGCGTGCCGCGGAGCGGCCCGCGCACGCGCACGTCCTTGACCCAGCCGCCCTTGCTGACGTAGGCCACGAGCTCGCAGCGATGCTTCCCTGACGAACGAACAGCACACGCACCCATGCCCACAGGGGGGACGGAGGGGGCTGGGGGTGCGTGTCGTCGGATGGGGGTCCCCGTTAGAACGGGAGCCTGCCCCAGGGCCCGACAACCCGCGCCCATGCCCATAGCCTGTCCTGCCCCCTCCGAACCTCCTATGGGTGTGGGTGTGTGTGTGTGTTGTTCGTTCGCCATTACCCTCGTCCAGTACCACGCTCGTCTCAGGCGGCGGCACGTCCGTCTCCGCGGCGGCATCGCCCATGCCGACGGCGCGGCCCACCGCCGCGCCCCAGGCCCCCAAGTCCGCCAGGGCATCTGGGCCGCTCGGCTAAAGCCCGCGGCCCCAAGCACAACAGGGTGGCGCAGCCGCATGCTCAGCGGGACCTTCCACTCCAGGCTCATGCTCTCCAAACAGAACACGTGCTGGTCCTGTGTGTTGGCCTTCCTGGCCCAAGGAGTATGGGGACCCTTCCGAGCGGCCCAAGCTCCACTAGCCTCAAACCAGTGGGCCACACGACTCGAATGACCGCCCCTGACAACTCAGTTGTACGAGAGCCGATCTGCCCAACACATAATGGAGAAAATCGCGCCGAGCCATCCACATGGACTACACGATGCCATACAAATGAACAATTCAATATTGGGAGAGCGATTGCGCGGGAATAACTCCCAAGTGTGAATATGTGGACAGTATATGTATGTATGTATGTATGCATGCATGTCTGTCTGTCTGTCTGTCTGTCTGTCTGTCTGTATGTCTGTCTGTCTGTCTGTCTGTCTGTCTGTCTGTCTGTCTGTCATTATGTCTGTCTGTCTGTCTGTGTGTTTGTATATATGTATGTATGTATGTATGTACGTATGTAGGTCTGTATGTGTGTATGTATGTATGTATGTATGTATGTATGGATGGATGGATGGATGGATGTATGTATGCATGTATGTATGTATGTATGTATATATGTATGTAGGTATGTACGTATGCATGTATGTATGTATGTGTGTATGTATGTATGTGTGTAGGTATGATTGTGTGTATGATTGTATGTATGTATGTATGTATGTATGTATGCATGATGTATGTATGCATATATGTATGCATGTGTGTATGGATGTATGTATGCATACATGTATGTATGTATGTATGTGTGTATGTATGTATGTATGCATGTATGTTTGTACGTATGTATGTATGTATGTGTGTATGTATGCATGCATGCATGTATGTATGTATGTATGTATATACAAACGTATACATGTATGCATATATGAATGTGCGTGCTCCAGACTCGCATCGCCGTCTTCTCCTTCGGTACATACCAAGTTTTACTGCGCGCTGCCCGATACTCTGGGGGGGGTGGTTTGGCGAAGGGCTCCCCTGGTGCCGACATCCTGACCACAAGAGGAAGAAGAAAACTATGACGAGGGGGCACGAGAACGCGAGAAACAAGGACAAACAAACAACGGCGTTTGGCCTACGGCTGCGTCTTGGGCAGTCCATGATTCGTTCCTGACTCAAGCGCCTGAGAGTGCTGCTCGCCTCATGCTGCCTGACCGCCATTCTCCGCATCCTCGGCCATCATTCGCGTTGCCCTCACTCTTCTCCAACCCCTCTCTCCGACTGCAAGCTGTACAACGCCTTTTTGTTACCCTCGGCCCCTCTCGAAAACTATGACTAATTACGGACGTGCTCACCCCTCCCTTCTCCGCGCAGAATAGAAAGAAAGAGAGAGAGAGAGAGAAAACGAGAGAGCAACAAACCGAACACAAGAGACAATCCATATATGTAGAGAGAGAGACCATAGTAATGGACTCGCCACTGCTTTTGCCAAGTCGGATATCAAGTCGAACCAAAGAAGAATGCCTGCATCTCTGAAATATTGCTTCCAGGTTCTGAGGATCGGCACAAAGGGACTCGCTCCTGCAAGAAAAACGAATGCGACCCCATGAAGCAAGGCCGGCTGGGCTGCTCATGGAAACGGGACAAGATCTCAAACAACGACTGGCCGCCAATGCCATGCATATCATGTGTTTTCGGTGTTTCAAAATGGGGGGTCGCGGGGAAGTCCTGGCCCGTTCCCCGAACACATTGTCTCACCCCGAGTTTTTTTTTCGTTACCGACCCGTGGCGCGCTGAGGCCCCCAAAAGACCAAAAACTAAAACAACTCCCGCCTGGATTGCTTCAACACGTTGGATGTCTGGGATCCTTCCACGGAAGATAGAAATCGTGTAACTATAGAAATCGCCCAACCACAAGTGAACCCGCATCCTCGTGGTTCAGATTTTGTTTTGTAAATGGGGTCCGAATTCAAGGGATGTCCGCAGCCAAATGGACCCCAGCGGGGGTGTCTGATACCAGATTCTTGTTCAAAAATTGAACTGTTGGAGGACTGCGCGGATTTCTTGGACCTGCGCTGGACCCCCCTCCCTGGCGCGCGGTGCGTGCCGGGGGCGGCGCCAGAGGCGCCGCCAGGGGTATCCAGCGCAGATCCAAGAACTCCGCGCGGAACTCCGACAAATTCTGTTTGTGCCGTTGTTTGCCATTCAGGATACCCCAGCGTCGGTTGGACCCGCGGGCAGGGGCTGTGTTGGGGAGTGGTCGCCGAGTGCCCCGGAGGGGCGCCGCCACAATTTCTTCCGCCGCGGCTCTCGGGGGCAGCCCGCTGTGGCGCGGCCGCGGGCCAAGTCTGGCATTGACGCGGAAATGTTCCTCGGCGTTCGCAGGGGGCGGGAGCAGCGCGCCCATCCTCCGACCTCTCGGGGAACAAACAACAACATAAGCATTAAAGCTCGGAGGTCCGAGCGGATTTCTCGGATCGGCGCTGGGACCCCGGAGGCGCCAACAAGGGGTTCCACCGCCGATCCGAAGAACCTGGTCGGACCTCCGAACTTTCACGTGTATGTCATTGTTCGTTCCCCGGTCCTCAGTCGTCGTCGGCCCCCTCCTCCTCAGACCTTCTCTCTCTCCCTCTCTCTCTCTCGCTGCGCAAAGTGTTCAATGCTGGACATTTGGGGCGCCTCAGTAGGCACCCGGGCAATCAAAAAAACAATATGATATGGAACGCGGGTCCGAAATTGTTGCATACATAATTGGGTCCACGCTGTGAACAAATTTCAACGTTGGAGGTCTGGGTCCTCCCCATCCAGCGCGAAGGTTTTGATGTCGTGACGACCCTGGCGTTGGTTCACGACGCCGCATGGATCGCTCACCCTTGGACTATCGGCGGCTTCTCGACCGCCAGATCGCCCGCGGAGGGGCCGCCGCCCGGCGACAGGCTGCGAAACTGCCGTACGAGGCGGGCGGACCCGTCACATCGAAATCTTACAGAATCCTCGTCGTTCCATGGCGGCACAAGCACAGGTTGATTGGTGCTAGATAGCGCGCCATTGGACACCATACCATTCCGAGGACAACATTGCTCCAGGAATGCAGAGGACATGGGTCGCGAAACGCAGGACACGCAGGTTCATTTGATTTGTCAGGGTCGACCTACGAATCAAACTCGACTGTGCGACCTGGGGGAGCAGACACGTGCGCAGTGGCACCTGCGCCTGCTGCTGCGACAAACAGGCCCGTTCGCGCCATCCTCCCAGATGAACGATGCGGCCATTACCGTCCACAATAATCAAAAAGCTCGATGCAGCGCCAATAATTCGCACGTATCTCTTTCGCTGTCCACACTCGCCGTGCTGGCAAGCGTGCAGCCATGGGCAGCAGGCGTGCACCACCGTGGAGCTGCGTTCGCACGCGAACTGGGCGCCCTGCGGCGTGGGGAAGGTCGGCTCACAGGCTGTGAGCCAGGCCCAGAGTGGCACCGACCCCACCCCGATGGGGCGCGATTTGGCGGCGTCTCAGTTGGGCCCCCTCATGACGCGCTATGCAAAGAGGAGGTGCTGGAGCTCGGGGGGGGCGCTTTACCAGGATGGTCTCACGGGCGTCGCATCACAATGTGTAGTGGTCGAATAAGACGAACTCGACATGCTCTGATATCATCTTTAGCTCGCTCGAACGCCATCCGTCGTAACCCGTAATGCCCTTGGACTTGCGGACGGCGGCCTGGAAGTTGGCGTAGGATGGGCACCAGTTCTCGCGGTACCCGTCGGCGGAGTCCGGCAGAGGATCTCGTGCCTCGGAGTGCTGCTCCCACCAGGCTGCGCACGCATGCTCGTCGCAATTGGGGCAACGCCTTCTATCATTCCTCGGTCATGTCCGTGGCGATGAGGCTGGGGCACTCCGAGGGGCCGTGGACTTCTGCCGTGGCAGCGCGCCACGTGTCTGGAGAATTATGCTGGAACAAGCGCCGCCACCCTGCGCGGTGCTCCTTCATGAGGTCCCGCTGGATCGCCGAGATGGCCTTGGAGACTTGAGCGTGCGCCTCCGCGAACGTAGGGCGGCCGCGGGGGTTGGCGGCCAGGCGCCCCCGGAGGGCGTTGTCGACGCACTGGTCCAGGATGGGGCCAGACAGGAGCTCGCGCGCATGGTCGCGGAGCTTGTGCGCCACCCGCCGACCAAGACGTTTGAGACGCATTCCTTCCATCGGCTCGAAGGCCGCACTGCTGGGGCTATGGCCACCTTGCGTGAAGTAGGAAGTGAACCCTTCGGCCGCTCACCCGCGCCATCTCACAGCAGCCATCCGCGCCCCGCAGCCGCCGTCAGTGTGCCCTCGGCCCGGGCATGGCACCGCGCCCATCTCTCAGGCAAGGGGCGGCGGCTTCGCAGACGGGGAGGGTGGCGTCGATCTCGCTCTGAAGCTCCTCGACGTCGCTCGGCGCTGCCCGAGGCCAGCTTGAACCGCATGGTGCGGCGCATACGTGTGAACTGCAAGTTGGGGGTGGTTAGCTTGGTACGAAAAAAAATTGGGCCGTGGTACGGGAGGAGTGGGAGAAAATGGGCGTCCTCCAGCTTGAGCTCCATGCCGGTGCTCGCGGCCCTGGTAAAGGACGTCCCGGCCACTGTGGTCGGCTTGGTCGCCGGGCACAGAGAGGCGTGATCGGGCAACACGATTGCGTAGAAGGGGCACCACTTGAGGTCCCTGGTGATGCACCACGGCACTGGCGGAGTGCCACGGGCCACAATAGACGTCCAATCCACGATTTCTTCCATCCAAGGGTCGACGCGCACGGCAGCTGGCCCGTGCCCACATGTGAAAACTCCCAACTTTGTACGGACAGCCACTTCACGATGAGAAGCGGCTCGATGAAAAGCAACGCGCCCAAACGAAGGACGCCAAAAAATGAGGGTTGGTCGTAACCGTTAAAAAATATATTCATCTGCGCAATGTTGTTTTACGAACTGTTATTAACGAAATTCGTTTATGCAATGTTTCATAGTTCACAATGTTTTGTACGCAGCGTGTTCTACTCAATGTTGTTTACGCAATGCTATGTTACGTAATGTTTTGTCAAGCAATGCCGCTTTTTGTGTATATGCTTGTTTTACTTAGTTGTTGTGTTTGCTTTTTCCCCGCAACGTTTTCTACGCAATGTTTTTGTTCGTAAAATGCGCCCTGCGAAATGTTTACTGCGTTGTGTTTCCGCGTGGTCTTTCCTGCGCTGTGTTTCCTGCGCTGTGTTCCTGCTGTTTCCTGCGCTGTGTTTCCTGTGTGGGAGTTCCTGCGTCCTGCGTAGTGTTTCATGCGTGGTGCTTCCTGCGTGGTGTGTCTTGCGTAGCGTTCCCTGCGTAGTGTTTCCTGCGTTGTGTTTCCTGCCTGGTGTTTCCTGTGTACCGTTTCCTGCGTAGTGTTATCTACGTAGTGTTTCCTGCGTAGTGTTCCCCCCGTAGTGTTTCCTGCGTAGCGTTTCCTGTGCAATATAATGTTTGGTTACGCTGTGTGTTGTTTCTGTATACGTTTTTTTTACGCAGCGTGTCTTACGCAGTGTGTTTTATGTGCCGTATGTCTCTACGCAGCGAATTGCACGTAGTGTGTTTGTTACGTAGTGTTTGTTGTACGTCGTGTTCTGTACGCAGTTGTTTTGCGCAGTGTGTTTTTGATGTGTAATGCTGCTTGCGTGATGCTTCCTTCGCAATGCCGCTTGCACAACGTAGTGCGATTGACGCGACGCGTCGTTTTACCCAATGTCCGTCACGCAGTTTTTGTAAGTAGCTTGTTTATACGTACATGTTTTGTATGTGTTACGCAATGTTTTGCTACGCAGTGTGCTTTCCACGTTGTGTTTCCTGCGTAGTGCTCCCTGCATCGCGTTTCCTGTATAGTGTTTCCTGCGTTGTGTTTACTGCGTAGTGGTTCCTGCGTTGTGCTTCCTGCGCAGTGTTTCCTGCGTTGTGTTTCCTGCGTGGCGTTTCCTGCGTAGTGTTTCCTGCGTAGTGTTATCTGCGTAGTGTTTCCTGCGTAGTGTTTCCTGCGCAGTGTTTCCCCCACAGTAACTACTGCGTAGTGTTTCCTACGCAGTGTCGTGTTGTTGTTGCGTAGTGTGTGTTGTACGTAGTGTTCTGCACGCAGTTGTTTACTGAGTGTTTGTTATGTGTAGCACTTCTTGCGTGATGTTTCCAACGTAGTGCTGCTTGCGTTGCGCAGTGTGTTTGAAACGATGTGTGTGATACGCAATGTTTTACGTAGTGCTTATTACGTGTGCTTTTTAAACGTAGTGTTTTACATTGCATTTCTTACACAATGTGTTTCATGCGTTGTGTTTCATGCGTAGTGCTCCCTGCGTAGCGTTTCCTGTGTGGTGTTTCCTGCGGTGTGTTCCCGGTGTAATGTTTCCTGCGTAGCGTTTTCCGCGTAGTGTTTCTTGCGTAGTGTGTTTTGCGTAATGTGTTTCTTTACGTAGCGCGTTTCCTGCGTAGTGTGTTTCCTGCGTAGCGTTTCAGACGTAGCGTTTCCCCTCGTAGTGTTTCCAGCGTGCTGTGTCCTGCGTGGTGTTGTACTACGTAAAACAATGCAAACAACGCGGATATAAAAACGCAGTGCGTAAACAAACAGCAGTGCGTAGCAAAAAGCACTGCGCAAACAAACGCTACACTGCGCAGGAAGCACTACGCAGGAAACACTACGCAAATAACACTACGCAGGAAACGTTACGCAGGAAACGCTATACAGATAATACGACCCAAGAATCACTACGCAGGAAACGCTACGCAGGAAGCACCACGCAGAAAACACTACGCAAGAAACACTACGCAGGAAACACTACGGAAGGCAAGCCACGCAGGAAAGCGCAAGACGCAAGAAAAAAAACTAAAAAAACACAACGCAGAACACACTACGCCGGAAACTCAACTCAGGAAAGACTACGCAGGAAACACACTGCGCAAGAAACTCTGCGTAAAAAGCTGCGTAATGAACACTGCGTATAAAACAATGAATAACAAACACACTGCGTTTAAACACCACGTTAAAACACAGTGCGTACAAGAAAACTGCGTAAACAAAAAGCACCTCCAAAAGAAACACTACGTAAAACAGGCACTGCGTAAACATACGGCGTAAAAAAAAACACTGCGTACCAAACAACACTGCGCAGGAAACAACACACAGGAAGCACTACGCAGGAAACACTACACAAGAAATAGACGCAGGAACACTCTTTTTGGTTCGCGGCTCCAAGGCGAGGGACTTGAAGCGGGTCAACGTCCGAAAAAGACGCAGGAACACGCACTACGTAAAAAAACACTAACTTAAAACACTGCGTAAAAAAACGCTGTTTGAAAAAAAACGCCGTGCAAAACACTGCGAACCGAAAACACGGCGTAAACAAAACGCTGCTGTAAACACGAATGCGTAAAACAAAAAAAGACATGCGCTGAAACAACACACAGGAAACAATACGCTGCAAACAGTACGCAGGAAACACCTCGCAGGGAACACTACGCAAGAAACACTACGCAGAAAACACTACGCAAGAAACATCATGCAGGAAACAATACACAGGAACCACTACGCGGGAAACGCTACACAGGAACCAATACGCAGAACACACTACGCAAGAAACATCACGCAAGAAACAATACGCAGGAAACGCTACGCAGGAATCACTAAACAGAAAACACAACGCAGGAAACAATGCGCAATAAATCCTACGCAGGAAACAAGACGCAACAACTACGCGGGAAACACTACGCACGAAACACACTCAGGAAACAATACGCAGGAAACACTACGCAGATAACGCTACGCAGGAAACGCTTAGCAGGGAACACTAAGCAAATAACACTACGCAGGAAACACTGCGCAGGAAACACTACGCCGGGAACAATACGCAGGAATCTCTACGCAAGAAACACTACGCAGGAAGCACTACGCAAGAAACATCACGCAAGAAACGCTACGCAGGACGCAAGAAACACAACGCAAGAAACATAACGCATGAAACACTACGCCGGAAGCACAACGCAGGAAACAAAACGCAGAAGACCCAAAGCAGAAAACGCTACGCAGGAAACACTACGCAGGAAACACTACGCAGGAAACGCTAGGCAGGAAGCACTACGCAGGAAACGCTACGCAGAAAACACTACGCGTAGGAAACACTACGCGTAGGAAACACTACGCGTAGGAAACACTACGCGTAGGAAGCACTACGCGCAGGAAACACTACGGGTAGGAAACACTACGCGTAGGAAACACTACGCGTAAGAAACACTACGCGTTGGAAACACTACGCGTAGGAAACACTACGCGCAGGAAACACTACGCGCAGGAACCACTGCGCGTAGGACACACTACGCGTAGGAAACACTAGACAATAACACACGCAACGTAAACAAACACACGACGTACAAAAATACTACGTGAGAAAACACTGCGTAAAAAAACACTACGTGCAATTTGCAATTCACGATCAAAATTTCGACTTCACGATAATAGAGCCCTTGCCACAAAATAGCCGTGCCGCCCTGCTGGACGGCGCGCTTGACGTTCCGGGGCGATGGCGTTGAGCAGACCAAGCGCCAGCCATACTTCAGGCAAAGCGGGTGACCCACGCAGGCTTGGAAGAGGCCTGGCGGACCTCCTGAAGGCATAACACACGTACATGCACATAAAACAAAAGATGTACATGTTCATAACATGTCCTTCTCACCTCGGGCCTCCATGGCGTGCCAACGTCTGCCTCGCTCTGGAGCTCCACGGCCAAGCTCCGTGCAGTCAGTCAGCTGGTCGTCGGAGGCCCAAGGGCGCGGGGGGCCCTCAGCAGTGTGCCCGCTCAGCTGGGTACTCGAAGACTCGGCGCGGCCGCCCTTGCCCTTGCCAGCCCCAAGAATCCGCCGCATGCTACGCCTCCTCCATGAACGGGGCCAGGTGCAGCGTCTGATCGGCTACACGCAAGAGTGAACCTAGCCATGCGTGTGGTCTTTGGAGCGCGGCTTGCCGATCGTCGCACGCGAGGTGACAGCAGCGACTTGCGTGCGGGTCCAGCAGGCGCCCGAGGTGAGGGTGAGAGGGGAAGGGTCGCGTCAATAGTGAGAACTGGGAGCGCAGAGAGCTCGTCCTGGCCGTGTGGGGGCTTGCAGTCTGCACATCGTACGCAGCCGCCAGGCGCGCAGAACTTGCGCAGCTTCGTCTTGGCCTGCAGAGGGCTAAACATCGACGCTCGCGAACACCGGCCCCTAGAGCTGGCTCTTAGTCCTTCGTGACCACCGCCATGCCTTCATTCTCGGGCCTCAGCGGCCAAGTTGACGGCAAGATCCGCCACGGTGTGGCGGGCACGGCTGCTCGGCATCGCGGGCGCTTGGCCTCGGCTGGTGGAACTCGACTGGGCTTGAGCCCGAATTGCGACGGATGGAGGCTTCTTGGGCAACTTCTTGGGGACCTCTCCAGGCGCATGGGGCCCTCCCAGAGCATTCCTGAAGATTCTTGAGGGGAAAGCCTCCTCGCGCACAAAACATGTGATCAACAATCGCTGACGCACATCGTGTTCTCCGCTGAAACTAAGCCCGCTTGAAGGGCCTTGAAGGGCCTCTTGGAAGCTTGGCGGGGCCCGCTGTGGCCATCCTGGGGGAAATCTTGGGGACCGTCTTTTGCCATCTTGGGTCTTCCTGGAGGCCTCTTGGAACGTGTTGAAATCCTCTCTGGGATCTCTTGGTGTCTCCTGAGGCCCTCCCACAAAATCCAAGGATGCCCCAGCGCTCGAATCAGGAAAAGGGACTTTTTTTTCACAAGCCCGGGCCCCAACACTCCAATTCCTTCTCTGGCATCTCCTTGAACCACGGCAGTGGCTGCTGCGAATGCCGAGCACTTGTCGCACGTGCTGACCCATGCTCTGTTTCACATGAAACTGGGCCCCGACGTCGAATCCCACATCTCGCTGAACATCGACAGGGCATGCAGCTCCTTTACAGTCATGCTACGACCCCGACAGGACCCTCCCGTGCCTCTATACGCCTCCACCCCTCAATGGTGTAATGCTGCACCTCCCTACGTTTCCTTGTGACCCCTACACCTCCTGTGCAATTTATACTACGACTGCGCGCAGCTCATTAATACAGAATATACTACGACCCCATAAAACCCCGATTGATGCTCTTAAGGCCCCGTGCGACTCATGAAAGTCCCTACTGCGACCCACCCGAATTCACATACAATCCCGCAACAAATCCCTGGTAAGCAGTAGTGATCCTAATGCTATCTCTCGAACTCCTGTACGAACATGCTACGGCTCCTACCGATTCTGAGAAGATGCTGCTACCATTGCCAAGGACTTGCCAACGGCCCTCCAAGACTCCAGTGGGATGATCGACTCCGAACGGCTCCTGGCGGATCCTACTGCGAGTCGTTCCTGCTTCCACGCCATCCTGCTACGAGCTACGACCCCGATCCATGTCCCACAGTTCTAGAATCTAGACGGCCACTATGGACTATGGCTTCCGTTGCGCACAACTCATGCTCGTGGCCCGAAAGTCCTCACCCGCTGAGCCTCAGAGGGGCCCAAAGAGCTGCGCAGGGCGCCTGCGGAGACCCTTCAGGGTTGTTCGGCGCCCTTGCGGGGCCCTGGCCCCAGGGTCCGGCTGTTCCCGCCGAGCCCCTGGGGGACGCCTTCATAAACAGCAACAGGAGCAATACCAACAACGCCAAAACCGCTCCGCGGAAAAGCACTCATGAGCAGTCTAAGACTGTCCAACCCCCTGAATCGCTTTGCCTTGCGTTGATGTGCTCCGCTGTGTCGTGACCTGCATGGTGTTGATGCGCCTTGGCTCGGGTTGCCCCGGCTTTCTCGCTTTCCCAATGCAATGCTTGCCCTTAGGGGTTCTTCCGTGTACTTCTCAGACTAGTTAAACGGCTGGGTGCGCAACATTTTTGCAACAGGTGTCCGGTTGGTGGGCCCACGTGGGTGCCTCTTGTTGGGTGGGTGTGCCGAGGTTAGGCCTGGTGCCCGCCCGTGGCGGCTCGTGGGCGCCTCTTGGGCGCCTCGTGCGCTGGGTGGGTGTGCCGACCTTTCGCCTGGTGCCCGCCCATCGGCGCATCGTGGGCGCCTCGTTTGCAGTGTGTCTGTGCGTGTGCCTCTTCCACGTGCGTGCCGCGCTTCGGCGCCTTTCTCTGCACGCGACTGCCCCTTCCAATCCACCCACAGTCCACGCCAAATTGAATTCGACTGAACATGCCCCAGCTTGTTGCTCGCGACGGTGCCGCCACCTTGCCGCTGTAGAACATAATGTCTATCAGTCTGTCAGTCAGTCAGTCAGTCAGTCAGTCAGTCAGTCAGTCTGTCTGTCTGTCTGTATGTATGTATGTATGTATGTATGTATGTGTGTGTGTGCCGAGGTCTCGCATGATGCCCGCCCGTGGCCGCATCGTGTACTGGGCGGTCACGTTTATTGAACTACATGGCTTGTACCACACAGCCTGCACAGCTCAGACCACATAGCTTACACCACAGCGCTAGCACCACGTAGCTTGCATCACAAACATTGCACCGCACAGCCTACACCATGTAGACTAAACGTCGCAGCTTGCACCGCATAGCATGCAAACCAAACACCACGTAGCTCGCATCACATATCTTGCACCACACAGCTTGCACCACATAGCTTGCACCGCATAGTGAATGCAGCAGACGCTGCATCACGTAGCTTACACCACATAGCTCGCGCCACATAGCTCACATCTCCAAAAGCAATAACTTGCTGTTTGAGTTTAACGCTGACAAACATGTGCTTGGTTTGTGTTTGCGCTATTGCCTCGTTGGGCACTGCTTCGTCACGCCATGCATTACTTTGGCTTGGCGCCCGTGCCATGCATTGTCTACGCCTGTTTGTTCTAAATTGCTTCGCCTGGCATTGCTCTGCTGCGAGATGTTCTGCTGGGGTTGGCATCCATCACTCAGTTGGCATGCGTTGACCTGCTCTCTAAAGGCGTGTGCAACTCAAGGCAATTAAACAAGCACGCCGAAGGGGCGACCAAGTCAAGGGAATGTAGACTGAGGATACTTTAGGATTTCTGAGTTCGCACCAGGCGCAGCCCGAACAAATACTAGCTAGCATCATGTCACATGCAAGCCCTCCACGCTGGAAACAAACACACCCGAATGTGAGCGAAACGTCAGCCAATGTCAGGCCGCAGGCGTGCAAAATGCATGATGAACATTTCAATTCCTTCAGCGTCGACTCCAGCTGATGGCAAGTTCTCGCGACAACACGCCAGAAGAACATCAGAAACAAACCATTGGCAAGCTGGACGCAAACATGAGAGGCCAGCCAAGTAAATAGGCTGCACCCACAAGTACCGTATGTGTTTTCTGATGGACCGGAGGCGCAGCTCGACGGTCAGTGCAGCAGGGGCTGCAAGCGGCACGCCACCCCCCTACATGACCATACGCATCAAAAACTGTTGCGGGAGTTTCTTTCCGGACGTCGCCATTGTTCAGAGCCGTGCTTGGTGCTTGGCATTATTGGAGCATCCCATGGTCATCTTGGGCCAACTGCGAGCATACCTCCTCATATTCTGCACTAGAGCTGATACAAGGGACGTTAACCAGCTTAGGCCCCAAATCGTGTGCTTCTTGCGTTGCAGGTTGTGCAGTATATGAGATGCACTCTGTCTAATGTACGCGGCGCAACCTACGTGGTGCGATTCACCCTGCCGAGCTTGAAGTTGTCCGTCCCACTACTCGCGCAATCATCCCTCCCACCCGCCCGCAACGTGGCTTGCAAAAACCATGCGGCGGCGATTGCGATAAATGTCTGGTGTTGTCTGGTGCATATCTGCAGCCGAGCTCGCCCGCGCATGCTCGCGCGCGCAGCGGCCAGCTGGTTTGGCGCGACCGACGTGGCCGACGTGGCTCTGACCGCTGGGCACTTCCCAGCGGGCACGTCAGTGCGAGTCGGCGAGATGGGCGTGCGCGGTATATGGTATCGTCGACAACGGTATATGCGATGATGATGGTCGCGAAGTTGGTGGCGATCATGACAACGACGACGGCAAAGCCGGTGACGGTACCGATGCTGATGACGCCGACGACGATAACAGCGTCCTCGCGTCGGTGATTGAGGTTCTGGGAGGAGTTCGACATGCGCGCGCGGCCGACGCGCGAGAGTGGCCCGCATGGTACCGATTGACACGGATCGTGCCCGCCCAGCACGCGCGCAAAGGCGTTCGAATGACCGACATGCGGCGCGAAAGGCCCGCTTAGTAGAATTGAGTGAACATGTTGAAGACCCGGCAGTTTTTTAATCAAAATCGCAGGAGCGCGAGCTCAGGCACTTTTGAAAATTAGTCATGCAAAAACATGGGTGTTACATGCTTTCGGGACACTCGATTTGGAAATCCCCGACGGCACCGGCATGCGCGCGGGACGACGCGCGCCCGTGCAGGTCGCCCCGATGTTTGCAAAGGGATTATGGTGACAGCATGCGCGCAAAGGCGTTCGAGCGATTTCGTCATGCGCTCTTGAGCGGCTCGTTTGGTAGATTTGACGAAGCCAGTTGAAAAACCGATGGCCGTCCTAAGAATTCGCAAGAACGCGGGCGCAGGCTTTGTTCGAGAAATCGTGTTGCGAAGCCATGTGTGTTGTTTCGGGACACTCGATTTCGACATCCTTGCGGGACCTACGGTTGTTGAAGGATTTCGGCATGGGCGTGCATCGACGCGCGCGCGTGGGGCTTGTATCTGTTTCGTTCGCACAGGATCCTTGCGACAGCACGCGCGCAAGGGCGTTCTTGCGATTCCGACATGCGCGCGCAAGAGGCCCATTTGGTAGTATGTTGTGAAACGGTTGAACAACCCACGGTCCTCCTAAGAATTCGCAAGAGCGCGAGCGCTGTTGTGAACATTCGGGACACTCGATTTTAACATCCTTGCGGGGACCAAGGTGTTTAAAGGATTTCGGCATGCGGCGCGAAGCCCCGTTTGGCGTGATTTATTGATTGTGCGCAACCAGGGATGTTCTAAAGAACTTGCAAGATCGCGAGCGCGGGCACTTGTTGAAAACGGATGTTGCAGAACGCTGTGTTTCTATGTTTTCGGCGCGCTCGATTTTGAAACCCTTACGCCACCCAAAGTTCTTGAATAATTTCCGCACGCGCACGCGGTGGCGCGCGCGGGTGTACTTCGCCTTGTTTTTTGCGGGAGACTATTGCGACAGCGTGCGCTCAAGGGCGTACTTGCGATTCCGACACGCGCGAGCGAGAGGCCCATTGGGTCGCACGTCATGAAGCTGTTCAAGAACCAGCGGATTTCTTAAGAATTCGGGGGATCAGAGCATCGACGCCTGCCCCACCTTACAGCGCCCATGTACGCGCGCACTTAGCATAGCCAACGGATGTCCTCGAAGGATAAACCTACGTCGCATCTTCATCGTCGGCATCGCCTGGCAGGATGCAAACGGCCGAGAAGGCCACGCGGGGCCGCCCTGCCCCGAAGCTTCGGTCTGGGAGCACGCCCAAGCAATGCGTTTTTCGCTGATTGAACCAGCTCCGCGGTTCTCGTCGCAGGCACTGGAGTGGCGACGCAACGCCCGTGGGTTTTCGTCTCTACAACTGCGCCAATATTTCGTGCCCCGGGTTTGGTGGGCGCATGCGTCGCTTTCCTGAAACACGTGCCGTAGTTGTGGTCGGGTGTTTACATTTTCTGGTGGGTGTGCATCTGCGTGTGGGTGGGTGTATATCGCAATTTTCTGGTAGGTTCTGCATGCGCCCGCTGGCCCGCGAGAGATCGAATCGCATCTGGAAATGCTGCGTATTTGCGCGGGCCGGTCTCGTCCGTGCTGACGAGCAGGAGCATCGCCGCTGATGGCGGCGACCTCTGTGGTCGCGCGCAATCGGGCGGGAATGTTGGGCTCCCGCGAAATCAGCCTCCGCGAAGCGCCGGCAACTCGTCCAAGACATTACCCGCGATTCACCGCCCTCGGCAACCTGGGGATC
>CAUYUJ010015563.1:20000-130000 GCA_963575745.1 Prorocentrum cordatum | reverse complement strand
CGCCCCAAAATTCAGCATACCAACCTATGTTGCACAACCGATGCAATGCACACGACGATGCGCAATACATGTTGCGCAATCGTTGTGGACCACCGTACGTGGTGCCGCTCATGTGGTACAACGCGCGCGATGCAGGAAACATCATACAATCCAAACTGTGCAGCCTATGTGGTGCAATTGTTTTTTACAAACGAATTGACACATTCCATGCTCTCGCAAACACCCCACCCGCCCACCCGCAATTGCAAAATCCATGCGGCGGCGATTGCGATGAATGCTTGGCGGCGCCAGCCCGCGCATGCACGCGCGACCGACGCGGCCGCGGTGGCGCTGACCGCTGGGCACATGCGAACGGGCGCTTTGAGTGCGAATCGGCGACCTGAGCGGGCGCGGTGCCATGGCAAAGTCGGCAACTGTAGACACGATGATGATAGTAGCGATGCTGGTGGCGATGCTGGCAGCGACGACGGCACGGCCACTGACGGCACCGATGCTGATCACGCCGGCGACGATGACGGCGTCCTCGCGTCGGTAATGAAGGTTTTGGAAGGAGTTCGACACGCGCGCGCAGCGGATGGGCGAGAAGGGCCGAATGACATACAATGGCATGGATTGTGCCCCCCAACGCGCGCGCAAGGGCGCCCGAATGATTTCGGCCTGCGGCGCGAGAAGCCCGCCCGTTTGACATAATTCAGTGACATTGTCAAACAAAAACGGTTGTCTAACAAGTTAGCGAAAGCGCGAACGCAAGCTTTTAAAAAAGCTGGTGTTGCGAAACCATGCGTTATGTAAATGGTTTCGGGGCAGTCGGTTTTGCAACCCCTGCGAAGTTTTGTTTTCTTTGGGTGCAAAAGGTGCTCGCGACATCACGCGCGAAAGGGCGTTCGACCGTTTTCGACATGCGCGCGCGAAGCCCGCTTGGTAGCAACTTAAGAAAACATGTAGGACAATGTTGACACGCAAACCCATGGTTTGCAGAAGAATTTGCAAGAGCGCGCGCAAACTTTTTTTTGTTTGACCATCCGCGTTGCGAAACAATGCGACTTATATGTGTGTTGGACACTGGGTTTGGAGATCTTTGCGGGGCCGAGGGTTTCTGAAGGATTCCGGCACGCACGCGCGACGACGCGCGCGTGTGCACTTCGTCTCATGTGTTGCAAGGGGCTCTTGAGAACTGCTGATTTGTGACAAACGAACGCGCGCGCAACATATTTTTTACAGAAAAGATGACGGGGGGGTCGATGCCGGCCTGCCTGGGATGGTCTGAAATCATAATTAGGATGGGCGACGGGGCCGAATCTCATGCACATTGAAATGCCAAAGGGAGGGCCGTCAACCCCGGCCTCGGGAGGGCGGTGGATCATATTCTTTTTTAGAAGAGAGAACACACGTGGTGCAGACTATGTGGTGCGCAATCCATGTAGTGCAACCAACCTGTGTTCGCAATGAATTGCCCACTCCACTACCGGCGCAAACGCCCCACCCGCCCACCCGCAACTTGGTTTGCAAAACCCATGCGGCGGCGATTGCGACGAGGGCTCGGCGTTGGCTGGCGCATCTCTGCGGCCGCGCCAGCCCGCGCGCGCGAGCGCAACGGCATCTAGTGCGGCGCTACCGACGCGGCCGCGGTGGCGCTGACCGCTGGGCACATGCAAACGGGCGCTTTGAGTGCGAGTCGGCGACTTGGGCGGGCGCGGTACCATGGCAAAGTCGGCAACTGTAGACGCGATGATGATAGTAGCGATGCTGGTGGCGATGCTGGCAGCGACGACGGCGCGGCCACTGACGGCGCCGATGCTGATCGCGCCGGCGACGATGACGGCGCCCTCGCGTCGGTGATGCAGGGTTTGGAAGAAGTTCAGCCAATGCGCGATAAAGGCCGCATGGCATAATTTGATGCGGATTGTGCCACCTCCCAGCACGCGCGCGAGGGCGCCCGATTGATTTCGGCATGCGGCGCGAGAGGCCTGTTTGACAGAATCCAATGAGACTGTGGAAAAGAAAAACAAAACAAAAAACGGTTTCCTGAAGATTCGCAAGAGCGCGAGCGCAAGCTTTTCTGAAAACTGACGTTGCGAAGCCATGCGTTTTAGATGGTTTCGGGACACTCGGTTTTGAAACCCCTGCAAAACCCGACGTTTTTTTACTGATTCTGGCACGCGCGCGCGAAGACGCGCGCGCGTGCACTTCGCGCCATTTTGGGCAGAGGATTCCCGTGACAGCACGTGCACAGCAGCGTTCGAATGACTTCGACATGCGCGCGCAAAGCCCGTTTGGAAGGATGTTATGGTGTTGAAAAACCGATGATGATTTGACCCATTCGCAAGATGGCGCGCGCTAGCTTTTCTTGAACATCAGTGTTGCGACAACTTCTGGTTTATGTGTTGCTTGGACACGCGATTATGGAACACGCGTGAAACGGCGTGAGTTTCCTTCTTAAGCTGATATATATATATATATATATATATATATATATATATACATATACACATATATATATATACATATATATATATAAATATATAATTGTATATTAGCACCTCAAACAAACAAAACACATAACAAATATTGCGGCATGCGCGGCAGACGACGCGCGCGCGTGCACTTCGCCCCTTGTTTTGCAAAAAGATTCTTGGCTACTCATGATTTGTAATGAACAAATGCGCGCGCGTGCATTTCTCCCCTAAAACAAAGATGCCGGGGGGGGGTCGATGCCGACCTGCCAAGGGAAGAATGAAATCATATTTCGGATGGGCGATGGGGCAGGACCAGATGCAAATTGCAATGCGGACGCATGAACCGTCAACCCCAGCCTCGGAGTGGTGATGGATCCTATTCTCTTTCTAGAAAAAGAGAATCGACGTGGTGCAACCTTCGCAGTGCACTTTATGCGGTGGGATATACGCGGTGGAATCTACGCGGTGAACTCGGCGTTGCGCAGTGGACGTTGCCCAGCGCATGCAACGCAGTCGATGTTGCGCGGTCTTCGCGCTTCTGCCCGCGATGAGTTGCCAACTCCACTGCCCGCGCAATCGCCCCATCCGCCAGCCCGCAACTTGGCGCGCAAAATCCCTGCGGCGGCGAATGCGATGAGTGCTTGGCGCTGGCTGGGGCATCTACGCGGCCGCGCCAGCCCGCGCGTGCTCGCGCGCGAAGCAGCCAACTAGCGCGGCGCGACCGACGCGGCCATGGTGGCGCTCGCCGCCGGGCAATGCCCAGCGGGCACTTCGGTGCGAGCCGGCGAATTGGGAGGGCGCAGTTTCATGGCAACGTCGACAACGACATGCGCGACGATGACGCATGCGATGCTGGTGGCGATGCTGACTGCGACGACGGCAATGACAGCGACGGCGCCGATCCTGATCGCACCGACGACGATGACGGCGCCCTCGCGTCGGCGATGAATGTCTCGGAGGGACCTGGACGCGCGCGCGCGGCCGACGCGCGAGTGGCCCGCGCGGCGTTCTCCAACGCGGATCGCGCCCCCCCCCCCCCCCCCCCCCCCCCACGCGCGCGCAACGGCGCCCGAACGATAGCCATATTCGGCGCGCAAGGCCCGCTCGGCCGGAAGAAGAGGAACAAGGAAAAAAGAGCGAGAGAGGGCATGTTGAAAACATTCGATGATCATCATCGCGAGAATTCGCAGGGGCGCGAGCGCAAGCATTTTTGATAACTCGCGTTTTATTTGATTCCCGGACACACCTGAAACGAAGGGAAGATTCCGGCGCGCGCGCCGGCGACGCGCTAGCCATCGCGTCACGCCGTCTTTTGCAGAGGATTCGCGCGACAGCGCGGGCCCCCGGGAGTTCGGGCGATTTCAACGCGCGCGCGCGAGCGGCCATACTTTGCAAGAGTGCTATTTCTTTAGCATATATAAATAACAAAACATCCAGCGGCAAACCACGCGCTTTATATGTTGACGCGGCCCTCGATGTAGAGCAGCCACCGAAGCCCGAGGCGTTGCGCGCGTTGCGGCTCGTTCGCGCGACGACGCGCGCGCGCTTCGCCCTGTCTTTCGCAAGAGGCGTCCGGGAACGGGCGATTATTTCTTTCAGACCAAAATGCGAGCGCGCGCATTGCATTTTTCCAATCAAAATGAAAGAGGGGGGGTGCGTTTAGCTGGGGCGATCGAACCCATATTTGCTTTGGGCGATGGGGCGCAATTATGTATATATATATATATACATGTATATATACATAGTGCATCGCGCGAAAGGGCCCCGTGCATTTCAGGGGGGAGGTGGATCCTATTCTTCTCTTAGATAGGAGAACCTACGCGGTGCCATTCACCATTGCTCACAGCGGGCTGTCAACTCCACTGATCGCGCAATCGTCCCACCCACCAACCCCCAACTTGGTTTGCAAAACCCACGCGGCGGCCATGGCGATGAGTGCTTGACGTTGGCCGGTGCATTTCTGCGGCCGCGCTCGCCCGCGCGCGCTCTCGCGCGGCGCGGCCAGCTAGCGCGGCGCGACCGACGCGGCCGCGGTGGAGCCAGCCGCCAGGCACCGCCCAGCGCGCGCATCAATGCGAGTCGGCGACTTGGGCGGGCACGGCATCATAGCAAAGTCGACAACGGTAGGCGCGACGATGATTACGGCGACGCTGGCGACGATGATGACAACAGCGACGGCGTGGCCAGTGGCGGCGGCGTCTGTGATGCAGGTCTTCGATACGGCAGGAGCTCGACGCGCGCGCGCGCGACCGACGCGCGCGACGTCGCCCGCGCGGCATCATTTTAAACGGATCTTGCCCCCCAACCCCATCACGCGCGCAATGGCGTTCGGATGAGCTCGACGTGCGGCGCGAGAGGCCCGCTTGGCAGAAATGGCTGTACATGCTGGAACAAACATGTGTTGCTCTGCAGAATTCGCAAGAGAGCGCGCGCGAGCTTTTTTTTGCCGGGGGAGGGGAATCGAGGGTGCAACAGCATATGATTTCTGTCGGTTTTCGGGGCGCTGGTTTGTGAAATTCTTACGACACCTGAGGTTGTTGACAGATTTTGGCGCGCGCGCGACGACTCGCGGGCGCCCGCTTTCTCATTTTGGGGGCGGCGGATTCTTGCGACAGCGCGCGCGGCGGGGCGCCTGAGCGATTCGCACGCGCGCGCGCGCGAAACGCACGTGTTCGCGTCGGCGATGAAGGTTTTGGACAGAATTCGACATGAGCGCGCGGCCGACGCGCAAGAGTGGCCCGCGCTGTACTATCTGACGCGGATCGCAGACCCCCCCCCTCCAGCGCGCGCGCAAAGGCGTTTGAATATTGTCGTCGTGCGGCGCGACCGACCCGCTTCGCATAATTGAACGGGCATGCGGAGAAGCTGATGCACCTCATGACAATTCGCAGGAGCGCGAGTGCAGTTTTTCTGGGAAGCTGACGTTGCAAACCAATGTGGTTTTTACTTCGCACGTTGTCGGGGCGCTCGGTTTTGAAATCCCCGCGGGGTCTAAGAGGCGTTCGCAAGATGCCGGCGCGCGCTTCGCCCGATTTGTTGCACGGGGTTCTCGCCAAAACACGCGCGCAGGGGCGTTCGAACGATTTCGACGCGCGAGCGCGGGAGGCACATTTAGTAGCATGCGATGAAAGGCTGGAAATCCGAGTTTCGTCTTGACAAGTCGCAAAAACTGAGCGCACACCCTTTTTCCCCCCTCTCTCTCTCTCTCTCTCTCTCCTTTTCTCTCTCTCTCTCTCTCTCTCTCTCTCTCTCTTTTTTTTTTTTCTCTCTCTCTCTCTCTCTCTCTCTCTCTCTCTCTCTCTCTCTCTCTCTCTCTCTCTCTCTCTCTCTCCTTCTTTTTTGCGAAACCCAATGTTCGCGACGGATGCTGGCACGCGCGCGCGACGAGGCGCACGTGCTGCCTTCGCCCCGTCTTTGGCAGGGGATTCTTGGAATTTCAAAATCTGCGCGATTAAAAGCGCGCATCTATTGCGTTGGGCGAGGGGGGAAACGGCTGCCGGTCTGGCTGGGGCCATGTGATTTCGCGTTTGGGATGGGCGGCGGGGCAGAATATTCGGCAAACTGCAATGCAAAAAAGACGGCAGCGAAATCAAAGAGGAGGGGTCGGGGGCGGGGCTCGCCGCCGATGCTTCTTCTAGAAGAGAAAATGCCCCTGCCGAACTTGAAATCGTCAATGCCTCTGCTCGCGTCGTCGCCCCACCAGTCCGGCCGTGTCTTAGTATGCAAAAACAAACCACGCGGGAGAGATTGCGATGGATGCCCGGAGTTGGCTCGTGCATCTCTGCGGCCGCGCAAGCGCGCACGCTCGCGCGCGCAGCGGCCGGGTAGTTCGGCGCGGCCAACGGCGCGGCCGCGGTGGCGCTGACAGCCGGGCGCTGCCCAGGGGGCACTTCAGCCGCGTCGGCGACTCCGGCGGGCGCGGCATCGTGGCAACGTCAACGACGGTAGACGCGAAGATGATAGTGGCGATGCTGGCGGCGATGATGATCGCGGCAAGGCCAGCGACGGCGCCGATGCTGATCGCGCCAGCGACGACGACGGAGCCCTCGCGTCGGCGACGAAGGTTTTGGAAGGACTTCGACACGAGCGCGCGGACGACGCGCGAGACTGGGCCGCGCTGAGTCATGCCACGCAGATCGCGCCCCCCTCCGCCCCCCCCCGGCACACGCGCAGAGGCGTTCGGATGAGCTCGACGCGCGGCGCGGGAGGCCCGTTTGGGCCGATGGAGTCAAACGTTGGAGAACCCATTGTTTCCTTAAGAAAACGCAAGAGCGTGAGCGCAGGCGACTCCTGAACACCGACGCTGCAAACCATGCGTATTATAGCATGTTTTGTGTTCGGGGCGCTCGAGATTAAAACCTTTCAACGAAAACAAAGATGTCTGAAGATTCCGGCAAGCGCGCGAGGACGCGCGCGCGCTTCCCCCCTCGTGTTGCACGGCATGATGGCGACAACGCGCGCGCGCGAGGGCGTTCGACCGATTCCGACATGCGCGCGCGATAGGCCCGCTTGGTAGCCCATTAGGAAGAAATTGGGGGGCAGAACAAATCCGGAATATTTCGCAAGATCACGAGCGCGTCTTTTCGTTAGGCGCGAATCTTGTTACAATGCCATGACTATGTAAGATCTACATGTTCATATGTATGTATATATGTATATCTGTATGTCGATGCGCGCGCGCGTGCTCGGGGCGCTCGATTCCGAAACCCGCGCGAGCTCTTCGTCCAATATTTTGCAATGGATTCTTGGAAACGGATGATTTGTGACGAACGAGCGCGCGCTAATCGCATGTCTTGCAACGGATGGGTGGGCGCCAATGCCTGCCAGCCTGGGATGGGCCCTATCCATATTCTAACGCGAAGAAGGGCAGCGTTAAGTTCAGGGGGGAGGGGGGGGGGGGGGGAGAATCCTCATGCACTTTCAGAAAGGAGAATTTCCCTGGCACCATGAATTTCAAAAAACGAGCTGTCAGATGCCATGCCCGTGCAAACGCGCCATCCGCCCACCCGCAATTGGGCCTGCAAAACCCACGCGGCGGCGATTCCGATGAGTGCTCGGCGTCGGCTGGTGTCCTTCGGCGGCCAGCTATTTGGCGCGACCGGCGCGGCCGCGGCGGCGCTGGCCGCCGAGCGCCTTCCAGCGGGCACTTCAGTGCCGGTCGGTGACTTGGGCGGGCGCGGTATCACGACGTCGCCGACAAAGGTGGACGCGATGCTGGCGCCGACTTTATCCTCGCCCGCCGACGACGACGACGACGCCCTCGCGTCGGCGATGACGGCCGTTGAAGGCGAGCGAATGGCGCGAGCGGCATCTTCGACGCGGACCGTGCCCGCCCGCCCCTCGCCCCCTGCCCGCGCGAGGGCGTTCGAATGAGTTCGGCATGCGGCGCGAGAAGCCTGTTTGGCAGAATTTCATGAACAAGTTGAACAATCCCGCTGTTTTCTAACGAATCCGCAAGACCGCGAGCGCCGTGCTGTTTTTCTTTATGTACATACATACAAGTCGGAGGTGAGGGGGTGAGATCGAAGTGAAACGGAGAGCCCCCCTACCAGGACATCGGTTTTGGTTTCGTGTTCGCGAGTGCCGCGCGTGCGGGCGAGGCGAAGCTGCGCGGGCGGGCGACAAATAAGTCTCCTGTAGCTGAGGCGCGGCCCGACCAAAATTCTCCGTTCAGGCCACCGGTGCCCCGCGGTGTCCCGCAGGTGCCCCGCCGGTGTCCCGTCGGTGTCCCGCTGATGACGAAGATGTTGATGATGTTGACGATGATGATGAAGGTGGTGGTGGTGACGATGATGGTGTCCCGGTGATGGTGTTAACGATGTTGATGATGATGGTGGTGATGGTGAAGATGATGATGGTGCCCCGATGATGATGAGGTTGATGATGATGATGTTGCTGGTGATGGTGATGGTGCCCCGATGATGATGAAGTTGATGACCCTGAAGATGGTGGCGATGCTAATATGATATGACAGTGATGATGTAGAAAAGATAATGATGGTGTCCTGGTGATGATGATGATGATGATAAGGCTGATCATGATAGTGTTGAACATCATGGTCGTGATGATGATGATGATGTCATCATGATGATGATGCTGCTGATGATAAAGGCGACGATGGTGTCCCGATGATGATGATGGAATTGATGATGAAGATGATGATGAGAAGATGGTGATGATGATAAGTTGATGATGGCGGCCCAATGACGGTGATGATGATGTTGATGATGGTGTCCCGATGATGTTGTTAATATGATGTTGATGATCCTGATGATGGTGGCGATTATGATGGTGTTCCGATAATGATGATGGTTGTGATGATCATGCTGCTTATGATGGCGATTGCGTCCCGATGATGATGATGTTGTTCATGTTCATGCTGATGATATGATGATGATGATGGGGATGGTGGTGCTCTGGGGTTTGCCCCGATGATGATGTTGAGGATGATGATGGTGGCGATGACGGTTTCCCGATAATGATGGTGGTGTTGATGATGATGGTGATGAGGTGATGATGAAGATGATGTCGTCCCGATGTTGTTGATGATGATGTTGACGACGCTGATGGCGATGATGCTGATGATGCTGATGACGTTGAGTGCGGTATCGATAACGATAGTGAGGTCGATGGTTAGACCGAATGTGAGATCGATTGTGGGATCGAAAGTGAGATCGATAGTGAGATCGATTGTGTTATCGATAGTCAGATCGATTGTGAGACCGGTCGAATGAAATAGACCGGGCGAGATCGATTGTGCGAACGATCGAGTGAGATCGATCGAGCGAGACCGATAGCGAGATCGATGGTGAGATCGATAATAAGACCAATCGCGCGCGACGCGCCCCCTCCCCCCCCCCCCGAACCTCCTTATCGCCCGAAGGGTGGTCGTATAGGTATATGGAGAGAAAATAAAGGCCATGGTTGTCGCGGAAACTTGCGTTCGCACGTTTTCGGGGCGCTTGATTTTGACGCCCTGGCGACAGCCGCAGACGTTGAAAAAACATTGGCGCGCGAGCGCGGCGACGCGCGCGCGTGCACTTTGTTTGAGGTTTGCACGGGATTCTAGAAAACTAAACTGATTTTCGACAAGCGAGCGCGCGCGCAGCATTCTTTGCGGACGATGAAGGGGGCGGGGGGGCGGGGGGGGGGGGCGAGGGGCGGTGCCGGCCTGCGCTGGATGCTGAAGTTATACTTCGGATGGGCGGCGGGGCAGAAGCATCAATTGCAACGCGAGTGCGCGCCGCTAACCCCGGGCGGGGGGCAGGGGGGGGTCCTAATTTATCCCGCGTTTCGAGGAAGCTAAATTCCTGTTCGCAATGAAGAGTTGCCCGCTCCACTGCCTGCGCGACCGCCCCATTCGCCCGCCCGCGACCTGGTTTGCAAAAACCCACGCGGCGGCGATCGCGAAGAGCGATTGGAAATGGCTGGTGCGTCTCTGCGACCGCGCCAGCCCGCGCGCTCGCGGCGACCGTGTAGTTTGGCGCCACCGACGCGGCTGCGGCGGCGCAGGCCGCCGGGCGCTTCCCGGCGGGCGCTTCAGTCCGAGTCGGCGACATGGGCGGGCGCGGCATCGCGGCGACGTCGGCGGCGGCATGCGCGATGGCGGTGGTGGCGATGCTGGCGACGACGACGACAGCAGCGATCGCAAGGCCAACAACGGCGCCGACGCCGATCGCGCCGGCGACAACGACTGAGCTCTCGCGCCCGCGATGACGGACGGGGGGGGAGTTCCATGCGCGCGCGCGGCCGACGCGCAAGAGTGGCCCGCGCGGCACTATTTGGCGCGGGTCGCGCCCGCCCCCAGCGCGCGCGCACGGGCGCTCGCATGGTTGCGACGCGCGGCGCGAGGGGCCCGTTTAGCAGAGTTGAATCCACGCGTAGACAACTTATGGTTTCCTGAAGAATTCGCAGGAGCGCGAGCGCAGGCATTTCCGAAAACTGGCGTTGCAAAACCACGTGTTCCATGGGTGCTGCGCTTTCGGGCCATTCGACTATGAATTCCTTGGGGGGCCGCTGGGCGTCGAAGGATTTCGGCGCGCGCCCGCGACGACGCGCGCGCGTGCACTTCGCCCATGCTGTTTGCAAAGGGTTCCCGTGACAGCACGCGCGGGGGCGCGCTCGAGCGGTTCCGACGCGCGCGCAAGAGGCCCGCTTGGTAGCAGATTCTGTCCACGCCGAAAAAAAACATGGGATTTCAGAAGAACCTGCAAGAGCGCGAGCTCTAACTTATTAATTTCTTTCTGAAAATAATCGTTCTCGCTGCGAAACCTGGCGCCCGCATGTTTTCGGGGGGCTTGTCGACGGACGCGCGAGACGGTGCGCGCGCGTGCACTTCGCCCGAATTTTGGCCTGGGACTATGAAGAAACTATGGTCGTTGACAAACAAACGCGCGCGCCTACAATTTCTCGCAGAAGGCGAGGGAGGAAACAATTGCCGGTTTGGCTGGGGCAGCGCGAATTCACGCCCAGGATGGAGAACGAGACAGAACCACGCGAACGCTGCAACGAGAAAGCGCATCCCGTTAAGTCCAGGGGAGAAGATGGGGCGGAGTAGATCCCGATACTCTTGTAGGGAGGAGAATATGTGATGCAATATTTGTCGTAGAACGGATATTTCACAAATGGTTCGGCAAACCCACGCCCTTGCAAACGCCCCCCCCCCCCCCCCCCCCCCCCCCGCAACCTAGTTTCAAACCCGCGCAGCTGCGATCGCGATGCATGCTTAGCGTTGGCCAATGCATCTCTGCGGCCGCGCTGGCCCGCGCATGCTTGCGCTCGCAGCGGCCAGCAAGTCTGGCGCGACCGACGCGGCCGCGGCGGCGCTGACCGCCGGGCACTTCCGAACGGGCACTTCGACGCGAGTCGGCAACTTGGGCGGGCGCGGCATCGCGGCGACTC
Source organism: Prorocentrum cordatum (assembly GCA_963575745.1). Taxonomy (NCBI): domain Eukaryota; class Dinophyceae; order Prorocentrales; family Prorocentraceae; genus Prorocentrum; species Prorocentrum cordatum. The sequence continues at coordinate 118,643 of CAUYUJ010015563.1, read as the reverse complement.
CGACAGCGGCAAACGCGATTACAAAGGCAGCGGTGCAGGCGACGATGGCGGCGACGACGACGGCTCGGCCAGCGGCGGCGCCAATGTTGATTACGCCAGCCGATGACAATGGCGATGTCCTCGCGTCGGCAATGGCTTGGAGGAGTTCGCCGCGCGCGCGCGGCCGCCGACCCTCGCGAGCGGCCCGCGTGCCATTGTCTGACACAGATCGCGACTCCCCCCCCCCAAGCACGCGCGCGAGGGCGTTCGACTGAGTTCGACGCGCGGCGCGAGAGGCCCGTTTGGCACAAATTAAAGAAACTGTTGGAAGGCCGATGATTTCCTGGAGAACCCGCAAGTCCAGGAACGCAGGATTTGTTTTGAAAGCTGGTCTTGCAAAACCAAATGTTTTGATATGTTTTCGAACCGCTCCCTTTTTGAAATCCTTGCGACACTTTGAGTTGTTAAGAGGTTCTGGCATGCGCGCGCGACGACGCGCGCGTGCACTTCGCGCCGTTTTCTGCAAGGGATTCTTGCGACAGCACGCGCGCAAAAGGCGTTCGAGCGATTTCGACATGCGCGCGCGCGAAGCCTCTGGTAGCGCTTCATGAAAATAATGGGAAAGCAATTGCTTTGTAATTAATCGCGGGAGCGCGGGCGCCGCTTTCTTGGTTGTTATGAAAACCCTTGTTGCGAGACCATGCGTTTTCACATGCTTTCGTGACTCTCGCTTTTGAAATCCTTCCGCAACCGTCGGCGTTTAAACGAGCTCGGCATGCGCGCGCGACGGCGCGCACATTAGAAAACTGCTGCTTTTTGATGACAGAATGCGCGCGTAGAAGTTGTTGCAGAGGATGACGGGGGGAACCGATACCGACCTGCCTGGGATGGCACGAACTCATACTTGGAATGGACGATGGGGCATAAACGTATGTACATTGCAATACGAAAAGGTTGACCATTAACATCATATTTATCTACAAGTGGCACCTGTGTGCCCAGGCTCATACAAAAAACTGCAAGGGCGTTCGAAGCAGGAAGACACCATGACTGCAGGATCGGAGATGGAGAAGGGGAAGCTGGGGCGGCGCCGCCAGGGCGTGCCTAAGAGAAGGGGAAGAGGCAGGAGGTGAACGCAGAAGAATCTAAGATCGAGGTCGCACTCGAGCGCACACTGGGTTGCCACACCATGCGATGTGTGTGTACCAGGGCCCCCCAGGAAACCTCAGGAGGCCCGACTTGGATACCGGAAGAGGCTCCAGGAGGAACCGGGATTGTGAGTGTTGTGTGTGTGTGATGTGTGCTCTGTGTTGTGCGTGTTTTCTGTGAGTTGTAGGTGTTGGCTCAAGTTCCCAACCCCCGCGGGGGGGGTTGGGAGCTTGCCGCGGCCGTGGGCTCGAGAGCCCACCAGCAGTTTTGGCGCGGGACCGGGCGCGCCGCGGCGCGGCGCATGCAGTGCCTGCCTGGGGGGTGCTGGGTGTGCCTCCCGCACCTCCCGCCGGGCAGCGCCTGGCTCCTGGCGGTTGGCGCGGCGCCGACCGTCCCGCCAGCGCCCGGCGTGTGGCACGGCTCCGGCGATGGCGCCGTGGTGGCGGCAGACGCCGTGGCAGAGGGCGACGGCGGCGCGGGCGCGCCAGGACCGGGCGGCGGCGCCGCGGGGCCGGCCTCCGCGCGCGGTCCGGCAGTCGCACCGGGGGGCGGCGGCGGAGCCGGCGGCGCCAGCGGAGCCGGCGCGGGGGGAGCAGGCTTAGCGGCCGGCTCCGGTGACCCCGCCGAGGCGCGGCTGCCAGCCCAAGAGCCGGCCGGCCCACCCTGGCAAGAGCCCAGGCGCCCCTTCCGGCCAGCGCCGCAGCCGGAGCGGCCGGGCTGGGCAGGGCTCGGGGGAGGCGAGGGGCGCTGGGCGGCACTCGCGGAGCCCCCCGGCGAGGCGCCAGAGCGCGCGCCTCCGCTCGACGCCGGAGCGGGAGCCGCGGCGGGCGCGCCGGCAGAGCGGGCGGCGGGGCGGCCGCAGCCGCAGCCGCAGCCGCAGCCGCCGGCACCGCGGCCGCGGCCACAGCCGGCGCCGCTCCCGCGCGCAGCCGGGCGGGCCCGCTCCTGGCCGGCCGCGCGCCCGCGCGCCTCTCTCCTGCTCCCCCAGGCCGGTGCACCGGCCTGGGCCGCCGCCGGAGCCGGCGAAGGGGCCCGCGGCGGGACTTGCGCCTCGCCCGCCGGGCGCCGGGCGCCCCCGCGCGCTGGCGCCCCCAGCGGCTGGCCCGGCCGCGGGCGCACCGCCAGCGCGGCCAGCGGAGGAGGAGGAGGAGGAGGAGGAGGAGGAGGAGCTGGGCACCAGCTACTACACCTACACGGACAGCGAGGACGGCCCGGCTGGCGCGCCACCAGCAGCTGCGGGGGCAGCTGCTCCGCAGGCGAGTCGGCCGGCAGCGGCCGCCGCCGGCGCCGGCGGCGACGCCCGCGCCGCCGCGGCGCCCCCGGCGCCACCACCGGCCCCCGCGAAGGGGCGACGGAGCGGGCCGACCCTGCCGGCGGCGCCACCGGCGGCACCGGCCCCCCCAGGGCAACGGGAGGCGCCGCCGGGCCCGCGGCCAGGCCCGGTGACGCCGGCGGCGGCGCCGGCCGTGACGGACTCGCCGGAGCCGGCCGCGCCAGGTGTGCCCAGCGCATGCCTGGTGGCCGCGGCTCTCCGGCAGGCGGGCTGGGCGGGGTTCTCGGCGACGGACCTGCCGGACGGGCAGGTGCTCCTGCGCTGGGGCCGCTGAGCCAGGGCCCCCTGCCACGCGAGGCGGGCCCGCCCGCGGACCGGCCCGGTTGCGACCTGGCGACGGTGGCGCTCGATGGGGGGGAGTTCCCATGGAGCTGGAAAACGAGGCTCCCGGCGGCGGGCCCGCCGCTCGGGGCCGGGAGCAGACGCCGCCGGCGCCCGCGACGCCCCAGAGCCCGCCCCCCTCCGGGCTGCGCTCGCCGGCCCGGGCTTGGGCCGACCAGGACGACGACGCAAGCGCGGCCTGCGGGGCAGGCCACGAGGTGGCGACGCCGCCGCGCCAGCGGTGCGGCCCCTTGCCGGCGGGCTGCGGCGGCGGCAGGCCGCCTGCCAGTGCCGAGGGCGCGAGGGCTGCTGCTGCGGCGGCGCGGCCGGAGGGCGGCAGCGCGGCCGGCGGCGACGGGGGGCCGGCCGCCGGAGACGAGGGCGCTGCTGCAGCGACAGCGCGGCCGGAGGACGGCTGCGCAGCCGGCGGCTACGGGGAGCCGGCCGCCGGCGGGGCCAGCGAGGGCGGCGCGGCGGCCGCTCTCTGGGAAGCCTCCGGCCTGGCCGGCTTGCCGGTGGAGGCCCAGGCGGTCGGGCTGCGGGCGCGCGCCGCGGCTTGGCGGGCCTTCCCGGAGGCTCAGGCGGCGGTCGCGCAGCTGGAGGCGGCAGCGCGCGACCCGGCCGCCCTGGGCCCCGCGGCGCTGCTGGCGGGGGCCGCGGCCCTGGGCTCCTTCTAGGGAGGGCGCCGCTGGACCGGGACGAGCGCCCCGCAAAGCCGGGGCGCCAGGCGTCGGCCGCCGGCCGCGCCTCTTTTGCGCTGCTGCTGTTGCTTTTGCTTCTCCTCTTGCTTTCCCCCCCTTGCTGCTCTCCTCTCTCCTCCTTAGCCACGGGGCGACCTTCTCGCGCAAGTAAAAAGTGTTATGTTTGTCTAGCGTGTGATGTGTTGGGTGTGATATGTGTCTCTGTGTGTGCATGTAGTTCTGAGGCCCCAGGAGGCCCCAGGAGACCCCAGGCGGCTTCAGGAAGCTCCAGAAGACCCCAGGATGCTCCAGGAGGCCCCAAGAGGCTCCAGGAGGCCGCAGGAGGTCCCAGGAGGTTCCAGGAGACCCCCAGGAGGCTCCGAGGCGGGGTCTGGGGTACCAGAAGGTACAGAAAGCCCCAGGAGACCCCAGGAGGTTCCAGGAGGCTCCCAAGAGGCTCCGAGGCGGGGTCTGGGGTACCAGAAGGTTAGTCGGGGCTCGATTTTGGGAGGATGTCTCAAGCGAAATCGCCATTCTCTGAGAATCGGGGTCAAACTCATTGAAAATACAATGTGTTCTGGAAGGTTTTATGTTAGAATGTTGAAATTCCCATGTGTTGGACCCTGACGTCACGATCTGCGTGAGTGGTGCCACCGATTTTCAGAAATTCGAGGATGTCCCTAGCGAAACGGCCAGAACAATCGCGGACGCCGCCTTCAATTAATCGGCTCTGAGCTCTACTCCCTCGGAGAGGTGCGTATGATATGATATGTATGTGTGTATATATATATATGTATATATATATATATATATGTATACATATATAAGTATATATATAGATCTATAATCGAAGCGGCGACGGGGAGGCCACGAGGCGGTCACGGCGACCACAGAACCGCTAGACCGCCAACCAGGCCCAGACGACGGGCGGCGACGAGGCGGCGACGGGGCGGCGACGGCGAGCACGGAGCCGCTAGACCGCCACCCAGGCCCAGACGACGAGCGGCGACGAGGTGGCAACGGCGAGCACGGAGCCGCCAGACCGCCACCCAGACACAATCCCTCAGAAAAGATATTAGAACCCCGAAATGCAAACACCCTTTGGGAAATTTCAAGCACCCAGATACATGTCGAAACCGTGTCTGTCCAAACGCTGTATAAAGAAGTGGCGAAGGAATATCGCCTCCCAGAGCCCAACCCGTGAACACTTTCCTGGGGGTGACGCCTTTCAAGGCCCTCCAATTTCGGCACTGTCTTGGTGCTCGAAATTATTTCTGGCAGTCATGGCCAAAACCGGTTGGAACATCACAAATTTCCTGGAGCATCAAGACCGGAAACGTAACACTGTGCAACAAGCGCACGGGTAGCGTGACGGTCTCTGTCAAAATGGGCATCGCTGGACACTCCGTTGAAGCTCATGATTTTCCCCTGCACATTCTGTATTGCTACAAGGATGCAAGGCCGCTCTGTTTCACAACTGGGCCTTCGCACGCATGGAAGGCCCATGAGGCGCGCGCTTTTCAAGCAAAGGGATGCTCCCTGTTGCGAGGAAACATACCTGTGGGGACCTGTGGAAGGGGACTCCGGACGGGAGGGTGTACTGCAGCATCGTTCGTGCATCCTTGGTTCCCTCTGGTAGACCACCTCCTCGTCCTCCTGCGGTGTTCCACACCTCCCTTGCCCTCCACCCTTCCCCTCCGCTTGGAACCCAGCAGACGGGGGTCAATGCAAGCGGGGGTTAATCAGATCGCGAGATCCTGCAACATCCTGCAGAACCATGGGCGCACTGACCTGGGCTTGGGCGCAGGATCCCGCAGGATCCCGCAGGATCTTGCAAAGCCCGACTTTGGACCCCAAAATAAGTACGGACAACATGGGCACAATGCCCAAGATTGGACAGGCGGCCTTCTGTCTCAAATGGGCACAGTCCGCCGCGACGCCGACAGCGAGTCCTGTTCAAAATGATCAGGATATGTTGTCGGTCTGTGTAGCTATTTTTCCCACACCCATTTCGACCGTCCCGGCCGACGGACACGGGCTTGGATTGACCCGGGCCAATGCGTCCCCGATCCGCTCCTCCACGGGGACTGCCGTGACGGATCTCGCGCTCCAGCCCTCGCTTTTCCCTCCTCCTCCCCCTCGGACTTCTTCTCCTTCTACTCGTTCCACGTTCCTTTGTTGTCCGACATGTCTCTCTCTCTCTCTCTCTTTCCCTCTCTCTCTCACACGCCTCCTTCTCCTCACCCTTATGTTTGTTCTCCCTGTTCCGCTTTCTCTCCCTCCTCCTCCTCCTCCTCGTCTTCCTCCTCCTCCTCGTCTTCCTCCTCCTCCTCGTCTTCCTCCTCCTCCTCCTCGTCGTCGTCGTCCTCATCCGTATCCCTCCTCCGTTCCGCTTCCATGATGGCGAAAGTATCCGGCACACCTACTGCGCTCCACGCTGTGACCTCGCTGGCATACTGGCGATCGGCGTCGGTCGTCACGTGGGGACAAAAAGGTAGCGACACCGCGACAAGAATCTCCAGGAACATGCAACCCGTGGCGACGAGAGCTCTCCAAGACGAGCGGCGGCGGCGATACCCTCTTTTCCTCCGACGACTGGCGCCGATCGGCTGCCGGTGGCACCTGCCGTCGCTGGGCCGAGGCCGCCAAGGGCTCCTCGGGCCGCAGTCGCTGCCGCCGTCGTTGCTGTAGCGTCGCTCGCCGGTCGCCGATCGGCCATGGGTGGCGCCGGTCGCCGCCGGCCCGAGGCCGCCGCGGGGGTCCTCCGCACCTCCTCGGCCTGCTGGGCGGGGCCGCCGCCCGGCAGCGCCGGCGGCGCGCGTCCGGAGGCCACCGGGGTGCGGACGCCGCCCTCAGCCGAGGGGAACGGCATCGGGCCTGGCGCGCGGGGGGGAGGCCGTTTCCCTTCTCCTCGACACCTCCCCCCGACCCTCGACCCCCCTCCCCCCCTCGATCCTCGACCCCTCCCCTCGGCCAGGCCTCCTCGGTCCTCGGCCCCTCGCCTCGGCCAGGCCTCCTCGGTGCTCGACCCCCTTCTCGATCCTCGTCTCCTCGATCGTTTCCTCGCCTGGCTTGCGGGGCCAGGGCGGCGGCGCCGAGTGAGCCGTCGCGAGGGTCGTCGTGGCCGCGGCGGTGAGCGTCGGCGTCGGCGTCGGCGGCAGAGGCGGCGGCGTCGTCCCGTCGTGGGACGTGTCTGTCCAACAGGGAGTCCTTGGATCTTGAGCGGCAAAATGACGCCGTCCAGCGCCCCGGGTTGAACCTGAGGTTCGGTCATCACCCCCTGCCTCCCCTTCCGCTCCATGGGCGAGTTCTGACTGGAGAAGTCCAAGATTGCATGGTGCGCTTTCTTGCCTGATCACGTCGTCTTTGATCTTCCTCGCCTCATCGAGGGCGGCCTGCGCCCTGAGAGATGGCCGCTGGACTGCAGCGCCCCCCCTCTCCCTTTCCTGCTGCGCCACGCTGACAGCCTGAGCCGTGATTGCCTGAAAACCTGCCGCGTCCTTCTGCTCGGAAATAGACGCAGCCACTCGGGGCCATTCCGTTGCTAGCTGCATTTGATGCTATTTCTCGGCTATTTTTATCAGCGGGAGTCCTTTCCTCCTCCATCATTGCCAATCTCGCTGCCTGAGCTCTGTGGGCATTCTGAAACATCGGCACTAATCGCTTTTTCTTACTCAAACGTGGCCGTCTGTCGTTTCCTATGGGAATCCCTCTGCTCGCTGAGAAGCTTTTCTTTCGCGGCGGTCCATTCCTACTCCTTGGTTTGCCATGGCATGGCAATGAGATGCTGGCAATATGTTCTTGCATATCAACGCAGCCCCTACAAAGCCAGCTAAGGTTGCAATGTTTGTGCGTGGAAGAGAACGCCGCGCACGCTGGCCACGGCATGGGCAATTTTCCTTGTCGGCCGTGCTCGGGTTCCGATTCTCCACCAATGGGCAACTGGGCCCCTGGGTCCAACGAGACGCCACAATAGAACGCATACTAGTTGAAACATTCCCGAGGGGCTGTTCGATCGCTCCTTGACTTAGTACGACCTATCATGGGTGACCCGTGATGGGCACGTCTCGCTGGCATTGGGGACCTAGGAGGAGGGGGCACATGATCCGTACCCAATCTCCCCCTTGCGGTGCTTTGGACTTGACTGTCGGAACCTGCCAAATCAAAGATATCCTCTTCAATCCCTTTTCTCTCACGAACTATGGGGCAATGAGACACCGCGGCATGGCCCCAGGTTAGTCCGGGAGTCTGCACTGATGCATCAACTACCTCCGTACTATCGTCGGACCGCCTTTTGGGGGTTCTTCGGGACTGGCGCAACTCCGGTTGGTTCCCGTGGGTGCTCAACTGAGTCGAGCTCCCGAAGGCATACTGCGTCAACTGGCGACTGTTAGATTTCCACAAGAGCCGCTTCCCCAGATGAATGCTTGAAATACCAGAGGAATGGTTAAACCACCCCTAGGTCGCCCAATAATCTCTCCTGGCCTCAAAACACGATCGGCAACTAGACGACCAACAACCTCGCTTGCCACGTTCCGTGAATGAGCTTTCAATAACGAACTCAGCGAGCTAACCTCGGAGTCCATGAGCGCGGACACCTCACGGTCGAGGCCCTTCCTTTTATTATTTCTCGAACTGTAGGGATCATGATTCGGCATGTGGACCAGGGGCACTTCGATTGGCACGATAGATCGCATCCCGCTACGAGGCTGATTGGCCAAATCAATGCTGTGAACGAAGCCAGAGCTTTCGGCTGATAGTCATTATTTTTGACCACAACTTCGCTAGATGCTGACATATTCAATGGCATTATGTTTTCTATGTTTTGTTTCTTGTATACTTTGGCATGGCTCACTCGGTTAATCCGTTAAGCAAACGGTCGCGAGTAAATGTGATAGTGGAAGCGCGCGAAACAAATCACGTGGGCTCCCCTTTTCACTTGCTTGCAACCCAAAATTTAGCTGCGGAACATGTCATGGCCAACGGTCCAGCAGCGGCAAAGCGGCGGCAACAGAGGGCAGGGAAGGAACCGTGTTAATTCCCTCCCCCAAGCTTGTGTTGCATACTCGGGGCACCTTGCCTGTCCCGTCGCGCCACAATCAGCGTCGAATTTGTGTTGAATCCACGTCGAAGCTGTCGAATCCGCGCCGGAGCCATGTCGAATCCGTATCGGATCCTCGTCGCATGCGCGCAGAATCCGCGCCGTACCTGCGTCGGGCACAAGAGAAAGACGGCAAAATGTAGGAAAACAAAGGCCCCCGAATATGCAGAATAGCTATCCTCCCCCAACGCTGCCTCCTCCTCCTCCTTCGTAAGACGAAGCAAGGACGAGGATACGAGCGTATGAGGATAAATCGGGAATCTCTGAGATCCAGCGGATCAGCAGGAGGATGTCTCGGGCGCCGCGGCCGTCTCAGCAGGGCTCGAGCTAAACAGTACTTTCCGTTTTCGTCTTGTCTCCCCTTTCCTTCGTCCTGTCTTCGCTCTGGCATGACAGCGAGACGACGCGAGAACGAAGACAATCCACGAAATCGCCACAACACGGTCTAGCTCGAGCCCTGCTTCTAGGATCGGGAGCGGCCAAGAGGGGGGTGTCCAAGAGGGGGGGGTGCAAAACATGACCGGCGGCATGTGCGCGGCCCAGCGGGGGGGCCAGGGACGTAATGAAATAAGAAGAGGCGCCATGAAATCTGGGGAAATATCATGACCCCGGCCATGATATCCACCCCCCCCTAGTCATCACCCCCCTCTTTTCCGCTCCCGATAGGAGCGTTCCCGGACGCTCCGAGAGCGTGCCGGAACTCTGCGGAGCGGATTCCTCCCGGTCCCAGCGCCGTGCGACTCCGCCCCCGCCCGGGGAGCGACCTGGCCGGCCAACCGGGGCAGGGCTCACGGCGTGCGGGCTCGCGCCGATGCCGTGGCCGAAGTCGTAGCCGCCTGGCCTGGGGACCAGAAGGGGGTCGCGGCCCAACGACGAAGGGGAGGGGAAGGGATGGCGAGGAGCTCAGTACAGAAGAGCAGAATAGGGAACCGAGCTCGATGCACCGATGTCTTCTTTTTTTCTGGCCCTGCACTGAAATTTGCAACAGGCAAGCGGATCCTAGTGTATACGGGATCCTGGTGTATACATGTTTTCGTTGTTTCCCCCAGAAGCGCACAAAAAAAAGATTCAACACACCACTCCGACGTCGCCCCCGACCCTCAAAAAGTCCTGAGTTTGAAAGAGAGCCCGCCACTGGTCATGTATATGATCAAATCTCCGACAAAGCACCATAAACATAAGCGCAACATGTCGGAACGCGAGAACTTCTTCGATCGGCGCTGGACTCCCCTCCCTGGCGCGCGGAGCGCGCAAGGGGAGGCGCCGCCAAAGGGCCCTAGGGCCAATCCAAGAAATCCGCGCTGAGCGCAAACAAATGTATGGCACTGTTGCCTTTTCCTTCGACAGTAGTGGGCGCCGGAAACGACAGAGCTGCTTCTGTGCGTTTTCGAAAGAACTGTCTCTGGAACATGAAACTTCCTCCTGGAAGCTGTATTTCAAAACTGCTCCTGGAAACGATAAGCTCCAGAATTGGAACTGGAAGCAGGAGCAAAAACGACGACATAATCGCGTGGCGGAAACACGGGCGGGGGGGATCAACGATGGCCGTTGGGCGTTGCTTACTGGGTGGGTGGCCTGTCGTGCCCCTTTTGGGCCTGAGGGGGCCTCTTTTCGGCCCCTCAGTCGGGGGTTGCTAAAGGTGTCCCTGGCCCAAGGTGCCCCCTGCTTTTCGATCGATTTGGGAGCCGCTAGGGTCCTCTGGGCCTCGTGAGGGGTGCTCTGGAGGCCGTGGGGGCCTCCTTGGAAATCCTTGGGGTACCTTGGGCCAGGGGCACTTCTAGCAACACCCGACTGGGGCGCACAAACAGTGCATCTTTCTGAATCCTTCCGTTTATCGCCCCCCCATGGCGCAAAGCCCGATGGGACCACAGGAGGGCGCTGTCCGACGGCGCAGAGGGGGGGGGGGGAGGGGGGCAAATGGAGCCCCCAGATCTGGGCGCCACACTTTTTCATCGGGCGTTGTTGTCCCAGTGTCGTGCGCTAGGGCCATCAAAGGCCGATCCGGCTCGAAACTCGCGGCAGGAATCGCGTGTGGGGCTCGGATCGCTATGCTTCACGATCTTGTATTTTTCCGCAGCGTCAGACCTCAAGGGGAAGAGAGAGTGGGGAACTCGCGCTGCTGGACACGGTCTCCCCGCACTGGTTCGTCGTTAGCCACTTCGTCCACGACGCTTTCCCCATGCAGTCATCAGCCACGGGCATGCGGGGGGCCTCGCAAGGCTTGGGCGCATTCTGCCCCCAGTGGAGACACGTTTTCCAAGACGGGGTTAAGCGACCGGCTGTCCTCGCTGTCGGCGCCCCGCCAATTAGTTCAAGGGACTTTGGAACTGTGGCTTGCGAGAGGGTGCTCGAGGTGCAGTGGTTAGATGTCCTGGGCACGGCAGATGGCAACCATTTCTCGTTTCAACGGTTCCTGGACAACACGTGCGCGAAGCTCTTATCTTCCGCAACCGAGCTCACAGCGTCCACCCGTGACCTGAGCCTGGGCGCGCCGCTGACCGTGGAGCAAGTCTGCAAACGCATCTGCCCGTCGGTGCTCCACGGCACGGAGCCGCTGGCTTCCTAATAGGTGGGGCTGGGCCGCAGTCGCGCGCAAGCTCAACGAGGCGATGCACTCGGCCGCCAAGATTATGCTCGGGCTGCGGCCGGGTGTTTCGCTCGCTGGGCGCTGCCAGCCACGTCCGAGTGTTTGCAGAACCGCGATTGTTCACCTGGGTGGCCGTCTTGGTCCTCAAGCGGATTGTCACTGCGAGGGCTAGCTTCGGCAGGCGTGCGCAGCTGTCCTGGCTGTCACAGGTGCTACTTGGTTGGACCACGCCGATGCGCTGGTTGCAGACCTGCGCATTCAGCCTTTTGCTACCTTCTGTGACGCTTCGGCCATCAACCGCCACTACAGGGCGCAGTGCAAAGCGCGGGTTGCGAAATGTAACAGGCCGTGGTGACGCCTGCCATCCGCCGATCCGAGCAGGCATGGTTCCAGGCCCAACTGGCCTCTCTGGCTTCCGATGGCATTCTCCCGTACGCGGTTCTGGTGCCGCCTCGTGCCCCTTTCCCAGGTCGGCTGCAATGGCCACTGTGAATAAGGAAGATGTGACGCTTTTTCCGCAGCATGGATGATCGCGCGAATCAGCGGACTGTTGCCGCTCTGCCTGTGGCAATACGAGGACCTCTTGGAGAGCGTGGAACCCTGCCCGCCTTGCGGGTGCGCGGCAACATCGCTGGAACACGCTCTGGCGATGTGCGCTAACACCCGAAAGTGGAGGCAGGTGCTCCCCAGCGCGGCGCAAGGGCGGGTCGTCCGCTGGACGCTGACTGGGGCGCAATCGGCTGAAACCCTGGAGGCCTGCGTCGAGTATTGCGGAATTTGCGTGGGGGTCGGTCGTCCTAGCCCGAACGCGGCCCTCCCGGATCACCTAATTTCCTTGCCTTCGGCCCCTCCCTCCTCCTTCCGTTGCGCATTGTAGTCGTTTCCCACGGCAGTGGTGGACCTGGGCGTGGACCTGGTGGAGGGAAGGAGACAAGGAGGGACGGCAGTGGTGCCGCGGAGGCTGGGTAGGACGGCAGCCGTGGCAGCACGGTGAGAAGTGTGCGCAGGGGCAGCAGGGACGGCACGGTAGGAGCATGAGGGCCTGGAGATGCGGGGAGGGACGGCAGTGGCGGAAGCAGCGGCCGCACGACGTGGGGCGGCAGTGGCAGCGCGGTGGGAGGAGCGGGAGGAGACGGCAACGGCAGCGGCATGGAGGCCGGGAGGGACGGCAGCAGTGGCGGCACGACGAGGCCTGGAGGAGGAAGAGGAGGAGCGGGGAGCGGGGAAGGACGGCAGTGGCGGCGCGACGACTGCGGACAGCAGTGGCGGCGATTTGGGCGGGCGGGCAATAGCAACCAGCCCCGAAGTTGTTCAACGGGACGTGGGTGGTGAAACTGGAGCCCGCCGTCAGCTGCTACAGCACCCTGATCATCGCTTGCGAATGGGATGGGAGAGGGGCAGAGGCACCTGGCCCTGGCGTTGCCTGGCTAGATGTTGGAAGCGACGCTGGAGCCCGCCATCAGCTGCTACAGCACCCCGCTCGTCGCGTACGAGAAGGACGCGCGGGGGCAAGGCACTGGTTCTGGCGCTGCTCAGCGACATGTTGGGAGTGATGCTGGAACCCGCCACCAACCGCTACAGCACCCCGAGCAGCGCGTGCGAGAAGGACTGGCGGGGAGAAGCGGCAGCCAGCCCTGGCGCTGCTCAGCGAGATGCTGGGATTCAAGCTGAAGCCCACCATTATTTGCTACAGCACCCCGACCAGCGCGTGCGAGAGGGACGGGCAGGGGCAGTGGCAGCTGGCCATGGCGCTGCTCAGGGAGACATTGGGAATTACGCTGGAATCCGCCATCATGGGGTGCAGCACCCCAAGCCGCGCGTGCGAAAAGCACGGGCGTCGGCAATGGCAGTCGGCCCTGGTGCTACTCAGCGAGATGTTGAGCGCGAATCTGGATGCGACCATCATCTGCTACAGCGCCCCGATCAGCGCTTGCGAGAAAGACGGGCGGGGGCAATGGCAGCCTGCCCTGGCGCTACGCAGCGTGATGTTGGGAATGAAGCCGGAGCCCACCATCATCAGTTACAGTGCTGGGGTCAGCGCGTGCGGGAACGGCGTGCAGCGACAGTGGGCCGTGGTGCTGCTCAGCGGGATGTGGAGTTCGAATGCGGAGCCCAGCATCACCAGTCACCAGCTACAGTGCTTGACCCTGCGCGTGCGACGTGACAGGGCAGTTGCGGGAGACCCCAGCGCTGCTCGGCGGAATAGAGGCCACATGAGGACCCGAAGTCTTCAGCGGAATGTGGACTTCGACTGAGGGGTCCAACGTGACCAGCTACAAAGCTTGTATCTGTATCTCCGCGTGCGGGACGGGAGGGCAGTGGCAGCAGGCTGCCAGACGTGGGGGGAATAAAGGGAACACGACGTCATCAGTCAAGTTGTTGGGGTCAGCGCGTGCGATAATGACGGGCAGTCGCCGTGGACCGTGGTGCTGTTGAGCAGGGCGAGGTTCGAGTGGAGCTCCACGTAATCAGCCGCAGTGCTGTTCTGCGCGTGCTAGGGGGAAGGGCCGTGGCAGCAGTCACCGGCGCTACTCAGCGGGATGTGGAGACCGAGGTTTTCAGCTACGGTCTTGGGATCAACGACTGTGAGAATGGCGGGCAGCGGTAGTTGGCTAGCGAGACGTGGGATCTGAACGTGGAGCACAACGTCGCCAGCTCCAACGCGTAAATTAGTGCGTGCGGCAGGCAGGAGCAGTGACAGCATGCTGTAGCGCTGCTCAGTGCAATGCGGAAGCCCTAGTTTATCCACTACAACGCGGGGATCAGCGCATGCGTGAAGGACGAGCGGAGGCTGCAGGCTGGGGCGCCGCTCAGCGGGATGTGGAAATAGAGGGCGGGACCCAACGTGATGGGTTCCAACGCTGGGCTCAGCGATTGAGAGGCAGGAAGGCAGTGGCAGCGGGTTGTGACGCTGCTCAGCGGGCCGTGGTGTGCGAAGTTGGGCCCAGTGTCAGTCATCAGCTGCAGCGCTGGGACCAGTGTGTGCGAGAAGGGCGGGCGGCGGTGGAGATCGGAAAGGGTGCAGTGGCAGCAGGGGCCGTGAACCGGAGCCTCAAGGGCGCGTGCGCCACTGGCATCTGGGTGCGGCTCGCGCGCATGGGAGCGCGCGAGAGCGTGCGCCCTCCAGGAGCAGCAAGAGCAAGAACAAAAAAGGAGGAGGAGGAGGAGGAGGACGCATCTTGGGAGCCTCTTGGGGCAATCTTTGGGCCCCCTGGGAGCTTCCTGGGTGTCTCCCGAAGGTTTCTTGGGGGGTTCCTTGGGCCTTCTGGGGTCATACGGAAGCTCCTTGGGAGGATCTTTGGCCGTATGGGGGAGCCCCTGGCCTGTCTGACGCCGTCTAGGGGCCCTCTCAGGGCCGACTTGGGGCACTCTTTCGCGCTCTTCAGGGCCATCTCGGAGGCCTTCTTGGGCGCCTTGGAAGTCTCCTGGGCCGTATTGGAGCTCGCTTGGGGCCGCCTTGGGGGCCTCTTAGGCCGTGAGGGAGCCATCTCGGAGACCTTTTGAGCGCTCTTAGGGCCATGTAAATGGCCTCGAAGGCTGTCTTGGGCAATCGGAAAACCGAACATACGCAAACGCCCGAAGCCTACAAAAACCCAAGGAGCATCCATGAATTTGGCCCTTGGGGACCTCCTGGAGGTCCTTTTGAAGGCCTCTTGGGCGGTCTTGAGGCCATCTTGCGGGCATCTCGGCCCGTCTTGGAGACATCTTGGGGCCATCCTGGACTCTCTGAGGGCCATCGTAGCCATCTTGAAGACCTCCTTGCCCGTCTTGGAGACCATCTTGGGGCCGCCTGGAACGGGCAGACCGACGACCTGGCTCTGTGAACCTTAACATAAACCAAAGACTACCTCGAATCTGGCACGCAGTTCACCCTTGTGGCAAGCTACTTAGGCGGCGGTGGATCGAAAGCGCCTGCGGCGAATTACCGCCGCCCCCTTCCTGTTGGAAGTGCCTATGCGGCCGAACATTGTGGCCAAAATTCGGCCGCGCTATCGGACCGTGTGTCCCCCCAGCCGTTGTGGGACCCCTTCTGCGAACACTTGGGGGATGAGGAGGAGGAGGAGGAGGAGGAGGAGGAGGAGGAGGAGGAGGAGGAGAAGGAGGAGGAGGAGAACGAGGAGTCTTGGGGACCTATGGAGGCTCCTTGGGAGGATCTTTGGCCGTCTGAAGGCGTTCCTGGCCTGCCTGACGCCGTCTTGGGGGCCTCTCCGGGCCGACTTGGGGCCGTCTTTAGCGCGCTTCAGGGCCGTCTTGGAGGCCATCTCGGGCGTCTTGGAAATCTCTTGGGCCGTCTTGGGGCCGTCTTGAGGGCCTCTGGGGCCGTCTTGGGCCGTCGGAAAGCAAAAAATTAGCGAACGCCAGAATCCGCCCAAATCCTTCAAAACGTGATGAGAATCAAACAGCTTGGCTCGCGGGCCTTCCTGGAGGTACTCTTGGAGGCCTCTCTGGCCGTGTCGGATGGCTCTTGGGAGCTTCTTGTTTCTCCCGTCCACCTAAAGAAATCTACGCAACATGCGAACGCCGGGGATGGACCCTCGCAGCGCTTACCAATATATATATATATATATATATACACACAGTAATTAGATATTCTCGCTGTGTTAAGCCTCCCTGGCTTGTGCAATGAGGCGAATATATACACCGGCTCTACGCCCCGCGTGGGCCGCGCCAGGGCCGGTGAGGTGGACGGTTGGCGCCCCCCAAAGGGGACGGGCAGTGGCTCACTTCTGGTACCAGTAATGCTGGATCACGTTGAAGGGGAATATTGGGGGCAAAGAGACGGGCCTGGGCGGGGGGTCTGCAACCGCCTTGTTGCTGTGGTCGAGCGTCTTGAGGTAGTGCACGATGTCGACCCTCGTCTGGAAATCGTCGATGCCTCGGAAGTTCATCTGGATGTTGCCATCGACCGCCTGCCGCGGGTTCTTCATGTAGTTCATGAGCGCCCCCGCCGTCCAGATCGTGCCTTCGGCGCGCCCGCCCATCATCACCTTCTGCTGGATCTCCATCTGCCCACTGGCGCGGCCGTAAACACCGAACAAGGTGGGCCCAAGCTGAGTGGCGCCCTGCCTGGTGATCCGGTTGTCCACGTAGACGGAGTGACACTGCGCGCAATGCTTCTTGAACATCTTCTCGCCGTGCGTCGCGCTGCCCTCTGGGAGGACAAAGCTCGCAGGATCTCCGACGTCGCTGAAGTCGCTCCTCACCTTGCCGCCGCCGACGCTCTGGCCGACGCTTGCAGAGGGGCCGGCACACGGCGGCATCGCTCCAGAAGCGGTGGGCGTCAGAGTGACCAAGGTGACACGCGACCGCACACGCGCGAGGCTGCTGGTTCTAGGTTGAACCAAAAACTCTTGAGCCAAACTGGCCGCGGAAGAACTCTTGGGAGCCTCGTGGGCCGTCTTGGGCCATCTTGGGGCCACCTCAGGCAGTCTGGACAGCACCTGCTTCCCAACCATCCTGTGGTGTTGGGTCCTCGTCCTGACAAGACAACGCCCCTTGTCCACTCACTCTTCACTCACTCCTCTCTCTCCTCCCCCTCCCCCTCCTCCTCCTCCTCCTCCTCCTCCTCCTCCTCCTTACGTATGCTCTGCGCATCAGTCTACCAGTTCGGTACACCGCGCACACGTTTCGTGGCCCCACAGGAACTCCTCCAAAGTACCCAATGGCAGAGTTCGTGTGTGCCCCCCCGCCCCATTGCGGCACACCCCTCACATGTTTCGTGGCACGTTTCGTGGCCCTAGAAGAAGCTCCTTCGAATGCCCAAGTGGCAGGGTTCGCATGCGTCCCCCCGCACCATTTCGGCACACCCCTCACACGTTTCATGGCCCCATAAGGAGCTGCTCCGAAGGCCACCGAAGCCTCCAGTGGCAGGGTTCGCATCGTTCATCCGTTCCATTCCAGCACACCCTCACTCGTTTCATGGCCTCATTCCCTTCGGCACACCCCTCACACGTTTCATGGCCCCATAGGGAGCTCCACCCCCCGCACCGTTTCGGCACACCCCTCACA
This sequence comes from Prorocentrum cordatum, assembly GCA_963575745.1. Classification (NCBI taxonomy): domain Eukaryota; class Dinophyceae; order Prorocentrales; family Prorocentraceae; genus Prorocentrum; species Prorocentrum cordatum. The sequence continues at coordinate 101,484 of CAUYUJ010015563.1, read as the reverse complement.
CGTTCGTGGCTCCAAACCCATAGGGAGCTCCTCCGAAGGCCCCAGTGGCAGGGTGGTTCGCATGCGTCCCCCGCACCATTTGGGCACACCCCACATGCGTGCGCCTCATCCATTCCGGCACATCCCTCACATGTTTCATGGCCTAGAGGGAACTCCACCTAAGGCTCCAGAGGCGATTCGCATGCGGTCGCCCACCCCATTCTGGCACACCCTCATACGTTTCAGCAAGGTTTGCATGCGCCCTCCCGCGCTATTTCGGCATACCCCTTGGCCTCTTCGGGCCCTCCTGGAGGACCTCTTGGAGGCCTCTTGGGCCGTCTGGGAGGCCTCTGGGGGGCCTCTTGGCCCGTCTGGGGCCCTCTTGGACTCTCTTGGGCCGTCTTGGAGGCCGTCTTGGACCATCCTGGGCGGACTTGGAGGCCATCTTGGACCATCTTGGAGGCCATCTTGGGCCATCTTGGCCATCTTGGAGGCCATCTTGGAATGTTCCCCGAATCGGTTTGGAAAACTGTCGGGGAACACGTGGGCGTCTTGAGGGTCATCTTCGCCGTCTTGGAGGTCGGGGATCTTCTGACCCGGGTCAATCCAGACCCGGGTCAGCAAGAAACCAAAAACTGCAATGCAGGAAAAAAAACTGCACCGCAGGCCTTCGCAGACCCGGGTCAGCCAATGCGCGCGGCCGCCTCGCGGCCACGAGCGGCTCCCTGACCCGGGTCAGCCAGAGGGGGTCTTCGCAGGATCCTGCAGGATCTGGCGCCCTGGCTGACCCCCGTCTGTATTGACCCCCGTCTCAAGGCTCCCGAGGAGGCCTCTTGGGCGATCTTTCGGCGATCTCTGGGGGCTCTTGGGCCGTCTCGGGCCGTCGGAAGGCCGAAAAGAAGGAAATGTCAGAATCCGTCAAAAACCTACGGAAAATCAATGTTTTTGGCATCTTCTGGCCTTCCTGGAGGCCCTCTTGGGGGCCTCTTGGGCCCTTTTGGGCCAGCTTGGAGCCAACTTCGGCCATCTTGGTGGGTTCCTGGCACGTCTGACGCCGTCGGGAGCCGTCTCGGGGGCCTTTCTGGGCCAACGGGGGACCCTCTTGGGGCGCTTCGGGGCCGTCTTGGAGGCCACCTTGGGCGTCTTGGAGGCCATCTTGGGCGTGTCGGAGGCCTCTTGGGCTGTCTTGGGGCCCTCTTGGGGCCATCTTGGAGGCCAGTTGGGCCGTCATGGGGCTCTCTTGGGGGCCCCTTTGGCTATCTTGGGGGCCTCTTGGGCCGTCTTGAGCCGTCGGAATGCCGAGAAGAAGCACACTTCAAAATCCTTCAAAAACTTAAGGAACATCAATGCTTTTGGCCTCTTCGGGCGGCCCTCCTGGAGGACCTCTTGGAGGCCTCTTGGGCCGTCTGGGAGGCCTCTGGGGGGCCTCTTGGCCCGTCTGGGGCCCTCTTGGACTCTCTTGGGCCGTCTTGGAGGCCGTCTTGGACCATCCTGGGCGGACTTGGAGGCCATCTTGGACCATCTTGGAGGCCGTCTTGGGCCATCTTGGCCATCGTGGAGGCCATCTTGGAGCCGTCTTGGGCGGAAAATTGGGGCGTGGAAAAAATCCAGGGACCCCGGCGGGACGGGCCGAAACCCACTGGGAGAGTTCTTTGGGAAAAAAAGCCAAAACCAAAACCGATAGGATCTGGCACGCCGGGCACCCCTTTGCTGAAGCAGTAGGGGGCGGCGGATCTACGAGCCTTCGGCCTGTCCCGCCGCCGTGCCTGGGTTGTGGGTCCAAGGCTTCTTGAATACCTGTTGGGGTCTCTTTGCGTGCTTCTCGGGTGCCTCTTGGTGCAAGTTTTGAAATCTCGTTAGGCCTTTGGTGGCCGTTTTGGGGCATCTTGAGGCCTCTTTTGTGGTTCTTGAGGCCTCTTGGAGGCCTGCTGGCGGTCTCGGGGTCAACTTCGGGCCGAGGTCTCGAAACGTCAGTTGGAGCTCCCCCTCTGGCCCCCGCTTTTGGGCAGTCTTGCACGCTTTTGGGGACGTCTTGGAGTTCTCTTGGGCCGTCTTGGGGCCCTTTTGGGGGCCTTGGTTGCTGTTAAGATCCAGAAAGCGAATCTGATCTCAGTTTTCCTATGAGAAATGGGCGATTTGGGTCGGGGCTCTCTTGGTGAACATCTTGCGGTCTTCTTAGGCCGTCGTCGGGGCCTCCGGAGCCGTTTGGGACATGTTCGGGCCTCCCTTGGGCCCTTTTGCGCCGCTCTTGCAGCGTATTCGCGCCCCCGAGAGCAGAGTGGGGCGGCCAGGGAGGGCAGCTGAAAAAGAGGGTAGACATCTGGGAGGGTGTCCTGGTACAAAGTCTGGCCCCTCGGTACACAGGCATCTGATACATCTCGTGTATACATAAACCACTACCTATACGACCACCCTTCGGGTGATAAGGAGGCTGTGGGCGGGGAAAGGGGGGGGAACCAACATCTGACTCAATCGATCCCACTATCGATCTCACTCAACGGGACACCACGGGACACTTGTCGATCTCACTATCGATCTCAATATCGATCTCACTCGACGGGACACCACGGGACACCACGGGACACCACGAGACACCACGGGACACCGCGGGACACCTCTCGATCTCATTATCGGTCTCACCATCGATCTCACTATCGATTTCACTCAACGGGACACCATAGGACACCACGGGACACCTCGAGGCACCACATCGATCTCACTATCGATCTCACTATCGGTCTCACCACCGGTCTCAATATCGATCTCACTCAACGGGACACCATAGGGTACCACGGGGCACCTCGGAACACCACATCGATCTCAATATCGATCTCACTATCGATCTCATTCATCGGGGCACCACGGGACACCTGTCGATGTCACTATCGGTTCCACTATCAATCTCACTATTTGGGGCACCACGGAACACCTCGGGGCACCACATCACAATCTCAGTATCGATCCCACGATCGATCCGTATCGATTTCACTATCGATCTCACTCAACGGGACATCACGGGACACCACGGGACACCACGGGACAACGCGGGACACCGCGAGCCATCGCCGGACGGACGGACGGACGGGCGAGCGGGGGAGAATCATTTGTCTTGACTTCGCCCTAGCAATACGGGACACCATGGGAAACCACGGGACACCGCGAGCCACCGCCGGACGGGCGGGAGGGGGATAATCATTTGTCTTGGCGCGCCCACGCAGCTTCGCCTCGTCCGCACGCACGACACGAACGAAACGAAACGATTTCCCGGTTGGGGGTCTCCGCCTCACTGCGATCTCATTCCCCAACCTATCATATATACACGTTTATACAGATGTAAATTTACATGTGTACCTATACGGCAACCCTTGGGGTGATACGAAGGTTGTGGGGGGGGAGGGGGGGAACCAACTTCTGACTCAATCGATCCCACTAGCGATCTCAGTCAAAGGGACACCACGGGACACCACGGGACACTTGTCGATCTCACGATCAATCCCACTATCGATCTCACTCAACGGGACATCACGGGACACCACGGGTCATCACGGGACACCACAGGACACCGCGGGACAACTTTCGATCTCACAATCGGTCTCACTATCGATATCACTATCGAACACACGCAACGTGACACCATGGGACACCACGGGACACCACATCGATCTCACTATCGACTTCACTATCGGTCTCACTATACATCTCACTCAACGGGAAATCACAGGACACCGCGGGACACCTCTCGATCTCACAATCGGTCTCACTATCGATCTCACTTTTTGGAACACCAGGGGACACCATAGGACACCTCGGGGCACCACATCGATCTCAGTATCGATCTCACTACCGATCTCACTATCGATCTCACTCACCGGGACACCACGGGACACCTGTCGATGTCACTATCGGTTTCACTATACATCTCACTTTTTGGGACACCGGGACTCCTCTGGGCACCACATCGATCTCAGTATCGATCTCACTATCGATCGAAGTATCGATCTCACTACCGATCTCACTCAACGGGACACCACGGGACACCACGGGACACCGCGGGACCCCGCGGGACACCGCGAGCCACCGCCGGACGGACGGACGGACGGGCGGGCGGGGGAGAATCATTTGTCTTGACTTCGCCCTGGCAACGGCGGACACCACGGGGCACCACGGGACACCGCGGGACACCGCGAGCCACCGACGGACGGGCGGGGGGGGGAGAATCATTTGTCTTGACTTCGCCCTAACATGGGCGGACACCACGGGACGCCGCGGGACACCTCGGGACACTGTGGGACACCGCGAGCCACCGCCGGACGGGCGGGCGGGGGATAATCATTTGTCACGACTTCGCCCTAGCAGCGGCGGGTTCATTCCGCTTGCGCGCCCACGCAGCTTCGCCTCGCCCGCACGCACGACACGAACGAAACGAAACGATTTCCTGGTTTGGGGCCTCCGTTCCATGTCGATCTCACCCCCCAACCTCCGATTCACACACTCAGGTGTGTATTTCTTTCCTCTGGTCTGGTGGTCGCAAGACACATACTGTACACGCGAAGCAGCGCTACGGCTAGGCTTAAGGCTTAAATTCGGCCCACGGCCTTGCCAAAGTGGTTAAGGGCAACGCCTTTGGCTATGACATGGCATCGGCCGCTGCGTTGAGCGGCTCGGCGAAGCTCTCTGTCGGCTTGGTCGAGGCTCGCCACCGTGGCTGGCGGCAATTGCCGGCAACGCCGGAGGACCCAATCCCTACTCGGGGGCGGCGGCGGTCTGACAGGCGTTCAAGACAGCGGACGCGTTGCAAAAAGTCATTATGTTAGCAGGGACAGGCGGAGGGGACAGACTCGCGCATTATATTCCGCTTGAAGTGCTGGGCTCTCGCATGACACCCAAGCGAGCACGAAGACGCGAAAGCGCAATCACAATCAGGACAAACAAACAGTCGGACGGCGCCAGAGCCAGATGCAAGCCAGGCGCGCGCGATGAGGCAATCGAGGCTGGGCTGTTGCAGCATGCTCCTGGCTTGCCGATCGGTGGCAATGTTCTCAGGGCTGACATGGGGAACACTGCCTATGCGCCGCAGACCACGCATATAGCAACCGTTCATGGCCTTGAGGTCACACCCTGTCCGGACGAGGGTGTGCGCGGCGAGCGAAGGCCGACTCAGCAGAAGAGACCGCAGGAACGCCAAAGGTGCCTCACGCTCAAGAGGTCGGAGCCGAACGTTTTGCACGCCAAGGGAGCGTAAGCAACTAGTGCGGAACAAATTCGAGGCGCGGTATTAGCAAACGCGTCTCCGTTGCCCACGACGCACACGAAGGAGCCAAGGTGTGTGCAATCCTGTACAAACTGACAACCAAGCGTTTCCCCGGCGAAGAACACGAATGGAAAACTGACCATCACACCGTCGACGCCGGCGAAGGTGAGCAGAATCTCCGTGACCATGGTATTTCAAGGGGCACTCGCTGTTGCTTGGCTTCAAACTGAGCTCCAGGTGCAAGCAACCGAAGATCTCGATCAAGACGCCCAGGAGACTCTCGATGGCGTCGTTCAGCTGTTTCGGCGTGTCCGTCACTAGAACGATGGCCTCGTCGTCGACAAAGATGGCGTCTAATGTCAGCGCCGTGCTCTTCTTCGCAGGGTCGGGGTCTGCCCAGAAGGCACCGTCGGGAACGCGAAGACGAATGGATATGTACTGTTCTTCGCAGATGTGGTGCAAGAGGGAACGAACGGGCAACGGCGTAGTGGCTGTTGAAGGTCACGACTTCCAGCTTCTAGCATTGACGCCCTCGTGTCGCACTGATCACGGGGGACCCGTCGGCGCCGACGGCGAACCAGGATCCTGCGTGCAACGCCTGGTATATGTAATATTATATATATACATACAAATCTCCTCCGACCCTGTCGGCGGGTGGACGACGCATCGTCGTCGTCGTCGTCGTGGCCGCCGTCGCCGTGGCCACTCCCCGTCTTTTCTGTGAGTCCTTCTCCTGAACGTTCCACCCGAAGCAAAGTGGGACGTTGAGGTTACATCGAAGGAAGCCCCCCTTTGATCCCTTCCCCGCCCCAGGGGGGTGGTAGGGGGGGGATCCCAAGGGGGGGTCCCGGGCGGGGTCCCAGGGGAGGGGGGCCGGGGTCCCGGCTCAGAATACCACCCCTCCGCGGAGTCCCAGGATTCGTCGTCGTCGTCGTCCTCGCCCGCCGCCGTCGCCGTCGCCATGGCCACTCCCCATCTTTTCCCTGAGTTCTTTTCCTCCACTGTTCCAGCCGAAATGACAATGAGGGACGTTGAGATTAAATCGAAGGGTTGCCCCTGCCTTTTGATCCATTCCCCGCCCCGGGGGGGAGGGGTCCCCAGGGGGTCCCCAGGGGGGGTCCCAGGGGGTAGTCTCTGGGGGAGGTCCAGGAGGGGGGTCCTGGGTCAGAATACCACCCCTCTGGGGAATCCCGGGGCGTCGTCTTCGTCGTCGTCGTTCAGGGTCGGCGGCTCTTGCCGTAACGGTTTGCCGATATGTATACGTATATAAATACATGTATGTATATATATATATATATAAATATAAAAAAAAAACTGCAGTGGCGCTTCGCGCCATGCACCTTGGTCCTTGAAGATTGGTATGCAGGCGGAAATGGCAGGAAGGTCAAGCGGACAATTTTGCGATAACTCCTTGCTGCCTTTTCTGGCATCGCCGTTATAATAATGTTGTTCGTTATCCCTCCTCCATGCTTGTTTTTCATCATTCTCGCCATACCCTGGATAGTCTCCCCATCCTCCTCAACTCTTTTTGCGGAGGCTCCTCCTTGAAGAGCCTCTGGGGGCCTCACCAAAGTTCCCAGGCTTTCTTAAAGCCTTCTGGAGGCCTCCTGGGCGTGTTCTGGGGGCCTCTGGGGCTTCCTAAGGCCAACCTGCCTCTAACCGCAGTCTCCCTGAACGCCCCGGTCACGATTTGGAATGCTTCGGAGGATGTCTTGGGTCCATCTTGGGCCGCCATGGGACTCTCTTAGGTCCATTTTGCATCCCTGTTGTGCCGTTCTGGGGCTCTCGTGGACTGCCTGGAAGCCCTTTCGGGTGGTTGCGGGGCGATTTTGGAGCCTCCCAGGCGACTTCGGACGCCCAGAAGACCGCTGTCTTGAAGCGTCGGGAAGCCGAAAAGAGGAGAACCCGAAATTCACCAAAAACCTGCATTAAATCTATGAGTATTCCCTCTTGGGGCCTTCTTGGGGGTGTTCTTGAAGGCCTCTTGGTACGTTTTGGAGCGATCTTTCGGGGTATGACGGCTTCTTGGAGCGCTCTTGTGCTGTCTTGGGGTTCTCTGGGACGTCTCCGATGACCCTCCTGATCGCCCTAGGTGTGCTGCGAAGGCTTGGCAAAACGCCCTGCGAGGCCCGGGAGGCCGCTTCGAGGCCCGTCCGAAGGGTCCCAGAGCCCCAGATCCCGGGAGTCCGGTTTGGGGGGGGGGTTCCCCCGCCCGGGCTTGCAAAAATATAGGAACAGGAATATATACACCTCATCTCTGACTCTTGTAACTATACATATAGTTATGTGTATACAAGTGACTATATATACACCTGGGTGTGAGCGTATGTCTAAATACAAACACTCATCTAAACACATATAACTACATATATATATATATATATGTATACATCTACACATACATACAAGAACCATCGCGCGCGTTTCGTGCGCGCTCAGGTTCTGGCCCAGGCTGGGGGGCGCTGGAATATCTTGCAGAGCGCTATTAAGCACACGCGCGTGACATAGTCGTACCCATCCTCACCCTCCTCCCGATTCCAGACTACATCCTCATACTCCTCATCATCATAATCTTCGTTAGCATAAAATCCATCAATATCATACTAACTACCAGTCAGCATCACCAACAACAATAGGGTGAACATCCTTGTTTCAGTGCTGCCAGCCATGACACAACGTCAACATCGCGTAACATCATGACCGACATCAGCATCCTCATCCTCGTCCGTCTCATCATCACCATCACCATCATCAGCATCAGCAGCATCATCACCAGCATCAGCATCAGCATCACCATCAACATCAGCATCAGCATCAGCATCAGCATCAGCTTTAACATCAGCATCACCACCATCACCATCATCACCATCATCGTCATAAATAAACATCATCGGTCCCCGTGCCTGCCTGCGGCCAGAAACTGTTGCTTAGCGTGTCGCTGCGGCGACCCCTGCGACAAGCCATGCCCCGCAAGCGGATTGAATGTCACTCCGTTTCTCTGGGCAGGAGGGCTCGAACATGCTCGGGACGCGATAGAGGAAATTATCCGGACGATGCACCCCTGGATTTCGTAACGAATGTGTGGCTTCCTGACGGTCTCTGGGGAGTTTGGCAAGGGCAAGTAGGGGGCACCTTGGGGGTCTCTTCGAGCATATGGGAAGTCCTCGTGGCGGTATCTTGGGGCCTATTGGACCCTCTTGGGGACCTCTTCGGAGCGTCTCTGGGATTCCATGAGCTTTCTCGCGGGGTCCTTGGAGCCTGCATGGCCAGAGACACAATGGTGGACAATCCCCTGCAGCAGCAGGAGGAGGAGGAGAAAGAGAAGCAGCAGGGAAGGAGGTGGAGGGCGAGGAGGAGGCGCAAGACGAGGAGGGATAGGGGGATGGGGGAGCCCATCTTCGAATGGGTTTTAGCAGTCTGTGGAGAGCCTCTGAGCCCGCTACCCTATCCCTCCTCCTATTTGGGGTGGGGTAGGCGAAGCAAGAATGCAACCTTGCAGTATTCATGTGTTCGTCTGTTGACACACCCCGCAACGGGAGTTCGGCGATGCGAGGCCAACGTGTGAACTGGACATTCTTGATGTGCCCGTCCTTCGGCCCACGAGTCTTCCCCCTCATCCACGACGCTCTGGGGGCGAGACGCTCATGCAAATGTATTGATGTGACCGTCCTTCGTGCCACTATCCTATCCCTCCTTCGCGGGAGCTGGGGGCAAGGCAAGCATTCAACCTTACATTCTGAATGTGTGGAGTATTCGACCTACTACCCAATCCCTCCTCCTTATGGTTCGGGATATTGGGGTCGCGGCAAGACTGCAACTTTGCATTCTGGATGCGCCCAAAATTCGATCAACTACCGTAGCCATCCTCCGGCGAGTTTGAGGGTCGATGTAAAAAGGCAAACCTGATTCATGAACTTGTCTGTCCTTCGATTCGATCCCCCACCCCATCCCTCCTTTACAAGGTCTGAAGGGCTGACGAAATGGTGTAAGCTTACATGCGTAAGATGCGCGCTGTTCGACCCAAGACCCTATCCCTCCTTGACAGGGCTTGGGCGCCGAAACAAAAATGTAAACGTGTATTCTTGGTTTGTCCGCCCTTCGACCCGCTACCTTGTCCCCCCCCAGCGGGGGTTGGGGGGTGAACTATGCCTTGCAGGAAGCCTGTCGCGGCCTACGACGCCCTGTCAAGGCCTCCGAGGGCCTTCGCGAGTACTGCCCAGAGCCTCCAAAGGACCTCCGAAGCTTCTCAAGACCTCCCATGTCCTTGCAGGACTTCGCTGGGAATCCCAGAGCCCCCTCTCCAAGGCAGACGAGACGAAGGATGGTGCAGGGGGGAGACAGGAAGAGGGAACCCTCCTCCCTCCCTCCCTCCCGCCCTTCCTTCTCCCCGATGCATCCCCATCCCCTCCCATCCTATCCCACATCCCCGCTCCCCTGTTCGCGAGCGGGGTGGGGGATGAAGGATGGAATAATTCAAGAATATGTCTTGACGTACAATTTGTGAACGTCCTCCCATCGTCCAGAATGAACAACCAACCGTCCCAAGGTTCCCTAAGGCTCTACTGTCACCCCCCGGGGCCTCCGGAAAGAAAACATTCCCACGGGGACACCTCCTAGCAAACTGCCGTACTTTCCGTCATAGCTCGTGTGCCAGGCTTCACCGTGTGCAGAGAGAAAGGGAGGGATGGGGATGGGAGCTCTGACAAATACAAGCAAAGTAAAACACGCATACACGCACGCAGACGCATCGCAGACGAAGCCTCGCTTGACTCTGCCCAAGCACTCGCGCCGCTTCTGGGACGCATGCGTGGTGTCGAACTGCCGGGGCCATGGCCGGGCCCCGGGGCCGTGGGGACACGGCTCGGGGCGAAGGGCCGGTCCCCGGCAAAGGGGTCCAGACGGGCCGCGCCCGCGTCGTCGCGTCCAGAGAGGCGCGACAGTCTGCAGCAGGAGAAGAAGGCAGCCCGCAGTGGCCGAGCTTCGGACGGTGGGGGGGTGGGAGGCGAGCTTCGGACGGGGGGGAGGCGACACCAGCAGCGATGCGAGCCTCGGTCTGCCGCCGCAAGGCGATGCTGCACCCAGGTGGCCTTGGGGGGGGGGGGGCGGGGCGGTGCGGGGCGGGCTCCTCCCTCGGGCGCGCACCCACGGGCCCACCGCTGATGCGCACCGCTCCGTCGCGAGGGCATGCTATGAGCCTGCGTGCCCTATGTCTTACAGGATCGCTCATGTACGCACCGTTCGCGTGAGGCGGGGAGGAGGAGTCGGATGAATGAGGAGAAGGAGGAAGAGGAGGAGCATGAAGATGAGGAAGGCGAAGTGACATGGAGAGAGCGCACGATTCCGATGTGCGCCCTATCAGGGCAACCAGACCTTCCTCATTTACGCTCGAATGCCTAAAAGGAGAGCTCCTCAACACGCTTTAGTCTGGGAGGCGAATCGGCTAGAGTCGTCCGCAACGCGGAACGCGGCTGATGAGGCTCAAAGAGATGGAGGAAGGAGGAGGGATAGGAGGAGGGAGGAGAAGGGCCCCGAAATGTTCGAGCCCTCCCATTTCAACAACTCTTTCCATCATCATCATGATCATCATCATCATCATCATCAGCAGCAGCAGCAGCATCATCATCATCATCATCATTATCATCATCATCATCATCATCATCATCATCATCATCATCATCATCATCACCACCACCACCACCACCACCACCACCACCACCATCATCATCATCATCATCATCATCATCATCATCATCATCATCATCAACATCCGCATCCTCTCCCTCCTCCCGAACGTCCCCCCTCCTCTTTCACTACGTCATGCCTCCCGACAAAGTCCTTAACCTTGTCGTGGCTGGCTCGGTGCCAAGCATCAGGCCTGCGAGACAACCGTGGGTACTACCCGCGAGAAGGGGTGGGGGGACACGGACTGTCAAGTTGTGTTACTCTCCTCGGGCCTCGTAGAAAGCCCTTGTCGCAAAAGCTAGATCCAACAAATCCTGCTAAGAACCCGCCCTGGAAGAGGTCGAATGACAGATTCAGGGACTGACGGCTGCTACGCCCGCGTTGACCTCTCGTGTGTCGTGCGCTCGTCACTTCCCCTGGCTTATGCTGGCCTTCTGGCTTATGCCAGCCTCCGCCCAGGGCGAGATGCCAGCTTCTCGATTCTTTCAAGTCGAGGTCCTTCTGGGAATGCCATGCGCATGAGAACTGGACCAGGGTCGGGGGAAGAAGCTTCACGAGAGGCACCGTTCTTGCAGGCTCAAGGAGGCCTATTTTTCAGGAAGGGCACTCGCTCCCTTTAGAGATGGCCACTGTCTTCTCAGAAGAAGACCCCCACATACAGGTAATGGTGCCACTGTTGGGAATGGCGACGGCCGCCCGTGCTCGTGTGAAAGCCAGGTTCAAGATAGAATCGAAATTCCAGGACACGGATGTGTCGTGTGAGGGTTGCATTGGCCTTCCTGTTGCCTCACTGTGTCGTCAGATCGATGTGCATTTGACGCCGTTCGCGAAGCCATGGACGTTCATTGTCGCAGGAGGGGCTGGCCTCATGCCAGAACCGCCGACAGCATGTTCGGAACGTCCGCTGGACGATCGTGTGATCTCTGGACGGATTTCTCCTCAGCATGGCTAGCTACTGCTGGGAGGCAACAGCGCGCTCATGCACATGTACATGCGAGATGCGAGCTCGAAGACGTCACTCATTTGCGACCTCTTCCCTGCGCTGGGGTTGTGTTCGATGCTTAGAGCCTCTTGCTCATCGCCCTCTACCTCAGCGCGCTCTGTGTCGGAGCCCTTTCCACTCATTCCCTCTTAATCGATGTTCTCTTCATTATAGTTTTGTTTCTCCTCGATGCCAATGGGGTGCGGGAGGGGTACTGGTTAGAGAGAAACGGACCGACCAAAGGTTGAATATGATCCGTTCGTGCGACGCTGTACCTTCTGTCCCTCATCACGGCCAAAGTCGGGCAGTCTTGTGGGTGCCCTATGCGTACATGCACCCTGTACTTCTTGCCTACAGCTTTGCAAGGTCCTTGCTCTGAGGATAGAGAACAAGAACCAGGGTCGTGTGAAAGGGGGGGGGGTCTGGACACACACACACACACACACTGCGGTCATACTTTGGCACCCAGGTGGTGAGAGGACTGCGCCACTAACTCTGCAAACTACGACACCAACGCAAGCTGCAGGACTGGCGGTAAAAGTGTGGCTGACCCTCAAAACAATCGCCCCCCCCGACTTCTTCCTCCCCTCCCCTGTGGGGGCCCAAGACGGTGCGGCGACAGACCGTGCGGTGACTTCGAAATCCTTAGGTCCGTCACCACACGTTCTTGGGACCTCGGAGGCCCCAGGTGCTAGCGACGTCCTCGGAGAACAACCCAAGTCCCAAAACCGAGCGGCGACCACGAATCCTTACTGACTCAGTACGCAGTGTGGCCACCGCCAAATTTGGAGGGCCCCCCCCTTCAGCACGCACCCTCTCCCGAATAGCTCGGCGGTCTGCGGTGAAAAGACCGACCCGTAAAGCCATGTGGCCGAGTAACTGACTGACTGGCTGGCGTGGCGACTGCTGCGGAGGCACTCCTTCTGCATCTCCTAGGTCACCTAACTTTGCGGCTCGCGCCCAGCGATGCGCCACACGCGATCATCTTCGCGCCCTCGCCAGGCCACCTTCGAAAGTGCAGCTCTGCAGCCGAGGCCGCGACACGCGACGCGCGATTATATTCGCGCCACTTGGGGTGACTTAGACCTCTGGGGACGGCCGCCAAATCCACACGGGCTGCACACGTCCCCTCCCTTGCCCTCGGCCTGACCAGTGCCAACCTTCCAATCTGCAAGTCCGTCCTGTCCCTCTAGCCCAGAAGGGTCGGCCGGCCTAGCGGGGTGCCCAGCCCAGACTCCACCTGGCTGCCCGCCATACGGTCGGCCACGGGCTCGCCGCCAATAGCCCACCGTGCTGGCGGTGTCAACTGTGATGGCGGCGTCAACCGTGCCGGTGGCGACAAGGCACCAGGACGGAACACTCGACCTCCAGCGGGCGGGCTCGGCTCGCTCGCGGTCTTTCCTGCCGTGACTGCTGACGCTCACTTGGAACGCACAGATGCCAAATCCATGATGTTTCTCTGTCGAACACTGCGTTCGCCTCATACTGCTTAGCATTGATGGTCTTTGTCTTCCTTTGCATGGAAATGCCTCGCTTAGTTTGCAGACAATCTGCGAACCCCTTGGCTTTCCTCTCTCTCTCTCACGGCGTTCCTCTACAAGCCACCGCAATGGAGAGTCTGCGCACGAACCAATATACAAGAACAAACCACAGAAACGCCAAAGCTACGTTACGATTAGCGACCCGGAAGAAGACAGAACAGGCACCCGCCAAACGGACTGGAAGAACTGCATTCTGAAGACACCTGGTAGTCTCGAAACTGGGCACAGATTGCCTGTGATCCGAGCCAGTCTGGAGCTGCATGCTTTGGCTACGTCCATCTCTCAACGATACGGGATACTCCTTTGCATGTCCTAGGCCAACAAAGAAGGGCTGGTAGTGGACTTGTGCTGCGAGAAACAGCCTCCCCCAGAGGGAAAACGAGAACGGTGAACGGACGCCAAACAGTCCCCTAAAATGTGAACTTGCGAGGCACCATTACGCTTCATCGAGGAATCTGCAGAACTACTGCGCAGCACCGCCGCTTACGCCCGCTTCACGAGGCTGTTCAGGCTGGTCGAATACAAAGCTCGACGAGGTCGGAAGTGGTGGACCCAAAACTCAGGACGGCAAGCGGCCCAGGGCTCGGAGGGCACCTTGAGCTCATCCACCACGGAGAAGATACATAGGAGGCAACTGCTTCACCATCCAAGACCCGAGGGGCGCCGAGGCTCCCTGTATGCACACGCGCCCCTGGGCTCCAGACACCGCGGACCCCGAGCGCGGGCCTTCGAGGCTGGCCTGCTGCTGCCGCAATCGGTCCGTCTGCGCGACCGCGGCCTCGTGGGCCCGCTCCAGGTCGGCCACCTGGCCGCCCCCCCAAGCGCGCGCTGCTAGCTCCGCTTTCCTCCCAGATCTCCGACGTTGTGTCATCGTCACAGCGAGGACCCCTGGAAATGTGGACTGATTCCCCAGGACTGGCTTTACATTGACATGCCGAATCCCTTTTTGACGGCCCCGGGGCCGAGTGAGGACCTCCGAAAAGCAGAAAACTGCCAGAAACCGTTTGCCATGATGATTTTTGCACGACGAGAGGAGGTGGAGGCTGGTCCCATCACGCTTGGCCCCATGGCGGTTCCAGCTAATTGTCTTTGTGCTCCAAATCGCTGGGACCGCGGCTGCTGTGCTGCCAGCCGGGGCCCTGCCCAGGCAGGCCCCAGACCGTTCACGAGTAAGCTACAGCGCAGTGCTCGCACGTGGTCCCAGAGCCAACATCAGCCTGCCTGATGCAGTCGACACACACGATACAAATTCTTGCCGAAGATATTTTGAGGCACATCGATCGTCGATATTTGAATGTCCTGAGGTGCCTCAGAGATGATGCGGGTCCCTGGGGCCAACGGAGGATAAGAAATTTCATTGGGGCACCATCTGGCAAGCCACTTAATAATTTGACGTACCTACACTATCTTGGAATATCACCCTCTACGCAGATTCTCCGAATTTGCCGTATCTTGCCGTCGCCAACCGCTACTGGCCAGTGCATTGAGTTGCAGATCGTAACGGGGGGGCCGAGCAGTCCTAAACTGTCCCTGGGTGCGTGGCTGGAGTGCGACTCCGCAGTGCGGAGTCATGTTCTTGCCAACCTCTTCCCGCAGCACACCTGCGTCCCACCCCGCGACCTACTCACGACACACCGGCGAACCACCCACCGACCCGCCAAAGCTCCATCCGCGAACCACCCACATCGGTTTGAAAAAACGGCGCCTGCGCGGGACTCAGACAAAAACCAGCGCCTGCGGCGGTTCTCTTCAAATCTGCCTCCGAGCCTTGCAGACTGCCGACGACCTCCGCCCCGTCCTTTTGATCGGCAACGGCGGGGGTTACCGAGTCGCCGCCACAAGCCGACAGTGGACGCTTCTCTGTGGTGTGACGACTGCCACTTGCCGGCGCCAGCTGCTGCTCTGGCAAGCTCTCGGCGGGAGACGGACCTCCGCGGTGATCTGCTGTTCTCGGTGGGAAGACGCAAAATGGGGGACGGGGGGGTGGATAGGAGAGGAGGGGGATGAGGCCAAGCAGTGGAGCGTTATGACATGGGACGAGGAGCACGCGCTAAGGGTCCCAAAAGGTGCGGTGACAGACCGTGCGGTGACCTCGAAATCACCGAGACCTCACTGCACGGTCAGTCACCTCACGGTTTAGGACCCTGGAGGCTCAGGTCGCCCGAGACGTTGGAGAGCAAGCAAAGTCCCCAAACCGGCGGTCGTCCCGAGTCGCCACTGACTCACCAAACGGTGTAGTCACCGCACCGTTTTGGGGACTCCCGAAGCAAAGAGAATGGGGTGGAAAAGAGCCCGGGTGAAGAAGGGAAGAGAGGAAGACGACGGGGGAGGAACTGACGACGAGAGCGGGAGACGAACGACAAGAAAGGGGAATGGGGAGGGGGCGAACGACGACGAGACAAACAACAGAGGACAGGAGAAGAAATCTGCGGAGAAAGGAAAGTTGCGCATCCCCTGCGGGGACGCCTGGAATGGTCAACCCCCACGCCGCTGGAATCGCTCAGAGGTGCGCGATGGTTTTTTGGGTCGCCGCTGGACTCCCCCGTGTGGCGGCGCCTCCGACCACCCTATCTCCCCTTCCTGGGCCTGGGCGTTTCGCGTTTAGCTCTCGCTCAGCGTGTCTCGGGGGCGGCCTCAGCGACCAGCTATGCCCTGCAAGCGGATAGCTTTTCGCCCCGCTTCGGGGGGCGGGCAGTCCAGAACAGTTCGAAACGGTGACGGGCGGTGGCTGGGGACGTGGTTAGTTTGTCCCACCGAGGCGTGATCGGCCAGAGCTGGCGGCGCGACACGCTAAGCCAAAGTTCCCGACCGTATGTTCACGAGTCGTCCCACATCCCAAGTGATGTTGGTGTGTCCTCTGGACACCCCGCACAGTGCTCACCTCCTCACCTCACCCCCACCTCATCACCTTCGTCCATTCTCAATCCTGCCAATCGACTATCATCATCACCACTATCATCATCCTCACCATCATCATCACAAGCATTCGTATTGTCATCATCACCACCACCACCATCATCGTCATCACCATCAGCATCATCAGCAGCAGCAACATCAGCAGCATCAGCAGCGGCATCATCATCATCAGCATCATCATCGTCAGCATCATCATAATCAGCAGCATCAGCATCGGCATCATCATCATCATCATCATCATCAGTAACAACAGCATCATCATCATCATCATCATACTCATCACTAGCAGCATCAACAACATTAACAACCTCATCGTCATCATCATTATCGTCATCACCATCGCCATCATCAGCATCACCATCTTCATCAGCACCATCATGGTGATAATCATTATCATCATTCTCGTTATCTGCACCAGCTTCATCATCATCGTTATCATCATCATTATCAGCATCACCACCAACATCATCATCATCGTCATCAGTACCATCATCATCATTATCAGCATCGTCATCGTCGTCGTCATCTTCATCGTCACCGTCATTGTCATCAGCATTACCATTCCCCCTCACGCACATGCACACTTCCACGCCATCATCACCGTCACGCACACACACGATCCAACTTCCACACACACACACATAATTCGCACCCTGTCACCCACATATTCACGCAATCGTATTGAGGAAGGCTCGGGCGGGAGCCTCGTCAGCCAGTGAATAACGAGGAAGTCTCGAGCGGGAGCCCCCCTCCCTATGAGGCCCACGCCTCATGTTTTTAATCCGAGGCGGTCATCGGCACACTGTAGCAGGCATAACGCTTGAGCACCCCAAGGGCACAAATCGCGGGGATGTCTCGAGCGCGGGCCTCGTCAGCCAATGAACAGTGAGGAAGTCTCGAGCGGGAGACCCCACCCGATGGGATTCCCGTTTGACATCTTTAATCCGAGGAAGTCATCGGCGTACTATCAACGATGCAGTACCTCTCCACGACGAGGTTGATGGGAGGGCCCCCGCCGCAGCGGAGCACGGCGAAAGCATCGCGGACGTGACTACGAACGAAGACCAGCACGACCCGTCCAAGGTGGCCGACCTCGTCGGCTCCGAGGCGACAGTGCTGGACCAGTCGATCATCACAGACATCGACAACCCAGATACTGCTTATTCTTCAGACCCGTTCTTGGCGGGAGGACGCGGGGGGATGTACTCGCAACGACGCCGGGGGAACGATCATGCTACAGTGCTGACCCAACTGGCTCTTCTGGAAGAGCGACTGCGGGACTTGACGGGCCAAGTTCGCGGGGGGCAGTCACACATCCAAGGGGGGAGCCGCACAGCGGACACCATACAGTTTTACAGAGAAGACCAACAGGCGCAGGGATCCTAAACTGCTGGCACGGATCAAACGTCTCATTCGCCAGGCGGATGAGCAATATCAACCTCCAAACCACAAGGAGGTGGTCGCGACACCCACCCACCTGCTCGAGGACTCCCTGGGCAAGAAGATTACCGACAAAAGTGCTGCGACGAAGGGTACGGGGAACAGTACATCGACGTCGCCTAATACTACATGCAAGCTGCTCCAGCATCCGCGGGGGTCCTCTGCGGCGTGGCAGGCAGCTCACATCAAAGACATGGAGTACGATCCACAGGCACCTCCTGTGATCGGGTTCAAGGGGAAGAAGGAGCACGATCATGCTGTGGGCTGGCATGGGGCGAGGGGTCTCATCAATCCAACGGCGACGCACGTGCTCTTCGATGAAGCTACCAAGTACGAGGGCTGGGACCACATCGATGCCGCTGTCGAGGCCAAGGGTGGAGGGGCCACTCCTGTCCCAGCCCAGAGCCTACGCACGGGCCAGAAGGCCCCAGAAGACTGGACTTCCCAAGGGGGTGACGGACGACGTCGAGATTCCCGTCTCCACGGGCAAGCCTATTGCGGTGCGTATCACAGTTGCTCGGGACTCTGCGCCTGATTGGTCATGCGCAGAAGCAGACGAGAATCCAATTGCGCTGCCAGCACTCATCCTGGGTGCTAGCCTTACCAAGCAGGTCCTCAAGACTAAGGGGGCCATGGCCTACGAGACGGAGGTGGCCGCTATACTCATCGTGCAGGCGGCTCATACTGATGACATCATGAAGTATCCACTCCCAGACGGAGTCTTTCTCAACCGACAGGGGACATCCCTGGTTCCACCATGGCACAAGCTGAGGGATGACGAGCAGGCCATAGACTACTTCAAGCGCGTCCAGGCCGCCGCCCAGGAACATCTGGACGACTGGTGCACCGACCCTCGGAGAACAGCTCTCTCGGAGTCATCCCAGCCAATGTTGTAAGCGCTGATATCCAATCAAGATGGCTCCTTCAACGTACACCCACACAATGGTCCCAGGAGGACGACGTCAAAGCATGGGCTCTGGGTGGAGGATCCAAAAATGTCAGCAATATCGAACGTTGTGGTACGAGACGCTGGTTTATCCGTGCTGATCTGGGCCAATTGGAAAGCAGCAGAGTTCTCGAGTTCAAATCAGGGGTGATGGCAAGCTTGGCGGCTCCACGAAGAAGGGGTTCCAAGCCACCGCCGACGAAGTCACCGAGGACGGCGCGGGGCACGCCGAGCCCGACCCGACGCCAGCCAGAGGCTCCCACAGCCACACCTCAGGTGGCAAAGGCGGATGCAGACGGATACGCCACAGACGAACGCGGAGAACAACGGTGACGGCGAGCCAAGGTCCAAGGAGCCGAAGCAGACCACGCCAATCAGAGCACCATGGGAAGCATATTTCAAGCAGCGGGATTGTGGAGGCACAGATGATTGCTTCTATGTTTCGGCGGGCTTCTATTTCAATTATCTTCAGCCCTCTGGAGGCAAATCTGGCAAGAAGCTCCCGACAGAGGCCGACCTCGGCCCAGGAAGGAAGATCCAAGCAGCACTACGAGCAAAAGTGGCAGCGGAGATGCTCGAGCAGAGATTACCCCAGAAGGACGCCGACGACCAGGCCAAGGCGGGAACGTATGCGACATCACCTGCCATCAAAGCAGCAGCGGCAGCAGTATCATGTGATTTCTTGATTTGGAAGAAGCAAGGTACTGGGCGAACGTTGTTTTCAGCACCCGCCGCGATCAAGACGAAGCACAAGTGTTGGATGGCTCTTAGTTGACAAGCATATCCAACTATTGGTGGGCACAGCTCCTGTACCCCCAGACATCGAAGCCGAATGGAAGAAGAACGCATCATTTTACTGGAGGAGGGAGGTCCACCACCACCAAGAAGAAGGCTGGGCAACGTCAGGATCACGCAGATGATGCAGACCATCCAACACCAGCCTCCAAGAAGTCACGGTCATCGAGCTCTCTGTCCTCAGCAGCGGCAATGGCCATATTTGAAGCTCCGACACCTTCAAGGAACTCGATCTCGACACGACGGGTACAGAGTATCTTTGGCATGTCCACGCCGAAGACCAGACCTATATCATCCAGACGAGTGGAAAGCATGTTGAATCACAGTCCGATGCCATCTCCGTTGCCGACGTTGACGGAGTCATACAAACACTGGCATTGCCCATGTGGCAAGTGGACGCCCGACACGCTCCAGTCTGCCCAGTAGAGGTGGACAGAAGTCAACAAGCACTGACGCATCTGTCAAGGAGAAGACCCACCCAAGGAGCCAGCTGATGCACGACAGCATCGCCTGGGCAAGGGAGGGTTATCGGTTGCAGCCATGAACAAAGCCAAGAGAGACAACGCATGGAGGCGCTTCCAGCTCTGGAGGGCCGAACTCACGCCGACGCAGCTCGAGGTCGCCTGTGACCCTGGAGAGGGTTCGGCCAGGAGCGTGCAGCACGCCCGCATGATGAGCACACAGTACGTCTGCATCAAGTGTGGCAAGCAGCTATGTCTTGCCAGGTTCCGCGGCTACCCTTGCAAGCGGCGCCCAGGAGGGGGTCACCCTCCAGATGGGCATGGCCAGACTCGTGGGGAAGAGGTTGCCGGGAAGCGAGTCGCCGACTCCGCCAGACGGGTTGAAGCAGCGCTGGAAGAAGTCCTCCAAGGCTCCAGGCTACTACGCCAAGTACTACGAGCGATACGGGCGGAAGCAGTACGAACGCGAGGAACGGCTACGACGCGAAGCTCTGGGGCTACACACGGTGTGCAAGCGAGCACCGGTGCGCAGGAAGCCAGCAGCCCACGATGAGCCGAACCCACTTTGACGGGATCCGCTCCTGTGCGGAGGGCGCTCCTCACAGGGGCCGACACCACCAAGCAAGCGACAAAAGATAGACGCCCCAAGCAAGGAAGCCATGGTCCCACGACGCCCCGACCCATCGGACCAGCCGAAAGAGCCACCACCCAAGCAAGCACGAGCCACTACACCGAATTCAAGGACTGTATTTGCAGATCCGAATTCAAGTGCTGTAGTTGCAGTGGCCAACGAGCATGTACATCAAGTTTCTGATGCAGCTTCTGCGCACCCTTCGAGTCCCGCACCGAAGGCTAACCGTTCCCGCACCTCGCGGGGATCGGCGACTGGTTCATCCTTGCCTTTGCCTGCGCCTACCTGTACAGCTTCGGCCTCAGGTACTGCGACTACTGGTTCACCCTCGACACTGTTGTCACCCACCTCTACCGCTTCGGACACAGGTACTGCAGCTGCGGGTACACCTACGACACCGCCGACGCCTACTGGTACTGCGCCTACGCCAACGGGATCACCTACGGCAGCGAGTACACAGTCAGAGCGCCCTGGCAAGGGACCCTTGGGGCCCGTCTCTGCCAGCTCCCACTATCCTGAAGGTCAGAGCGCAAGTCCTGGTTCCGGGTGCTCCTCGAGCTCGAGCCAGGCACCGTTGCCACATGCTGGACATCGGTCAGAACGCACGGGCAAGGGACAAGTTCATAGGTCCCTCTCTGCCAAGTCAAGAGGTTCTGGCGCGAAGAGCGCAAGTCCTGGTCGCGACTGGATTTTGCCGACGTCTGCTTCCCAGGCTCAGTCGCCACATGCTGGACAGCCACAGGCTGGACAGAGCTCGAGCCCTGGCCTCGGGTGCTCCTCGAGCCCAAGCCAGGCACAGCACAAAAGACAGAAGCGGGAGGAGAAGCTGGATCCTGGCGACCTCTTTCCGACAAGGGAGCCGAGCTCAGACGCCGCCAAGCGTAAAGTATGCACGATCAATGTCACCAGCATTTCAAAAACGAGACTCATCACTATCCTGGAGGCACTACCTGCATCGACAGCGACAGTTCTCTGCCTCCAGGAGATACGCCATCGCAAACTTCGACCATGCTGGATTTTTCAGACGGCCATGAGATATGGATGGGGTATTGCATGTTCAGACCCACCACCAACGCAGGAATGGGGCACGGTACGCCAAGGAGGCTGCGCCATCCTTTGGCGTCGCCCCCTGGGCAAGATCACCGTCATCCGCCACGAGGACCTCGGCCACCGCATGGTCGGGATACGCTGTGCTACCGCTACGTTCTTGTCCGTCTACGGCCCCGTGGGAGTGGGCAGAGCCTGGTTCCAGCACGCCTTCGAATACATCCAATCGTTGGGCCGCATTGACCATCCAGTCTACAGCATTGGAGACCTCAATTGGCGCCCTCTCTACTCCGCCCTGACCACGCGCTGGCGCATGAGGACGGCACGGCGGGGCACAGAGACATCCACCACGGCAGCAGGTACTTGTCCGTCGAGAGCGCTGTTGTGGGGAGAAGGAACTTCACCAGAGCAGAACAACGACGCACCTGCTGCCAGGTATTCCTCATCACGCCTTGGTGGGATACGTGCTAAACATCACGCGCGTGAATCCGACACCAACCCGACTTCGACGCACAGCATCATACACACCAGAGCGCAGCCCCAATGAAGGGGAAAAAGAGCGACTTCAAGAGCTACTGGACCAGGGCGTGGGGCCCCCCCCGCTACCTGAACGACGACACCGACCCCCCTCTGGTGGAGCGCTGGCAATACTGGCACATGAGGGCGGAGAAGAAGCTGATACTTGCAGTCGAACGCGGACTGCTATCAGTACAAAGCGAAGCCGAGATGGACAAAGGCTCACAGCCAACCTCACGGCCGACTTCACACTCCCCCGCACACAGACCTGACGAGACGATCGCCCTGCGACGACCCCGACGACTGCACTGACGGCTGGCAGAACACCTACGGCAAGGAGCTCCAGGTTGTACCAGATTGGAGGCTAAGCACTACACTCAGCTCGCGGCCGCAGCATTTGATGGATTGGTTCAGATCACGGCAGCGGGCATCCCGACGTACTCCGGCGCGCTGGACTGGATCTCCCAGGGGATCACCATCGAGCAGTACCAGATGCAGAAGAGGAGCAGCGCACAGTGGCGACAGCGCTTCGCGAGCTGGAGCAACGATGTGTGGAAAGCGGCCACCCCACTTTTCAAGGGAGGCCAACCAGCACCATCTCACGCTGCTGCAGACATGCGCGAGCAGTGGGCCAAGCACTGGAAGCCAGACAACTACGACAACACGGGCTACGTCAACGCCTGGAGGCAGGACGCCTCGGCCGTGGCCTTCCCGAAGTCGACATACTCACAGGACTGGATGCCAACGCTGGACACCTTCGTGGCAGTAGTCCGCCAAGCCAAAGGATGCCCTGGGCTCGACGGCTGGACAAGTCGCGAGGTCAAGGCCCTGGAGAAGATCTACCCCACCGTCATCGAGGAATTGCACGAGCTGTGGGTCACGACACCACAACAAGCAGTCAAGCTTCGAGGTCGACTACCCCCAGAAGTGCTGCACGCCATATATCCTTGGCGGGTAGCGGGCATTCCAAAGAACGAAGAAGCTACTCGTACCATCACAGTGGGATCCGTGCTGTTGCGAGCATGGCTGCGGGCCCTGGCGACCACCAGACCTGCAGTGGGTCAACCGCAGACACACGTCCGTGGTGCACGCAGTTTCCAAGTGGCTGAAAGATTGCACGGAAGGCCAGTGTGGCGCACAGATGGACCTCTCGGCAGCCTTCGATCAGGTGGACCACGACCTGGCCTTGGAAGCGGCTGATCACTCAACCATACCGTACGCCGTCATGTACACATGCTACGCTGCTTGGAAGGGCCCGAGGATATGCTGTATCCAAAGCGAACGTGCACCACCACTGGACCCGAGGGCGACAGCACGGCGCCTTGTACGCTCATATCGGCACTGGTGCCATGGGTACCGACGTCGCAGGGACACGCTTCCATGGACGACAGAAGCCTGGTGGCGCAGAATACCGACGACCTCGACAAGGACTTGCAGATGACACAGCAGTTCGACACGTCTATCGGGTATTGTGAGAACCAGAGTAAAAGGCAACGCTGGAGTATTGATGACCCTGTTCCAGCCCAAGTGGAGCATTTGGGCATCCTTGCTACTCCTACAGACCACACCGTCCCCATCATCCCGAGGGGCGGCTGGCAGAAGCTCGAGACAGCCATCTCAGTGCTGGGGGTCCCTGGCAGCCGCCAAGTACGACTCAGACTGGCCTTTGCATACGTGAGGCCATTATGTACGTGGGCGTTGCCAATAGTGACACCGCCACCAAGACGTTTTGCGAGACTATTGTGCCGAGCCCTGTGGAGAACAAGCTCGCGCTGGTGGTGTTTTGGACGCTATTGGGCGCAGAATGTATTGGTGCATACAGAGCATTCTGCCGCCACTCTCGGATTTCGAAAGTTGGTTGATGAGAGATTGGTATGGAGTGATTTTCTTGACACGACTCTCTCAGAGTACGCACGGGTAGTGGGATGATCTTTTTATCCGAAATTCGCCCACTCAGGGCGCTATACTCCAAGTGGACTCGCGTGACGACTTCAGGGTCAGTCGCGCAGTCGAGCATATTGTGAGTGATGACTGGAGGTTCAGTGCCAACAGCAAGGCCGCACAGCATGCACTCAGAAGCATCGGTCGCATCAGATCTCTCCAGCAGGTGGTGCGCTCGAGATATGACGCGGAGGAGATCGATGACGTGGACGTTCAGGCATCTTCTAGCAAAGTATATTCCAAGTGGCTTTAGGCCCTGAGTGAGGAAGACCGCACACTCCTGGCGGTCTTCAGATCGGGGGCGGTGACATCTGAGACGCGACGGCGGACAGGATACCCCTGCAAGCACTGTGGGGCACTGACCCCCAGCTTTCGTCACGCATTCGCCGAGAGTCCTCGACATACACGAGAACGAAGAATCGTTGAAGACCGCTAGGACATTCCCCCGGCATGATGGACAAGTGTGCCGAGGGTGACGAGCAAAAGCGGCTGGATAGTTTTATATCAGGATGATTGTCCTCATGTACGTGCGAGAATGCTCACGGCGAGTTGTGCCCTGGGACTGAGCATTCTCAAGAAAGGCAAGGAAGACATGCTGACCGATGCCACGCCCATCCCTCGGACGACGCGTCTCCCGGCACGGTTGGTTCAGTAACTACACAGGCGTGAGATTATCCCTATATATTGTCAGGATATTTCATTCAACTTTCCTCTGTCATCGGCGTACTGTAGCAGCCATATCAGTTGACAACCCCAAAGGGGCAAATCGCGATGATGTCTCGAGCGGTGGCTTCGTGTGAGTGATTCGCGAGGAAGTTTCCAGCGGGGGCCCCCTCCTTCTGGGGTCGCCGTCTCATGTTTTTAATCCGACGCGGTCGTCGGTGTAGTGTAGCAGGCATAGCAGTTGAGCACCTCATGGGTGCGAATCGTCAGGATGTCTCAAGCTCGTCAATGAAGCGAGGAAGTCTCCGGCGGGAACCGAGGGCGTACAGTTTACACAGGTCTCACAAGTACAGCAGGCCCAACAAAACTCACAGGGCCCACGGTTCCCACAGGTCGCACAAATCCAACAGGGTCCATACCGCCCTCCGGTCCCATAGGCTCCACAGGTCCCACAGGTCCCACAAGTATCACAGATATCACAAGGCTCACAGGTCCCAGGGGTACCTCAAATCGCACATGTCGCACCTGTCCCACAGGTCAGGCCCCACAGGTTCCACAAGCCCCACTACAGTCCCCGCAGGTCCCACACGTTCTACAGGGCCATGTCCCGCAAGTCCCAGAGGTCCAACAAACCCTACAGGCCGCACAGTTCCCGGGGACCCCACAAGTCCCACATGTTCCACAGACCCCACAGGTCCGACGGTTCCCACAGGTCGCACAGGTCCAACGGGTCCCACAAGGCCTGCAGGTCCCTCATGTCCCACAGGTCTCACAGGTCCCACATGCCCAACAGGTCGCAC
This sequence comes from Prorocentrum cordatum, assembly GCA_963575745.1. Lineage (NCBI taxonomy): Eukaryota > Dinophyceae > Prorocentrales > Prorocentraceae > Prorocentrum > Prorocentrum cordatum. The sequence continues at coordinate 75,893 of CAUYUJ010015563.1, read as the reverse complement.
AGGCCCAGCAGGTCAGGTCGCAGAGGCCCCACAAGTCGCCCAGTCCCACAAGCCCTGCAGGATTCAAATGCCCCACGGGCCCCGCAGGTCTCAACGGCCTCATCATAGGTCGCATCCTGGAATCCTGGCGCCCTGACACCATCACCATCGTTAGCCGTCGATCGTGATGGCTCCCATGAACACTAAGACTGAGGATGGAGGAGGTGGACAACGAGGAAGGAGAAGAAGGAGAAGGGAGAGGGAGGAGGAGAGGGATAGGAAAACGAGGGAGAGGGGGAGAAGGAGAGGATGGAGGAGGTGGAGAACGAGGATGGAAAGGGAGAGGAAGGTGAAGGAGGAGAACGAGGGGGAGAGGTCGAGGCGAGACGCGAAGGCCGCCTGCTGCTGAAGAGCGGCGTACTTGCTCGCGGTGATCGGGCTGCCCGCGCCGCCCCAGCCCGCGCCCGCCTCCTTCAGCTTGGCGTTCTCGCGCTGATTCGGGGAGCTCTCTTCCGCCTCCTCATCCTTCTTCTTTTCGTACGGCCTACGCCCCCAGGCTGCCGTCCATGCTGCCCCGCGAGAACTGCGTAACACAGCTTACTCAGTGTGGTCTCGAATGCGATAACCTTGGCCACACATGCGGATCGACACCTTGGCACAGAATATGCCAATCATTTCCCCTCTTCCTCCTGCCAGGTCGCTCCTCGCCAGGTCCTGCCCTCGGCCCTCGAGGGTCAATCGAGCGGGGAACCATCCAGACGTTCTCGACTGTTTTTGTTTGAGTGTGTTTGTTGTCGGAGACCCACTGGCCTGGGTCAATGCAAACCGGGGTCAGTCGCGCCTTGCATGATCCTGCAAGATCCTGCAGGATCCTGCGCGCTAGCCCGGGTCAATGCAGCCTTGGCTCTGCAGGATCCTGCAAGATCCCGGCGCCCTGGCTGACCCCCGCTTGCGCTGACAACCACCTCGAGGCCCCCGGTGTTGGCTCTTTCTCGGGCCTCCAGGGGCCTTGCCTCTTGGAGGCCTCCTGGGACCGTAGCTGCTCCGATACGCACCATGCAACACGTAGCGTGTTGACACGGAGCGCAATACGTAGACTGAACATGCACGCTTGGCGCGACACGTTCGCCTAAAGGTGAGCCAACACGTGCCGAGCCAATACGCAGCGTGGCGGCACGTACGTTTTGAATGTAGAGTACGATACGTGTTGCGTGTCAACGCGGGCGTTTCAGGGCAGCTAAGCCTGGGACCTGCGCGGCTGAGGCTCTGGGACGGCTGCAAAGCTCACCACTCGATGCTGCTCCTCCTTCTGCTCCGCCTCCTGCTCCTCCCTGCTGCCGTTCCTGTACACCGCCTGCCTCGGCTCCTGTGCCTTCATCGCCCCCCTCCTACGCTCCTGCCCCCTGCCTTCTCTGCCGATCGTATTCGTGCACATTTGCCACTTCCCCCTTCTCCCGATTCTGCTGTTAGTGCCTACCTCCTCCACCTCCACCTCCACCTCCAGCTCCTGCTCCTCCACCCCCTCCCTCCTCCTCCTCCTCCTCCTCCTCCTCCTCCTCCTCCTCCTTCTCCTCCTCCTTCTCCTCCGCCTCTCGTATTCCTTCCGCTGATGCTGACGCTCCTCCCTTGTCTGCCGTCGGCAGGTCAGGGAGCGACAGTGCCAAGAGGCCTTGGAGGAAAAATAAGGATCGGGAAAGGGAGAGGGTGATGAGGAGGAACAGGATGAGGGGGAAGAGAAGGGAGGACTGGGCGGGGAGCGATGAGCAAGGAGGATGAGAGAGGGAGAGGAGAAGCCACGTCTGAAAGAAAAGGGACAATCTCCTGCCGATGAATCGGCCCACTGCTGCAGGTGGCATAGGGGCCGGCTTCAATGCCAAGGTTCGCCAGACCCGTGCTACCGGATCTTTTGCTCAGTGTGTCGCGGCGGCCGCCCCGGCGACACGCTATGCCCTGCAAGCGGATAGCGTGTCGCGCCGCTCTGCGGGTCAGGAGGCTCATCAAAGCTCGGGACGTGGACGCTCGAGGGCTGACACGTTGTTGGCGTGTCGCGCCGAGGCGTGGTGGGCCAGAACCGCCGCCGCAGCACGCTGAGCCAAAGTTGCTGACCGCAGGGCAGGCAAAGCCGAGGCCGCCGGCGCGGGAAGAGATGCCCAACGCCCTCCGACGCCAGCGGCACCGGACGCGCGAGGGCTCCGCAGAGGGCCTCTCTCGGGGCCCCGGGCCTCTTGCCGCGGCCGGCGCCCTCCCCGCCGCAGAGGACCAGCGCGGCGTCCCGCAGTGCAGCAGGGAAGTCGCACCGGATGTCTCGGCCGCCGCCCGAGGCCAGCGCCGTTCCCCCCGCACGCCGACCACGACATCCCACAGACGGAGGGTCTCGGCCGGTCTTCCCGCCAGCGGCCAGCGGCCAGCGCCCACGTGTAGGGCCCCCGAGTTGCGGACAGTAGCAGGATGCGTTCCAGGGAGTCCGCAGCATCTAGTGGCCTGCGTTTGTGGAGCCCGCAAGGAGGACATCAGGGAAGCTGGGAAGTCGTGGACATCCTGGAACGTCTCATTATCATGACCTCTTGCTTCTGAAGTAGGAGGCGGAAGAGCCACTCACATTATGAGCACCCCTGCAGCCAAGGCCCCTCAGCAAACGCGCCCGAGAACGGGATCGGACGGGGGAGGGCTGCTGCGTGAACGCACAGGGCAGCCAGGTACACTCCAGCTATGATGGTCGGGGTGGCCGTTCGTCGCGTGGGATAGGAATGAATGCAATAATGAACGAGGGGGAACGATCGGGGGGAGTGCGGCTCAGGAGGGGGGTAACATCGGCCTAGCATCAGAAACACGTCGCTGATGGATCGGCGTTGCGTCGGCCTTGAGAGCTCGGTGCCATCCCGAAGTCTCCAGACACAGGAGCGCCGAACCTTCTGCCGTCGGGCAGAGGCTGCGTGAAGGCCGCTCCCCAGTGGGGGGATCAAATAGGGGGGAACTACCTCAGGGAGGCAACATGGACCTGGAATCGGCGACAGGCTCCCGATGGCGAATACGCACGCTCCTGGACGGGGTGGGTCTATCGGGCCCCCGTCGGCGATGAATGGGCGACGCCGGATGCATGCCCCTCTGAGCCTATCCCCCCCTAACGTGCCTACTCCCACCCAACGTGGCCCCTGTACGCCCGCTGGCGTGCGATCACCGACACTCCCATCGTGGCTTCGCTTGCCGCCGCCTGCAGCTCGACCAGGAGGCGCTTCGTCCTCAGCAGCTCCGCGTCTAGGGCCTGCGAGAGGGTCCCCCCTCGCGCGCGGGGCTGTGGCCAGCCAGGCCAGGATGGGCAGCACGTGGAAGAAGAAGGACTTCAGAGAATTCCGACGTTTCTCGCTTTGTGGTGTCATTCTGGCAAACCCTCGTCAATTCAAGAACGCCGTGTCTGCACGACACATCGGCTGCAGAAGTGCCGTCGGTTGGAAGCGTATGTCCGGACCAGGGCACATCAAGTAAGGACAGTTCAGGAAAGTAGCGTCCCAGCTGGCGATTGTCTTCCATACGTGCGGGTTACATCGATCACCATTTGCGGCATTGAGACAAGTCGCTCTCCTGAGAGGGGGTGGCAGGGAGAGGGGGGGCAGGAGGACGAGGAAGGGAGGGGGGGGGCTGCATTCGCCTCGCGACCCTGGTCGGAGCGCGCTCTGGGACAGGTCTGGGGGAGCACTGGCGCGTCGGCACGATGAGGGCAGAGAAGCCGAGGGAGCCGCGGGAGGCGTTGGGAGACTGGTGAGCGTTCTGTTTTTCCCCAAACAGCTTGCTGAACGGGGTGCTGTTGTGATAGAAGCTAACCCCGGCCGAGGGAAAGGGGAAGCAGAGACATCCTCACAAAAATCTGATGGTCCGGGCCGTTTCGCTTGAGAAATCCTTACAACTCTCGTTTCTGAGTTGGCCGGGATTGGCCGTTTCGCCTGAGACATCCTCGAAAAGTTGCGCTCCGGGACGCCGCGCGAGAGGTGGTCCGGGCCGTTTCGCTTGAGACATCCTCGAAACTCTGAGCCCCGAGGTGCCTTGCGCGAGGTGGTCTGGCCCGTTTCGCCTGAGACATCCTCAAAATTCTGACCTCGGAGATGCCGCGCGAGAGGTGGTCCGGCCCGTCTCGCCTGAGACATCCTTGAAATTCTGCGCTCTGAGATGCCCTGCGCGAGGTGGTCCGGCCCGTCTCGCCTGAGACGTCCTCGCAACTCTGAGCTCTGAGATGCCGTGCGCAAGGTGGTCCGGCCTGTTTCGCACAAGACATTCTCGCAACTCTGAGCTCCCAGATGCCGCGCAAGAGGTGGTCCAGCCTGGGGGCCCAGAAGACCACATCTTACATACCCTCCCTGGGACCCTGGGAGCCCCAGGAGGCCCCAGAGAGCTCCAGGAGGCCGCAGGACGCCCAGGACAGGCCGCAGGGGTCCCCAGGAGATTCCCAGGAGGCTCCCAGGAGGCCCCAGGGGGCCCCCTATCAGAACATGTCATGTTAATACACATCCGGTGTCAATTCGTTGATTGTTCCTGCTCTTGTGCCCCCCCCTCCATTTTGAGGGGCCCAAGCGGCCACAGGTTAGATATCCCCCCTGGGAGCCCCAAGAGGCTTCAGGAAACCCCAGGTGGAGTTCAGGAGGCCACAGGAGGCCCAGGAGGAAGCCCCAGGAGGCCCCCAGGAGGCCCCAGGAGGCCCCCGCAACTCGGAGCTCTGAGACGCCGCGCTCGAGGTGGTCCGGCCCGTTTCGCCTGAGACTTCCTCTGCAGCACTTTTCGTCCGAGACATCGTCGCAACTCTGGGGTCCGAGATGCTGCGCGCGAGGTGGTCCAGCCCGTTACGCTGGAGACATCCTCGCAACTCTAGGCTCCGAGATGCCGTTCGGGATGAAGAGGAGGTGGAGGAGGAGGAGGAGGAGGAGGAGGAAGAGGAGGAGGAGGAGGAAGAGGAGGAGGAGGAGGAGGAGGAGATGGAAGGGAGAAGGAGGAGGCGGATGATGTGCATGAGGGAGCAGGCAGGAGGAGGGGGAGGAGGAGGAGGAGGAGGAGGAGGAGGAGGAGGAGGAGGAGGAGGGAGAAGGGAGGGAGTTGCAGGAGAGGACCTTACGGGAAGCGAGTGCGACGTGGACTTGTCAGAACGTGTGCGAGAGATTGTCCGGCCCGTTTCGTTTGAGACATCCTTCCAATACTGAGCTCCAAGATGTCGCTCGCGAGGTGGTCCGGCCCGAGCCATCCTCGCAATGCGAGGCTCGAAGATGTTGCGCGCGAGATGGTCTGGCCCGTTCTGCCTGAGACGTTTCGTAGCACAGAGGCTCCAATCACAACCTGTCTCATTCCTTCTCCCGCCTCCCTCTTCCCACTTCCCGCCTGGCTTCTCTTCCCTCCTCCCTCCTCCCGCCACCCGCTGCTGCGCCTTTGCCTCCGCCTCCCCGTCCCCGCCGTCGTCGTTTCTGCCGCCTCAGCATCCGTCATGCGCGCACTGCCTTCCGCCCTCCCCAGACATCCGACGTCGCGATTTTTTTTTTGAGACGTGCGCCGCGTACCTCTCGATATCATCCCCGGGGGAACCATAACGACATGTCCCCCCGCTTCCGCGCCCTCCCCCGCTTCCTCCTAAAGTTGCTTCTGAGTTCACAGCATGGCGGCGGAGCCTCTCACAGTGCCGACCCGACAGCTTACTCGTCGACCAGGTGCGACCTGGGACATCCTCGCAACTCTGGGCTCCGAGACAGGGTTCCCCTAACAGGATTTCTATACTCACTTTAGCGACGTCTCAAAACGTGCCGGAGGAGGAGCAGAAGGAGGAGGAGGAGGGAGCAGGCAGGAGGAGGAGGAGGACGAGGAGGAGGAGGAGGGATGAGGAATGGAGTTGCATGAGAGGGTTCAACGGGAAGCGAGAGGTAGAACGGCCCGTTTCGCTTGGGGCATCCTTCCAACACTGAGCTCCGAGATGCCGCACGCGAGGTGGTCCAGCCCGTTTCTCCCGAGCCATCCTCAGAATGCGAAGCTCCGAGATGCCGCCATGCGCGCCCTGCCTTCCGCCCTCCGCAGACATCCGACGTCACAATTTTTCCCCAAACGGCTTGCTGAATGGGGTGCTGTTGTGATAGAAGCTAACTCCGGCCGAGGGAAAGGGGAAGCAGAGACATCCTCACAAAAATCTGATGGTCCGGGCCGTTTCGCTTGAGACATCCCCACACCTCTCGTTTCTGAGTTGGCGGGGATTGGCCGTTTCGCCTGAAACATCCTCGAAAAGTTGCGCTCCGGGAAGCCGCGCGAGAGGTGGTCCGGGCCGTTTCGCTTGAGACATCCTCGAAACTCTGAGCCCCGAGGTGCTGTGCGAGAGGTGGTCCGGGCCGTTTCGCCTGACACATCCTCGCAACTCCTGTCTCCGAGATGACGCTTGCGAGGTGGTTCGGCCCGTTTCGCCTGAGACATCCTCGAAACTCTGAGCCCCGAGATGCCGTGCGAAAGGTGGTCCGGCCTGTTTCGCCTGAGACATCCTCGCAACTCTGGGCTCCGAGATGCCGCTTGCGAGCTGGTCCAGCCTGTTTCGCCTGAGACATCCTTGCAATTCTGGGCCCCGAGATGCCCTGCGCGAGGTGGTCCGGCCCGTCTCGCCTGAGACATCCTCGCAACTCTGAGCTCCCAGATGCCGCGCAAGAGGTGGTCCAGCCTGTTTCGCACAAGACATTCTCGCAATTCTGAGCTCCCAGATGCTGCGCAAGAGGTGGTCCAGCCTGGGGGCCCAGAAGACCACATCTTACATATCCTCCCTGGGACCCTGGGAGCCCCAGGAGGCCCCAGAGAGCTCCAGGAGGCCGCAGGATGCCCAGGACAGGCCCCAGGGGTCCCCAGGAGATTCCCAGGAGGCTCCCAGGAGGCCCCAGGAGGCCCCCTATCAGAACGTGCTAAGTTAATACACATCCGCTGTCGATTCGTTGATTTTTCCTGCTCTTGTGCTTTTGAGGGGCCCAAGCGGCCACAGGTTAGATATCCCCCCTGGGAGCCCCAAGAGGCTTCAGGAAGCCCCAGGTGGGGTCCAGGAAGCCACAGGAGGCCCAGGAGGAAGCCCCAGGAGGTCCCCAGGAGGTCCGAGGAGGCACCAGGAGGCCCTCGCAACTCGGAGCTCTGAGACGCCGCGCTCGAGGTGGTCCGGCCCGTTTCGCCTGAGACTTCCTCGCAGCACGTTTCGCCCGAGACATCGTCGCAACTCTGGGGTCCGAGATGCCGCGCACGTGGTGGTCCAGCCCGTTATGCTGGAGACATCCTCGCAACTCTGGGTTCCGAGATGCCGTTCGGGATGAAGAGGTGGAGGATGAGGAGGAGGAGGAGAAGAAGGAGATGGAAGGGAGAAGGAGGAGGCGGATGATGTGCATGAGGGAGCAGGCAGGAGGAGGGGGAGGAGGAGGAGGAGGAGGAGGAGGAGGAGGAGGAGGGAAAAGGAAGGGAGTTGCAGGAGAGGACCTTATGGGAAGCGAGTGCGACGTGGACTTGTCAGAACGTGTGCGAGAGATTGTCCGGCCTGTTTCGTTTGAGACATCCTTCCAATACTGAGCTCCAAGATGTCGCTCGCGAGGTGGTCCGGCCCGTTTCCATTGAGCCATCCTCGCAATGCGAGGCTCGAAGATGTTGCGCGCGAGATGATCTGGCCCGTTCTGCCTGAGACGTTTCGTAGCACAGGGGCTCCAATCACAACCTGTCTCATTCCTTCTCCCGCCTCCCTCTTCCCACTTCCCGCCTGGCTCCTCTTCCCTCCTCCCTCCTCCGGCCTCCCGCCTCCCGCTGCTGCGCCTCTGCCTCCGCCTCCCCGTCCCCGCCGTCGTCGTTTCTGCCGCCTCAGCATCCGTCATGCGCGCACTACCTTCCGCCCTCCCCAGACATCCGACGTCGCGATTTTTTTTTTGAGACGTGCGCCGCGTACCTCTCGATATCATCCCCGGGGGAACCATCACGACATGCCCCCCCGCTTCCGCGCCCTCCACCGCTTCCTCTTAAAGTTGCTTCTGAGTTCACAGCATGGCGGTGGAGCCTCTCACAGTGCCGACCCGACAGCTTACTCGTCGACCAGGTGCGACCTGGGACATCCTCGCAACTCTGGTCTCCGAGATAAGGTTCCCCAAACAGGATTTTTCCCCAAACAGCTTGCTGAACGGGGTGCTGTTGTGATAGAAGCTAACTCCGGCCGAGGGAAAGGGGAAGCAGAGACATCCTCACAAAAATCTGATGGTCCGGGCCGTTTCGCTTGAGACATCCTCACAACTCTCGTTTCTGAGTTGGCCGGGATTGGCCGTTTCGCCTGAGACATCCTCGAAAAGTTGCGCTCCGGGAAGCCGCGCGAGAGGTGGTCCAGGCCGTTTCGCTTGAGACATCCTCGAAACTCTGAGCCCCGAGGTGCTGTGCGAGAGGTGGTCCGGGCCGTTTCGCCTGACACATCCTCGCAACTCCTGTCTCCGAGATGACGCTTGCGAGGTGGTTCGGCCCGTTTCGCTTGAGACATCCTCGAAACTCTGAGCCCCGAGGTGCTGTGCGAGAGGTGGTCCGGCCTGTTTCGCCTGAGACATCCTCGCAACTCTGGGCTCCGAGATGCCGCTTGCGATGTGGTCCAGCCCATTTCGCCTAAGGCATCCTTGCAACTCTGGGCTCCCAGATGCCCTGCGCGAGGTGGTCCGGCCCGTCTCACCTGAGACATCCTCGCAACTCTGAGCCCCGAGATGCCGTGCGAAAGGTGGTCCGCCCTGTTTCGCCTGAGACATCCTCGCAACTCTGGGCTCCGAGATGCCGCTTGCGAGGTGGTCCGGCCCGTTTCGCCTGAGACATCCTCGCAACTCTGGGCTCCGAGATGCCCTGCGCGAGGTGGTCCAGCCCGTCTCGCCTGAGACATCCTCGCAACTCTGAGTTCTGAGATGCCGTGCGCAAGGTGGTCCAGCCCGTTTCGCACAAGACATTCTCACAATTCTGAGCTCCCAGATGCTGCGCAAGAGGTGGTCCAGCCTGGGGGCCCAGAAGACCACATCTTACATATCCTCCCTGGGACCCTGGGAGCCCCAGGAGGCCCCAGAGAGCTCCAGGAGGCCGCAGGACGCCCTGGACAGGCCCCAGGGGTCCCCAGGAGATCCCCTGGAGGCTCCCAGAAGGCCCCAGGAGGCCCCCTGTCAGAACGTATTAAGTTAATACACATCCGCTGTCGATTCGTTGATTTTTCCTGCTCTTGTGGCCCTCCCCCCTATTTTGGGGGGCCCCGACGGCCACATGTTAAATATCCCCCCCTGGGAGCCCCAAGAGGCTTCAGAAGCCCCAGGTGGGGTCCAGGAGGCCACAGGAGGAAGCCCCAGGAGGTCCCCAGGAGGCCCAAGGAGGCCCCAGGAGGCCCCCGCAACTCGGAGCTCTGAGACGCCGCGCTCGAGGTGGTCTGGCCCGTTTCGCCTGAGACTTCCTCGCAGCACGTTTCGCAAGAGGCATCGTCGCAACTCTGGGGTCCGAGATGCCGCGCGCGAGGTGGTCCAGCCCGTTACGCTGGACACATCCTCGCGCGAGAGGTGGTCCGGCCCGTTTCGCCTGAGACATCCTCGCAACTCTGGGCTCCGAGATGCCCTGCGCGAGGTGGTCCGGCCCGTCTCGCCTGAGACATCCTCGCAACTCTGAGTTCTGAGATGCCGTGCGCAAGGTGGTCCAGCCCGTTTCGCGCAAGACATTTTCGCAACTCTGACTGAGCTCCCAGATGCCGCGCAAGAGGTGGTCCAGCCTGGGGGCCAAGAAGACCACATCTTACATCTCCCCCCTGGGACCCTGGGAGCCCCAGGAGGCCCCAGAGAGCTTCAGGAGGCCGCAAAACGCACAAGACAGGCCCCAGGGGTCCCGAGGAGATTCCCAGGAGGCTCCCAGGAGGCCCCCTATCAGAACGTGTCAAGTTGATACACATCTGGTGTCGATTCGGGCTCCGACGGCCACATGTTAGATATCCCCTCCTGGGAGCCCCAAGAGGCTTCAGGAAGCTCCAGGTGGGGTCCAGGAGGCCACAGGAGGCCCAGGAGGAAACCCCAGGAGGTCCCCAGGAGGCCCCAGGAGGCCCCAGGAGGTCCCCGCAACTCGGACCCCCTGTGGCGTCGAGGAAATGCCACGCCTGCCACGCCCTGGGAGCCTGCAACGCATAGGGCCCCCACCCCCAGCGCACCCCCTGTGGCGTCGAGGAAATGCCACGCCTGCCACGCCCTGGGAGCCTGCAACGCATAGGGCCCCCACCCCCAGCGCACCCCCTGTGGCGTCGAGGAAATGCCACGCCTGCCACGCCCTGGGAGCCTACAACGCATAGGGCCCCCACCCCCAGCGCACCCCCTGTGGCGTCGAGGAAATGCCACGCCTGCCACGCCCTGGGAGCCTGCAGCGCATAGGGCCCCCACCCCCAGCGCACCCCCTGTGGCGTCGAGGAAATGCCACGCCTGCCACGCCCTGGGAGCCTGCAACGCATAGGGCCCCCACCCCCAGCGCACCCCCTGTGGCGTCGAGGAAATGCCACGCCTGCCACGCCCTGGGAGCCTGCAGCGCATAGGGCCCCCACCCCCAGCGCACCCCCTGTGGCGTCGAGGAAATGCCACGCCTGCCACGCCCTGGGAGCCTGCAACGCATAGGGCCCCCACCCCCAGCGCACCCCCTGTGGCGTCGAGGAAATGCCACGCCTGCCACGCCCTGGGAGCCTGCAACGCATAGGGCCCCCACCCCCAGCGCACCCCCTGTGGCGTCGAGGAAATGCCACGCCTGCCACGCCCTGGGAGCCTGCAACGCATAGGGCCCCCACCCCCAGCGCACCCCCTGTGGCGTCGAGGAAATGCCACGCCTGCCACGCCCTGGGAGGGGCCCCCACCCCCAGCGCACCCCCTGTGGCGTCGAGGAAATGCCACGCCTGCCACGCCCTGGGAGCCTGCAACGCATAGGGCCCCCACCCCCAGCGCACCCCCTGTGGCGTCGAGGAAATGCCTCGCCTGCCACGCCCTGGGAGCCTGCAGCGCATAGGGCCCCCACCCCCAGCGCACCTCCTGTGGCGTCGAGGATATGCCACGCCTGCCACGCCCTGCATGCTGAGGGAGGAAGGAAGAGGAGGGGGAGGAGGAGGAGGAAGAGGGTGTGAGACGCGGGCGCGGCGCGGCAGAGAAGAAAACCAGAACCCCTACCAAGCATGTGGGGAAGAAGAGGAGGGGAAGAGTGAGGTGTGAGTGAGTCGCAGGTGCGGCGCGCCAGGGAAGAAAACCATAACCCCACGAAAAAAGTGGGGAACATATTGTCCGAAAACCAGCGGGGCGCCGAAAAAACAAAGACGCGCCGAAAACAGAAAGAGCGCCGCAAACCAAAGCTGCGCCGAAAGCCAAAGAGGCGCCGAAAACCAAAGAGCGCCGAAACCCAAATGGGCGCAGGAAGTCCAAGGGTCGCCGAATTTCAAAGGACGCCGACAACCAAAGGTTCGCCAAACACCAAAAGGGCATCGAAAACAAAAACGGTGCCGAAACCCAAAGGGGCGCCGAAAACCAAAAGGGCAACGAAAACAACAAGGGCGCCGAATTCTAAAGGAGCGCCGCAAACCAAAGGGGTGCCGAAAACCACAAGGGCACCAAACACCAAAGGAGCGCCGAAACCCGAATTCTCCCCAAACTCAAGGGGCACGGACCACGGGGGCGCAAAAAACCAAAGGCGGACGAGAACCAAAGAAACGCCGAAAATCAAATATGCGCCGGAAACAAAAAGGACACCGAAAACCCAAGGAGCGCCGAAAACCAAGAGGGCACCGAAAACCAAAGGAGCACCGAAAACCAAAGAGGCACCCAAACCCAAAAGGACGCCGACAACCACAAGGGAGCCGAACACCAAAGAAGCGCCGACAACCAGAAGCTAAGCAGCGCCGAAAACTGCAACAGCGCCGAAAAGCTAAGGAGCGCCGAAAACTGCAACAGCGCCGAAAACCAAACTAACGCCGAAAACCAAAGAGGCGCCGAGAACCAAAAGGGTGCCGGAACTCAAGAGGGCACTGAAAACCAACGGTGCGCTGGAAACCAAAGGGCGCGCAGAAAACCGAAAGGTGCGCTGAAAGACAAAGGGCGCGCAGAAAAACCAAAGGTGCGCCGATAAACCAAAGGAACGCCGAAAACCACAGGAGCGTCGAAAGCCAGAGGCGCGCCAAAGGCCAAAGGGGCGCCACAAACCAAAGAGGCATCGAAAACGGCGCCAAAAATCAGAAACGCGCCGACAACCAAGGAGGCGCCGAAAAGCAAATAAGAGAAGTACCTTCCTTCAGCCAGGGCACTCCAGCTGGAAAAGCCAACAGCAGGAGGGAAGGGGGGGGTAGCTGCGGAAGCCCCCCAGCCAGCCCTGTGGAAGGGGAGCCCGGGCTTACCCCAGGCCCCGAAAAGGATGGGAGGGGGGGGGAGGTAGCTTCCACCCCCCCCCCGCTATAGCCATGGACAACAGCTACACATTCCAAACAAAAGGAGTGGGGGTAGCTTCGGAAGACCCCCCCCCGTTTACAGGGGAGCCCAGGCTGACCCCGGGCCCCGAACAGGGGGGAGGCCCAGGGCAGCTTCCAAGCCCCCCTACCCCCCCTGACGTGGCCCCCCTCCAAGCACAAACATACCCACAAACGGGGGAGGAGGGGGGGGGCTAGCTTCGGAGGCCCCCCACTCCTCTTCGAGGGGGGGGGAGGGCAGCTCGAAGCTGGGGCTCCCTGTTAGTGGGGAGCGTGCGATGGGCGCGCCCTTTCCAAGCTCCAGGGTGTGGGGAGGCTGGCTCCGTGACCGCGCACCCGCTCGCAATCTCCATCCTCCCCCCGAGGTCTTCCGAGGCCTCGAGGCGTCGCGGAGGCCACTCGGCGCCCTGCCGCACGCCTGCACACAGGGCGCCGCAGCCAACTCGGCCCCTGCCATGGCGCCTCGGCCAACGTGCCGGCCTGCTGCCGGGCCAGAGCAGGGCGAAGGCGGGGGCCCCGCCTCGCACGGCCACGGCCCGCGCCCCGCGAGGCCTCCCTGGCCGGGCCACGGCCCCAAAACAACAGCCCAGGAGGGCCTCAAGACGGCCCGTGACGACCCAGGAGGCCGTCCCAGAGGGCCCCGCCCCCCGTGCCGCCCCGATGCGCAAAGCGCGGCCCGTAGCGTGTTGACACGGGGTTCAACACGCGGGCTGAAAACGTGGGTCTTGCGCGATGCGCTCGCCTATTTAAGGGCCAACACGTGCCGAGCCAACGCGCAGCGCGTTGTTGCGTTTCAAGACGAGCGAATCAGGGCCCAAGAGTTTCCTCCTCCTCCTCCTCCTCCTCCTCCTCCTCCTCCTCGCCGGGGCGCGGGCGCGCGAGGGCCACCGGTCCTGCGGCTCCTGTGGGGGGCGGGGTCTGCGGCAGCAGGGAGGGGGGAGGAAAAGGGGGGGGGGGGAGGGAGAGAGGACCGGGTGGGAAGGGGAGGGGAGGGGAGGGGAAGGGAGGGAGGATGAGGAGGACGAGACTGGAAGGAGGAGGAGGAGGAGGAGGAGGAGGAGGAGGGAGGAGGAGGAGGAGGAGGAGGAGGAGGAAGAGGAGGAGGAGGAGGAGGAGGAGGAGGGGAGGGGGGGAAGCGCTAATAACTTGAGGCGAACTCGCCAGTCTTACTTCGGCCGCGCACTGACGCTGCAGTTGCAGCGTGATCGCAGTGCTGCACGACAGGCGGGCCACCGCCACAGAAGCGCACGTGCTGCGCTGAGCGCGGATGCAGGCGGCAACGACAAGTCGATGGCGGCGTCAGCAGGGTAGGCGGCTGCAGGGCCCATGGCCCACGTAGTACGCGCGCTGAGGAGTGGAGAAGGGTCGGGGGACCAGAGGAACCTCACGAGGACGGGGCTGGAGAGGTAGTGGGGGGATGAATCTGGCGCGCCCGTGCAATCGAAGACGCAGGGCCTCTGCGTGAGCACGTGCACGCGGTGAATAGTAGTCCACCCTCCCGAGACAGCTCGGACGGGCTTCGCCGGGAATTGAGCCGAGAGCGGACCAGCGGCTAGGGAACTGTACGTGCGGCAGCAGCTCGCGGATGCCCCGGGCATCGAAGCGCTTGCAGTGTTTAGTTGTGAATGGCGATGCAGACTCGCAGAGAGACGGAGCGATGGTTCGCTGCACCTTGGGACGGCGCGGCGGGTCAGCTGCGGGCGCACTCCGGATTTCACGGGCAGTAGCGCGGCTCGCTGCGGCCATGGTTGTTGCGGAAGACGGTGGGGAAGCTCTGGACGTGCGACAGGGCATGGTAGAGCTGCACTGTGGCCTTGGCCACTTCCCAGAAAAGGCGGAGACCAGAGACCCGCTTCTCACCGATGGATGGCATGCGCCGCTCGCGAAGGCTGTCGTGGTAGGGCCCCCAGCCACCGCGGAGCGTGCGGCAGCGGCTGCAGAGGTGACTTGAGCTGAGCGCATGACAGGAGGTGGGCCCCACTCCGCCATCGCGAACAAATCAATTTTGCGAAACGTGTTTGGCGGCAGGAAAAACATCTTGATCTACACATATATACATATAAATATATATGCGCACTCATATACAGATATGTATGCATGTATGTGTGTATGTGTGTATGTGTGTATGTGTGTATGTGTGTATGTGTGTATGTATGTATGTATGTATGTATGTATGTATGTATGTATGTATGTATGTATGTATGTGTACATATATAGTTGGCGACGAATGGTTTTGGCTTCGAGCGGAAAAAACGGAGCGACATAGCTGAGCGTGGAGGATCGAGGTAACGTAAAGACTGACAGCGGCGTCGCTGCCACTCTGCACAAGCTGCAAAAAGGTCTCCGCGTTGCCACCACTTTTGCCCTGGAGGAAGGTCCCGAAGTATTTGCCTCGCCCCGCCACCGATAAACCGCACCAGAGGGCAGAACGCGGCCAGGAGAGATTTTGTTTGGGCGTTGTCGGCCCGGGTCGCGGCGGCCCAAGAGCGGCGCCATTGCACACTCGCGGGGCTTGTGAGAGAAAGTCACAACCTCCTCAGCGGCAGAGAACGGCCCAGATGCCTCACGGAAAGCGTTCAACTCGTGCGCGAGCAGGCGACTGCCGTCCGCGCGGCCAGCGAC
This sequence comes from Prorocentrum cordatum, assembly GCA_963575745.1. NCBI lineage: Eukaryota > Dinophyceae > Prorocentrales > Prorocentraceae > Prorocentrum > Prorocentrum cordatum. Next base: position 60,850 of record CAUYUJ010015563.1, on the reverse strand, counting down.
GTAGCCTTTGTCACAATTCGGCGTGCCGCCGGCGTTCTCACGGAGGGACGCATCGCTCACGCCAGTTCGCTGGCTTGGCAGCCCTGAGCAACGCCGGATTCGACTGCAAACGTGAAGTGGCGCACTCCGTCCACCCTGACGAAGCTGCACGGCGCGTAGCACATCTGCTGGAAGAGGCCCATAGGGCCGATGGGCATGCCGAAGCGCTCGAGGGAACGGAAAAGCCAGATCCGCCCGAGCGAAGGGAAAGACGCCGCGAAGTCGATGCTCGCGAAGACGGGAAAGAGGCGGTCAGCGTCAGGCACGGCGTCGAGGCGAACAGTGCGCCCGGTGAAGTTGCGGCCGACGACGAAGCCCTGCTGCGCGAGATGGGCACGGTCTGAGACTGCGTTCTTGATGAGGGAGTTGGCGGCGCCTGCGATGGATTTGATGTCGGTGCTCTTTAGCGGGAGCGGCCTGGCGTCGTCAGGCGCTCGGTCAGTAGTGGGCCACCCCGCAAAGATACCACCCCTGAGCAGGAAGGCGAAGTCGGAGTCGTCGAGGTCGCTGCTGAATCGTTCGTTGGAACCAGAGGTGGATGGAGAGGTCCTCGAAGATGTCGAGCGAGTCAGGGGCCAGCCAAGCAGAGTTGGACAGCCTGCTGCGTCTCCTAGATCAGTAATATCACCTGCAGGGGTCAGCAACGCGGCCATGCCGCTGCAAAGCGGTCATGTCGCTGCGCCTGAATGGAGAAATGGCATGGCTATGGGCATGAGAAAAGAGGCTCGCCAGCTTGATCGTCCGAATGCAGCGTCACGTTCGCTGCAGGACGCTGGCCAACCGCGCGCATCATGGACGACGCGGCGCGCGCGGGTGAACTTCCGACGCAGCCGCTCGCCACGGGAAACCGCTCAAGTGGCTGCGCATGGAGAGGGCGCGCTAAGAGGCCCCGCCGCTGAAGCACGAACGTGCGAAGCGGTCGCACCGCTGAAGCACCTGCATTGCTATCGTCGGAACTACGTTCGAAAACTGCAAAGCAAAACGGCTGGCCCGCTGAGGAGGAGGAGGAGGAGGAGGAGGAGGAGGAGGAGGAGGAGGAGGGAGAGGAGGGGGAGGAAGATGAGGAGGAGAAGGGACTACGTTCTCCGGACTTTTGCGCAGACTGCTATTTATTCATCACTTTCCAAAATTATCACTATTTTCTAGTCTTGTTCACTATTGTTTACTATGTTCACTATTTTGTAATATGTTCTCGATTTCTATACCATGTTTTACTATTTTCTTAATGCGATACTATATGTTGATAACATACTATAATGTAGAAAAAAAAGACCTAGAATTCTAGATAGGCAGGCCACGCATGACAGCGCCGATGCTGATCATGTACAGGAGCGGGTTCGAGGATGATCCGGGGAACCGAGAGCGATCACACGCCTGCGCGGGCTCCCCGCCCGGGTACCAGTCCGGCGACGTCGGCTACCTTACCGGAGGCGCCCTCGCCGGATAAGCCGAGGGAGCCGCCCCGTCGTCCAGTATCACCTTCGGGGCCGTCGCGTTGTCGCCGACGTCCTCGTCCTTCTGCAAGATGAATGCCACGTCCTTCTCCTCATTCTTCTCCTCGCCGCGGTCCTCGTTCTTCTCCTCGTCCTTTTCCTTTTTCAATGTGACAGGCTCCTCGTGAATCTCCGCAATCTTCTTCTGGAGCGAGAGACGCAGGCGGCTCCCCGAGGACGACGGTGTCAGCAGCTTCATGGGACATGGTGCCCTCGAGTCTGGTCCTGCCGTTGGGAGAGGTGCGCCGGGCGCCCTCGTCAGCACCTCGATCGGCATCGTCACAGTCCTCAGCCATCAAGAGCGGCAGCTCGGCCGTTGACGAATCTGATGACGGTGGCGTCCACGGTCGCGGGACGACCGGCGGCGGCGCCCGCGGGCGCAGAGTGGCCTTCGGGCGTTCCTTCTTCAGGCCTTTGGAGTCCGACTGCTGGGCCTCGTCCTCGAGGCTCACGAGGCCCACCGCCCGCAGCGCTTGGCGCTCCGCCAGGGCGATCTGCTCCGCGACCACCAACGTTCGCGGCCCAACGGAGTTGCATGGCATCGCGCTGAGGGGGGAAAGAGGAGGGGACCGTCGCGGAAAGGAAGGGAGAGCGAGCCCTGGGCGGGGTGGGGCTATCGGGCCCCCATCGGAAAGCAATGGGCGTTTGGGGATCGATGCATCCACCCCAGAATCCATCCGCGTTGCCCCTCCACCCCTCCCTCCCCGTCGACGTCGGCGTGGTCGTCGTCGTCGTGGTCGCAGTCGTGGTCATGGTCGTTGTCGTGGTCATGTTCGTCGTGGTCGTCGTCGTTCCCTGCACCACGCAGTCCGATCCCAGACCCCCGACGTCATGATTTTTCATGACGTCGACCCCCTAAAGTTTAAAGGTTTCAATCCATTCCCAAGGACCGGTTCTTCACCCTGAGCCGTTTGCGACGGCCCCGAGGCCCGGCGAGGGCCCCCCGAGGCCCGGCGAGGCCCGGCGAGGGCCCCGAGGCCCGGCGAGGGCCCCCCGTTTGGAGGCCGGAGAGCTAGGGACACACTCCGTCGTGATACTCTCAGGGCTCGAGGGGGTCTGGGCCCCCGGCCCCTTCGCGCGACGGGGCGGCTCCTGCGGGCCGGAGGCGCCCAGCGCCTGGCCGCCCAGGGGCCCCAGCGGGTCGGCGCCGAGGCCGTCCTGCGCGGCGGGAGGGTCGCAGACCGGACTGGCCAGAGGACACCGGACGCGATCGGACAGCGCCTGCGTGCGGGTCTCGCCCTGAACGGTGTTTTCCGTTTTCGGTTGGTTACCGCTTTCACCTGGTGCTTCGTTCCGCCGCTGCCGCGAGGCGAAAGCAAAACGAGAACGGTCCACGAGATCGCTGGAACACTGTTCAGGTCGAACCCTGCTTGCACATTGCTTCGCGCATCTGCACACGCCTTCGGTACCAGACGCAGAACGCAGCGCGTGGCGTGTTGGCACGGAGCTCAACACGGAGATGGAGCACGTGCGTTTGGCGCGATACGTTCGCCCAAACGTGAGCGAGGCGGGGATTTATCCATATCCACCGCCCGGCAAACGACGTCATGGTGCCCCAGCGGGCCCGAATATGTCCACATCCACCGCCTGCCGAGGTACCCAAAAATTGATCCTCCAGTCGTGGTCATGTACAGCTTCCCGCCTCGGAGCGCGGGCCAACACGTTGAGCCAACACGCAGCGTGACGCAGACGTTTGTCAGCACGGTACGTGTTGCATGTTCAGACGGGCGTATCAGGGTAGCTAAATATCGGTGGCTCCATGCGCTGCGCTGCAAAAGATGCGAGGACCGTGGAGGGGAGAGGGAGGAGGCCCTGGAGCTCCGACGACATGTGATCTGTTCAGCTGACTGTCGTTCCTCGAGTTCGGCCCCGCGGGGGCCGTTGTCGGGCCGCGGGGCCATCAGAGATGGACCCGAGACGAAAAACTGCCCCCAGGGGAAAGGGTCGGGATCCTGGGGCCGCGCATTGTAACACAACTAATCTGGAGGTGGAGGCCCAAGTGGAGATGGAGGGGGGAAGGCAGGATGAGATGGAGTTGGAGGCGAAGTTGAAGGGGGGGAAGGGCAGAAAAGCAAAGCAAAAAAACTATCGGACACAAAGCCTCCCTGAACTACTCGACGAAACAACGATTTTGATTTAAGTGGCTAATGAAAGCGACTTCCCACTGAGAGGGGGCCCTGTAGGCGCAAAAGCCTGGGGACGGCCCCCATGGGGCGTCTCCTGGCACCAGCCCTTCCACTCAGGGAGGAGGATGTGGATTTTGTGCTGGGGGGGGGGAAGAGCAGGGAGGCGGCCCCGAGAGCCCCGCGCGAGGATTTGCAGGCGCCTCCTGGCCGCAGCCAGGCTGCGCCTCCTGCACCGCCCTGTATGGCGGCTGGGTGGGGAGGCGAAGGAAGGAGGAACCCGTCCATCATGCTGGTTCCCTCCGGCCTGCGGGCCGCAGCCCCGGACCCAAACCGAGGGGGAAACAAAACTGCGACTTGCCGCTCACGGCCGACTTCGCGCTGCCAGGGCGGCGGGCAAATGCAAGGTCACGGCGCAGTGCAAACAGGAGGAGGGGGAGGAGGAGGAGGAGGAGGAGGAGGAGGAGGAGGAGGAGAAGGAGGAGGAGGAGGGGGAGGAGGAACAAGAGGAGGAACAAAGGGTGGCCCCCAACAACAACCAGGCGCAGCATAGGACAGGCAAGCAATCCCACTCCTGGGCATGCAGCGGCAAAGAAGGAAGAAAAAGGAAGGCCACGCAACCGAGCAAACGACGGCGAGCGAGCGCGCCGGCGCACCGGCGGGAGGTCAGGTCTGGTCGGACGAGGCCAGCAGGAAGGGACCCTGGGGGGTGACAGCAGGCGGGGAAAGGGGGATGGGCAGGGGCCGCCGAGGCAGGGCGAGCCGCCGGAGGGCACCGACCCCGCCGCCTTGGGCTGGATGTGTGCACGGGGCCCCAGCCGACCGACCAGATCGGCAGGGACCAGGAGGTGGCGGCGTGCTGGGCCCGAAGTGCAGTCTGCGTCGTCTGGGCCGCCCGCTGAGCAAAGCCAATTCGGCGCACGGTACGCTTGACTACCATCCATACGCGGTGTTCGCTGTACTCGAGTTGCCATTGGCCCCATCAATTCTGCCTGCCTTGACCTGCCGCATGGCGGATGCGTGCTGCATCTGGCCAGGGGGGCATAATCCTCCCATCTCTTCCGTCCTCGCCCTTCTCATTTTTCCTCCACCCTACCCATATCCAGTTCACCTCCCGTGCCAGGCCTGAACGGGGCGTTGGTGCGGCGTCTAAACAAATGCATATGTTCCTGGAATGATCACCCCCATCCTTTCACTCCCATCGTTCATCTAGGAAACGTCGGAATGACTCCACACGCCCCTGGAATGCTAAGGCGGGGATAAGAGAGGGGGGGTAACATCATCATCCCCGTCTTCCTCCTCATCTTCGTCCTCATCCTCCTCCTCATCATCCGTATGCTCATCATCATCATCATCATCATCATCATCACCACCACCACCACCACCACCACCATCATCATCATCATCATCATCATCATCATCATCATCATCATCATCATCATCATCGCCATCAACATCATCATCATCATCATCCTCCTCCTCCTCCTCATCATCATCATCATCATTGTCATATCATCATCCTCATTTTAGGGCTGCGCGGGCCTGAAGCTCATCCTCATCATCCTCCTTGTTATCCTCCTCCTCCTTCTCCTCCTCCCTCCTGCCTCCCGACTTCCTGCTCTGTTTTCTCGTTGTGTTCCTCTCTTCGTTTTTTATATTCCCCCCTTCCCCACTATCTCTCTATCTCTCTCTCTCTATCTCTCTCTCCTCTCTCTTTCTCTCTCCCTCTCTCTATCTCTCTCATATTCTCCCGCTCAGCGCCAGCGAGGGGTCGCCGGGCGGAGGCCGCGGCCGACGCGCGCGGCGGGGCCCAAAAGGGGCCGTCCGAAGAAGAGACCATGTAAACCATGATTGCCAGCGTGGCTTCCTGAATCAGGGCAGGAGCATTGTGGAAATCCCGTGAGGCCTAGTCGAGATGCTCCCCCAGAGAATTGTGAGCAAGGGGGGCAGCCTTGTGCCGCCTTTCTATGGCCGCTCATTAGCAAAGCGACCCTGTTCAAAACACAAATGAGCGACAAAAACAAACGGATCTCACGCTAGAAGACATTGCAAACCCACGCCAAGACTGATGTGGGCCGCCAGCGCGGCACGCTACATTGGCCACATTTGGGCCTCCTGGGGAGGTGCCCTGATTAATGTCCCAAGGCGGCCCCAAGAGGTGCCCAGGAGGCCCCAAGGGGCCACCAAGATGCTCCCAAGAGATCCCCAAGAGGCTCCAAGAGGCCCCCGGATGCACCCAACACGCCTAAAGAGGCCGCCAGGACTGCCAAGAAACCCCAAGACGCCCCAAGAGGATCCCAATAATCTCTCGAAAGAAATCCGAAGAGACTTCGAGAGGCATCCAAGAGGCCCCTGGCCGTTCTGCTCGCCCTCCTCCTGCTCCGCCTCCTCCTCCTTCTCTTCCTCTTCCTCTTCCTCATCGGCCTGTTCCCCCGTCTCCCTCCTCCCCCTCCCCTTCTCCGTACTCCTCCTCCTCCTCCTCCTGCTCCTCCTGCTCCTCCTCCTCCTCCTCCTCGAGGCCCCCATGAGGCCCCAAGCGTCTAGACTATTCACCACTGATGACGACGCGCTAAAGAAGCATAGTCGGGCGGGCGAGCGGGACATGGGATGCAACTGGCACTCGGTGATGGGACGGCGTCGAGGATCGTAAGGAGTGTCTCCGGGCGCCTGGGGAAATCTTTGGGGAGCGTCGTGGGGGCTTCCTGGGGCTTCCTGGGGGGTTCGTTGAGGCCTCTTGGGAGCCGCTTGGGCCCCTTGGGGGCCTCACGAGCCTCCACGTATGTTAATGTAAATGGAAATGTAGATGTAAATGTATATGTTTAGGTATATGCTTATGTATTCGTACACGTACATATGCATGTGCATGTGTAAACGCATATGTAAATGCGTGCGTATGTGAATATGTATACATATAAGTACAGGCATATGGATATGAGCATGTACATGTGTATGGTTGTGTGTGTATGTATGGAGGCACGTACGTACGTACGTCTGTGTGTACGTAGGTATGTACATATGCATGTTTGTGTGCGCGTATGTATGTGTGTATGCATGTATGCGTGTGTGCATGTTTACATGTATGCATGTATGCATATGTGTATGCATGCATGTACGTATGCGTAGGTGAATGGATGGATGTATTGATGTGTATGTAAAAGGTGTGTATGGCTGTGCAGGTACGTATGCATGCATGAAAGCATGTAAGTGCACATGTACGTATGTGCGTGCGTATGTGTGTACGCATACGTGCATACATGTATGTATGTATGTGTTTAAGATTGTGTGCATGTAGGTGTGAATGTAGGTAAGCGTGCCTATGTGCGTGTATGCGTGTATATGTGTGCATCGCCGTGCGTACGTACGTCCGTGCGTTTGCTTGTATGCATGTGCGTATATCGGTGTGCGTGTATATATACATATATATAATACATATATAAAGATACACGTATGTGAGTATGAAGTTGTGTAGGCGTGTATGTACGTATTCATGTATGTATGGTTGTCGGTTTTGTGTGTGGATGTATGACTGTAAGAGTATGTGTGCATGCATGCACGCACGCATGCGTGAATGTATGCATGCATGTGTGTATACAGGTGTGTAGGTATATATGGTTATGTGTGTATGGATGGATACATGGATGTGTGGATATGTGCAGGTGTAGATGTAGGTATGTGTGAATGTATGTATGCACGTATGTATGTATACATGCATGCATGCATGTACGCATGTATGTATGTAGATATGCATGTATGTATGTATGTATGTATGTGTGTATGGATGTATGTATGCATGTATGCATGCATGTATGTATGTATGTGTGTATGTATGCATGTATGGATGTATGTTTTATGTATGTATGTATGTATGTATGTATGTATGTACGTTTGCATGCATGCATGCATGCATGCATGCATGCATGCATGCATGCATGCATGCATACATGTATGTATGTATGTATGTATGTATGTATGTATGTATGTATGTATGTATGTATGTATATATGCACGGATAGGTAGGTAGGTAGGTAGGTGTCTCTCCCTGTCTCTCTCTCTACCCTCTCCCTCTCCCACTCCCTCTCCCTGTCCCGCCTTGAACTCTCCTCGACTCCCAACCCTATACCCTTCTCATCCACTCTTTCCAACCATCGCCAGACCTCCACTGACTTCCAGTCCGCTCGCATCCTTTACCGTGCCCTCGCATCGCCACTTCCACTCGTACTACTCTGTCGGACCAAAGCTCCACAATCCAAGGCAATACGGATCCTCGTGGAATCTTGTCGGTACTCCCCTGGATCTGCTCCCCTGGATCTCCTGCTCCCGGAGCTGTCATGAGGCATGAAGATCAAGGCAAGCAACAACAGCAGACAGAGGGCACGGTTAACCGTGCCATCAGGGGGAATGGAAGATCAACCACTCCACAATCATGTAACACAAGACCTGGATCGACTCGAGCGCTGCTGCGGAATAAGCTGCGGAATAAAGTGATACAAGCCTTTGTATGCATACATATGGATAGGGGGAGGGACAAAGAGGGAGAGAGACAGAGAGACAGAGAGGGAGAGCGAGAGAGGGATAGAAAGAGAGAGAGAGAGACCGAGAGAGAACATAATAGAAAGAGAGAGGGATAGAGAGAGAGAGAGAGAAATACAGAAAAAGGAAGCGAGAGGGAGCCCTCTGGGCGTAGATGGGTATATCTATATATGTACATAGAGAGAGAGAGAGAGAGAGAACAACAAACAATTAACAACATGATCGTCAAGGGTTCCGCGCGATGGAACCCAGAGACTGGAAAGGCAATGATTGCGGCAATAACGGTGGCGTACGGTGGGAAGGCGAATGCGACGGCGACAATAGAGCGACATAAGAACGGGCGATCATGCTGGAACTTGGCGTGTCTACAGCGGGGAGGGAGGGGGGGAAAGACAGAGAGAGAGAGAGAAACAAAAAACATAAAGAGAGAGAGAGAGAGAGAGAGAGAAGAGCTAGAGAGACGTAGAGAAGGGGGAATTGATACATCTATATATATATATATATATATTCATAGAGAGAGAGAGAGCGAGAGAGAGAGAGAGAGCGCGAGACAGCGAGAAAGAGAGCAGGGAGAAAGAGAAAGAGAGAGAGAGAGATAAACAAACAAAACAAACAACAAAAACAATATAACATAGCATGAACATTCCCCGTGAAATCGGTCTCAAGATCTCTGACGGTGCCCAGCGTGGCCAGTTCCTCATCTCGGATCGACCCTCGACGGCCCCGTGAGCTGAGACGAGCCCCCCAGAAGCCTAAGGGTGCAGACAACGAGTTCTCTAGAGAGCAGGGGAGGAAAGCGGAGGGGAGACGCTTCAAGTGCTCCAGAGAAGGGAGGGGAGACAACTCAACCCTCCTCCATCGACAGACAGGCCGATCCAGACATACGACGCCGGACCCGACATCGGCAGACCCCCCTGGCTTTGGACCAAATTTGGAACTTATTTGGGACCGGATTTAGACCGGATTCGCCCCTGCACCAGGAAGACGTTAAGAACGAGGAGGGGGAGGGGCACCCAGAAGGGGCGGTGATGAGCAGGAGGGAGCGCCAAATGCGGTCCAAAAGCGGTCCAAATGCAGAACAAACTGATTTCAATGTCACCGTTCAAGGCTACCATGAACGGACATCCAACCAACGCCGATCCAAGAAACCCGCTCGGACCTCCGCATATGCTCTTCCTCTTCGCAGACAAAGACGCCTCAAACGCATCGGAGATAAGGAACAAACGTATAACGATAATGCTACTCCCCGGTCACCTTCAGCGGCGCGCACTGACCAGGATTCAGATGCGACTCCAGCCGTGGCGACGAGAACTGGTTGGGGGCGGGTGGCGGTACGGGGAGGGGAAGCATACAAAATCCTCCCTCCTCTGAACAGGGGGAGGGGAGGCATATGGAATACAGGGAGGGGAGACATGCCAAATCCCCCCTCCCCTGAAGAGAAGGAGGGGAGGCATACCAAATTCTCACTCCTCCCTCCTCGGAATAGGGGGAGGGGAGACATACCAAATCCTCCCTCCTCCTCTGCAGAGGGGGAATGGAAGGTGTACCAAAAGTCCTCCATCGACACAGCGGAGGCCCCGAGACGGGCCTCTGAAGGCCCACGGTGTGGAAAGCAGACTCTCCAGAGCAGGTGGGCGTGGGGGGGGAGGGGAGGAGGGACACCTCAGATCGGCGGCGAGCAAGGGGGGAAGCGAGAAGGAGAATGCCTTCTCAGAAGACGGCGTGGATTCTCAGAAAGCCTCCAGAGGGGTCTGTGTCTTCGTAGAAGGCCTAGAAAACTTCTCAGAATGCCAGGGAACCTCCGAGCCTTCTGAGAAGGCCTTCTCCTTCTCACTTGCCCTCCTCGCCTGCCGCCGATCAGAGTCTTCCATCGACAGACAGACAGCCCCAGACATCCGAAGCCGTTTACTCAACACGTGCCTCCCGAACCGTTTTTTGACGGCCCCAGGGCCCGGCACAGGCACCGAGTAGCCGGAAGCTGCCAGAACCTTCCGTCGTGATGTTTCTGAGGGGGGCAACATGGGGACCAGCTCAGGGGGGGCAACCTTGAGCTGGAATCGGCGATATGTCGCCGATAGATCGGCGATATGCCCCCGATCGCGAAACCGGACGTGCCTGGTGTGGAATTGGACTCATTACCAGCGGCGATCAATGGGTGATTGGGGGTGGATGCAGCCCCTGTGAGCATATCGCCCCCTAGAGATGCCCCCCTGCTTTGGAGTCATAACTGGGTCCTCTGGCGGCCAGCCGAGAGGATCCTGGCACCTCCAGAACGCTCTCGGCGAGGCGCACCTGCTGGAGAGCATCCCAAGGCCGCAAACACCGCCGAGAACCGACGAAATTGCCCACAAACCTCGAGCCACGAAAGCCCCACAAACGATGTTCCTGAATGCCCCTTCTTTAAGAGCCGGACTTGTTGGTCTGGTGCAGATGGGTCCGCGGGGAGAGGTGCCAGAGGACTTGCGCTTGTTGTTGCCTGGCTGAAGTAGTTTGCGCGATGGGTGCAATCGTTGCGCATGGATGCGTTAGCGCATGCCTCTCATGTGCAACCGCCGTCGCCCGTGCAGCAATTCGCGCCCCTTCGCAATAGATGCGTGCAATCGCACGGTATAATACAATGAATGAACGATTGCACCTTTTGCAGGAGGAGCCCAGAATCGAATCGACAAGTCGGATCGGCAATCGAAATTCATCGGATCGGCTGAAAACGGCAGCCGAGTCGGGAAAAAACGAATCGGCGGAAATCGGCAGGCTGGTAGGACCCCTTGGGACATCTGAATCCAAATCGGAATCCGAAGCCGAATCGAATCGGAATAGGAAGCCATCGAAACCGAATCGAACGGAACCGAAGGAATCGAAATGAACCCTGCTCTCGCCGGCGAACCACCTGCGCCAGACCCCCCTCTCCGGTTTAGACCTTCCCCCTTCCTAGAAGCCTCCTAGATGGGGTCGGAGCAGATGGGGTCGAAGGATCGCGCCGCATCGGCGATGCATCGGCAATGCATCGGCAATGCTCTTGCGACGTCGAATTTTTGCATCGGCGACGTCTGCGTGGTGAAAACTGGGCCAAACGTCGAGCCGCATCGGCGATGCATCGGCGACGCGGCGCGATCCTCCGACCCCGTCCAGGAGGACCGGACCCCCGCTCTCCGCCGAGCCACGACGCTGCTTCACAGCGCGAGGACGTCTGGGCCAAAACCCCGGGCGGCCGGCGCGCGCCTGGCGCTGCAGGCGGGGGGGGGGGGCGGGCAACCCGCCTGCAGCGCCGTGCGGAGCCGGGCCGCCTGCCTGTTGAGGCGCTGGTTCTCCTGCCGGGCCTCGTCGACCTCCAGGATCAGCTCCTCGGCTCGGCGATGGTCGGCGGCGAGCGGGGGGAGGGGGGGGGAAGTGAGGGAAAGAGGCGGCCTTCTCACAAGGCGGCGGGGCTCCTCAGAAGCCCCCCTGCCTTCTGAGAGCTATTCTGCGCCCTCGGGGATGGCTCAGAGAACTTCTCGCACGGGCGGGGGGCGTCCGAGCCGGGCTCGGCCGACCTCCAGGATGAGCTCCTCGCTGGGCGTCGCTTGGGGGGCGGTCAATGGGGAGGGGGGGCAAGGTGCACTTTCCGGACCCTAGAGACCCCCCCTTGGGCCATAGCCGGGAGCGGCAAAGAGGGGGGTGTCCAAGAGAGGGGGGTGCAAATCATGACCGGCGGCATGTGCGCGGCCCAGCGGGGGGGCCAGGAACGTAATGAAATAAGAAGAGGCGCCATGAAATCTGGGGAAATATCATGGCCCCCGCCATGATATCCCTCCCCCCCTAGTCATCAACCCCCTCTTTGCCGCCCCCGAGATAGAGGGCCCCTGCACGGACCCTTTTGGTCCCCTTTTCTGCAGCCCTCGCGTCCCCCCCATTGACCGCTCCCCCGATACGCGACGCCCAACCTCGGCTCGGGTATGGGCAGCAGAGACCATCGCCGCCGACAACCCACCGGGGGAGGCCGACCCCTGGGCGGTGGCACGCGCGGCGGCGGTTTGACTCTTCTTTTCGGACGGAAGTATCGAAGATGGCCCCCACCCAGGTAGTCCTGGCTGGCCTGGACAAGCCCCCCCGAACACGCCATGGTGGTGCCAACACTCCAGGGTTGGGGTGTTGAGGGTGGTGGTGGTGGTGGTGAAGAGGAGGAGGAGGAGGAGGAGGAGGAGGAGGAGAAAGGATAATGAGAACGGAGAATGCGGCGATGGCACGTTTCTTAGTCAGTGGGCGCAAGCGAACCGAAGCAAGTGCAGGCGCCGTTCGGGCAACCTGCGGGACTCGCCGGGAGCAAATCGGGCACGAAACAAACGGTGACGAAAACATGCACGGCGAAGCAAACGAAGACAACGACGACGAGAACGACAACAACAACACCGACACCAGGGACAACAACGACGACGACGACGACGACGATCCGTGACGGTGGGTGGAATCGCCGCGCTCCTCGAGGCGCCTGCTCTGCTCCGCACCGGCCGGGTCAGGGCACCCGGGGCAGACCTGGGTGGGGAGGGGGGCGGCCTCCCGCCCCCGCCTGTTCCGCCTCCGCCGCGTGATCATGCTGCTCCTGCTTCCGTGCCGCAGCGCACATGGGGAAAACAGTGAGCTCCTCCTCCCCCTCCTCCTCCTCCTCCTCCTCCTCCTCCTCCTCCTCCTCCTCCTGTTCCTGTTCCTGTTCCTCCTCCTGTTCCTGTTCCTGTTCCTCCTCCTCCTCCTCCTCCTCCTACATCCTCCTCCTGGGCAAAACATTGCGCGCAACTGATCCAGGCGCGCGCAACACAGACATGAAACAAACATACAACACAGCGTAACCTGGGCCGAATCGCGCACGTGCAACGCTGCATTATTGCCAACATGCCTGTACTCACCCCGCCCAAGCCTGTCCCTGATGTTTTGACCGCCCAAGCATCCCTCTTGGGCTTGCGTGGCTGAGCTAGGGTGCGATTCGATCAGTGCCAATGGCCTGACACGCGCGGCAATAGTTACGCAAGCAAGACATCTTCAGACAAGGTGAACCTGACCAGGAAGTGCGGCCTGAGCCCCGCCTCCTGGCAGCCGCGGGAGAGCTCGACCGCGCGCTCAAGGAGGGAGGGTGGACTGCCCTGCACGGCCTGGAGCACAGGTCGGGGAGGGCGATCCCTTTTAACCTGCGACGGGTGGAAAGTGCCGTCGCCCCCCCCAACCTGGGCAACCCAGCTGATCCACAACCTAAGGATCTGCAGGCGGCGACGGGGCAGGTCCCGATGGCCCTGAGGAAGCCTCCCCGCCTGCGCTGCCCACCGAGCGAAACGATCGGCAACGATGTTGCTTGCATTAAGCCGTGGCGTGGTACGACGCATCTGGAAACCGCAAGGCCGCGGATGCGCTGTCACCTTCACGACCAAGCGCGAAAGATCGTCATCGCCGCGGTCCTCGCGGAGCCTCCAGACCTCACGCCAAACGATAGCGTGAGAAGAAAAACAGTGGCAACATTCAAACTTGCCTCGCACGCAAACACCTCTCCACACGAAGTTGCTGTCAGTGTGAATGATGCTGCCAGGCATGGCGTGTCTCAATGCAAACGAAAAAGCAGTGAGCTCCTCCTCTTCCTCCTCCTCCTCCTCCTCCTCCTCCTCCTCCTCCTCCTACTTCTCCTCCCACAGTTCCTCCTCCTTCTCCTCCTCCATGTTCTCCTCATTATCCTCCATGTTCTCCTCCTGCGCAGCCCCCGCCTCCTCCTCCTCCTCCTCCTCCTCCTCCTCGTCGTCGTCGTCCTCCTCCGACTCCGCCTATGCCTCCTCCACTTCCTCCGCCTACCCCCTTGCGCTCCTCCTCCTTGTTTTCTTCTGACTCCCGCTTCGTGTTCCTTCTGCGAATGCGGCTGCCGAGGTGGAGGCTTGAGTGGGATATAATGATAGAGAGTCTGCAGGAATAGGATTGGTCATGATACGAAGGGATGGCAGCGAGGAAGAATGAGGAGACGCGCGTAGTGAGAAGGAAATGAAGAACCTTACTCCTATTATCGAAGACGATGTTGGCGAGTCACCGCCGCCCCCTGCCTTTGGAACAAGCTCGTGGCCGAATGTTGCGGAAACGCAACGTACGTGTTGCCGATAACCCATGGAAAACTCCCTTGACCGCGAATCAATTCATAGGGCCCGCTTGGGCCGTCCTTGGGCTGTCTGTCTCGAGGCCCTTCAGGTCGTCTTGGGCCTCTTGTGGGTCTTCTGGGGCTCTCCGGGGACGTCTTGTGGGACTCTTGGGCCGCCTGGGGCTCCCGTGGGCCGCCTGAAGCCCCTGAAAGCCGTCTTGGGGATCTCTGCGGGCCGTCCCCGAGCCCTCTTGGCGCCCCCCTGGGCCGTCAGTGGGCCTTCTTGGGCCGCTCTGGGTCCCTCTTAGGACCAACTCCTGGGCCGTCTCCAGCGCTCTCAAGGCGGCAATGCTTGAAGACTAGGAGAACCACACTGTGCCCGGCAAATTTGGCCTCACAGGGGCCTCGTGGGAGCTCTCGTGGACTGCTCTTCGAACGTCTCGGGAGCCTCTGGAGCAGCAATGGAGCTTTGATGGCCTGTGCCCAGATAGGCCGACGTCTGAGCATCTTCGGACGTCGGGGATGGGGAGCCCACGGAGGACGTACGTGCCCAACCACGTACATGCATAATTACGGCCCCTCCGTCCGCGAGATCAGCCTCGCGATACGAACGTTCGCGCAATGCGTATACTCAAAACCAACGTGGATTCATGCAACACGTGCACGACCTTCTTTCGCTCCTCATGAGCATGAGGGGCCCTGGTCCGGAGGCCCCCGTCCCCCGCACTGCTGTCGAGGTCCATGCCTGGGGCCCCTGCCCCCGCTCTCCCATAACTCTTACAGGCTCGAAGCAGTCCCCTCACATCCTTTCTTGCACTAAGGCAAAGCCAAGATGAGGATGACTTCGGACGAGGATAACTCAAACATCTCTGAGATCCAGCGGCTCTGGAGGATGTCTCGGGCGCCGCAGCCTTCTCAGAGCGCCCACGAGATAGAATAATCCTCGATCTGGCCCCGCTCGACAGACCCCTCCTGGAATCCATCCGGGCCAGCCTCTCATCCCGGATCGGTGTCTGACGGCCCCAGGCCCCCGAAGACTGGTCCTCGATCTGTTTTCCGCAGTGCGCTCCCAAACCTCCGACGGCATGATTTGCTCACATGCGCGGCCCCAGAGGTCCCGACCGCTCGGAAACAACCCCCAGAGGCCGACACCGACTGGTTCCTCCCAAAACGACCCAAACCCTTCCCAGACCCTCGCGGAACCCTCCAAAAACTCTCGCAAAACCCTTCCCGGAGGGTTCTCGCATGGTTTCGGGAGGGTTTCGGCCGATTTGACAGGAAACCACGCCCCAGCGGGCCTTGGACGTTCTATCGACATAGAAAGGAAAACAACTCGTCGGAGGTCTGCGGTCCTCGGTCTGGTCTCAATCAGCGCGCCCATCGCTCGTGGGTGAGAGGCAGCGTGGCCGCCGCGAGGGGCACGCAGCCAGCTTCCCCGGCGCCCGAAGACCGCCAGCTCGCCGACGCGGTCCCAGCAGTGCTGCACCAGCGCCTGGCCCATGGCCAGCATGGGGTGCGGCTCTGCGCCCTCTGGCGGGGAAGCAAGGAAAAAGGGGTCCTCCTCTCCTGCTCCTGCTGCACCTGCACCTCAGAAGGCAACGCCTGGGAGGCCTTCGCAAAAACGATAGAAAGGGCTGTCAAAACCGATTAGTGCACCACCAAACCGGATCAGACGGAACCTAGAAGTCAGCCAGATGAATTTGGAATAGCACAGATCAAACGGGACTATGCCAGGTTGGGCCTAGTTTCGACAATAAATATGCCGGCGCCGATGCTGCATCTCACCTCCCACGAGTTTCATCCTGAAGGGTGGGGGGGGGGTCCTCCTCCCCCTCCTGCTCCTCCTCCTGCTGTAAGGTTCTGCACCCGAAAAGGGGCGAAAAAACGCGAAGATCGTCGTCGACCGCCGTCCGCTGTCCCACTCTGGGTTCAGTGACGTTCCAATCCGAGCTGCCTGCCAAACCAGCGCTGCAAACCGCCGAGAACATCGCAGCG
Source organism: Prorocentrum cordatum (assembly GCA_963575745.1). Lineage (NCBI taxonomy): Eukaryota > Dinophyceae > Prorocentrales > Prorocentraceae > Prorocentrum > Prorocentrum cordatum. Next base: position 44,591 of record CAUYUJ010015563.1, on the reverse strand, counting down.
CTTCGCGAGTTTAGTCATTGCTTCGGGGGGTGATGGGAATGGAAAGTAAAGGCAAAAGGCTTGACCGTGAGGTAATAAGATGATAACCCGATTCTTCGGATAGCGTCGGCGACGTATCGAAGTATCCCACAACTCATCCTTTGATGGCAAGCAAGACGGGAGGTAAGAGAGAAGCCATGGGACGGAGAGGTGGATCACATATACACGTGGCATTTGTCTGATACTATGATCCCAGTCGAGGCGCACAGAGTCGTGTGCACCCTGCAAATAGGACAGCGCTGCCTTGAGCCAAGACAGCGTCGGATATAGCGTTCGCTATACAGCCCCCCACTGAATCTCGTTTAAAGTCGGGAAGGGGAGGGGCCGAACGCTAGATCCAAGTCCTGATGCATTAAATGAACAAAAAACTGGATAGGGATATTGTTCTTAACGCCCCTAGCAGCATACAACAACAAAACACAGAAAGGGCAGCGCAGAGTACCACGGCCGGTCATGGCGCATTGCCGCGACCAACGGCAGACGATTATGGGCAGTCGCAGGCAAGACCGCGTGACTACCCACAGACAATTAAGGGGGGCATCCAGTCAGTGGGCCGGACGTTGAAGTGTGCAGCGCGTGAGGGGGCACGACCGCGCGGTCAAATTCCCTCGAGAACTGAAAGAGAATAGTGCCCGTGCCCGGGCACTCACGGTAGCTGCGGAGCCACGAGCGCACGCGCCCGTGGCCGCGCGGGGATGACCGCTAGTAGGTATACATGCCCGCGTTCGGGCAAAGAAAACTACTTGACTGTGTTTGAATAGTCGTCCTCATTGAAATCCGCTGGCTCCGAATAGGGCCCCCCCGTTGGCGCTGTGTCTTTCTTGCTTTCGAGAGGGCATGTATTTCTTCACTTCGCACTCGGAAGACTGATTGCCCTCCATTACTTGCAGCAACAAAGCGCGATCGATACACCCCTCGGTAGGACCGTCAGCGGACATGTCCCGCGTTTCACACCACTGCGCGCGATGAACTATACCTCGATTAATCATCCAGCTGATGTGTCCTAACAGGGCTCACTCGGTCGGCTTCTCCAAGTCCTTACTTGACGAGGGCACAGCGACCGACTCGGCGCCCGCGGTAAGGATGTCCTTAATGCTGGGACCACCCAAGCCCAGAATGTTCTTAAGTTGAGTGGGCGTTAAGAGGTCCAGCCTGCGGCTGCCAGCGTCTCAACAGAGCAGCTGGAACGCACCTGCAAGCGATGCGACTTGCAGTGTGCGTCAAGCAGATGCACTACTGCTTTTCCATTAGGCGCGCGTCCACGCAGTGAAAGGCTGGCCCCTCGGATGCCACATCCCTGTACCTCGGCATCTTCGCCCCCATTAAACGCGACGATATTCTGAGCCACTGCGAAGGTCCACTTCCCCCGCCGGAGTCATGGGCTGATGCCATTTGCTTTGGGATTTGCTGAAGTTTGCGCGTGGCGGCGCCAAGGCGTTGGGCTTGACGGTTTGTGGGTTCCTGCGCGAGTTGCAGGTGCGCTGCGCGTGACATCAACCGCGCCTGGATGATTAATGCGTGCGCCACGGCGCAGCGTAAACTGATGAATATGTCGGAGGCGGTCTGGGCTGCCATTTCTTCTGCTACATCGCCCGTGAGTTCTGGGCGCTGCATCGGGCGAAGCTGTGTGATGTATTCATCCTGAGCTAGCTAGACATAGCCACCCTCGGTCTTACTAGTGTAGCGCAGGGCGCAAGTGGTGTAGCAATGTTCGTTCAGCTTGCGTGCGCCGATCGCATGTCCCACGTATGCGACGTACTTGTCACTCGTGCTCTCCACTCCTGCCATGCCAACGCCGTGCTTGTCTCGTATTCATCGCACGGCGTAGGTTTTAGCCCGCATCCTCGCGTGATGGTTCTGAGCTTCAGTGAGAATGCCTGAGGGGCGCATTTGGCACCTGCGCGTGGCCCCAAACACTGCAGACAGCGCTTTGACCCGTCATGGGACGAAAAGCTGGGCAATGCGCGTAGCACCGGGGCTAAACCAGGTGGAAAAGGAAAGCAGGACAGACGCTCCTTCTCTCCAGCGGTTTCTGCCAACCAACGAGAAGTCTGACCTTGTAAGAAAGCCTCATCGATGCCCATGGGTGCAATGATTCTTCGTTTGTTTTTGTTTGCACGCGGCCGCCCTGGCGAGGAATCTCTGGCTCGCCGAGCCGTGCCTGAGAAGATTTCTACGTCGAAAGCTTCGACGCCCATAAAATCACTAAGAAAAAAGTGTTTTCGCATAGTTCGTTGCATGTCGCGTTGTCGCGGTTGCCACTTGCGCGCGTAACTAGAGGCCACGATATTTGCAACATTCGTGATGCCCTGCATCTTGAAACATGTGTTAACAGAACTTTGGATATTCTTATCGGGTTAGCTTGAAATTCTGCCTTCGCCAGGAGGTCGTCTTCCTTGGCGACCGCGACTCTTTCAGCTGCGGCTGAGACATGCACGTGCATTGTGGTTACCTGGTCGCTGCGTAGCGACTCGCATTGTTGCTCTGACAGAACAACCATAGTCATGTCAGCAGCGGAGGATCGCTCAATATACTGACCGTGGTCATCCGAATCAAAATCGTACGTCTTGTCGCATTTTCAGGTACAAGGTACCGGCAAGGTTTCGTCGGCATTATGGTTCCGAAACTAACCTGGCCCCCGCAAGTGTCCTTGCTTTTTTCTGGCCACGGCCACGAGCAGGCGGATGACTGCAACCATCTCGGTGGGCACAGAGCACATGGGTCTCCCGTGAGGGGGTCTCGAGCAGTTTCTCTTCTTCTTGGAGCTTGCATACAACGTTTCCATGATGTGTGCTTACACATCCATTTCTGGTTCTTCAGCAATATGGTCGGTCGCCCGCCGCCAAGTGAGGCCGGCGCTGGAGATCGATCCTCCCCTTGGGCGTGGCCGCCCGACGCTGGCGTGCCCGCCAGGTCCTTAAACTTTGAGAAGTCCTCATCAAAGCCTGCTAAAGGTTTTGATGGCTCTGAGAGCTGGATGGCCCGCGCGCGCGGATTCGAAGCGGCGCAACCCCGGATTCGAAGCAGCGCAACCCCAGCGCGACGTCGTTGTCATAATACACCAGGCCACCGCTATCCGCGCAGGGAGCTGCCAGTCACCCGTGGGCGCTTCCAGCCAGACGCACCGCTGCAACGTTCTCTATTCTAAAGCAGTTTATGGTCAGGAACTGCAAGACAACATGTGCTTTGGGCGAGAGACGCCTCGCTGCAGTCATCCGCGAGCTCCCCTGCGCTGTCGGCGAATAAAGACGACGGCAGGTTTCCCCGCAGGCAAGCTCGCGATGAAAAGGCCACTGCTGTTCGCATTGCCGTAGTATCCGAGCCGATCTCGCGGAATAGCAATACTTCAAGATAGAATGCGCGTCGCAAATTTGGACATTGCACCGAGACTTCCCGACCGACGACCTGCGAAACTGCCCGGCCACGGCCAGGATAGCTACGGGCGATGGGGCATGGGCCGTTCCATCCACCCCAATCGTCCACGGCAGTGGTCGGACGGTGGTTGCGTGCGAGATCCCCTGGCTGATAGTTTTGGTGCCCCGCTGCAGTCGTCATTCTGCGTGGGGCCCTGTTGGTTCTAGCTCCTGCAGTGGCTTGCGTAGTGGCCTCAATGCTTATGTCACTGACCCTCTGTTCTCGGTTGTGATCGGAGGTTTCCGCCCCCCGTTGGTAGCCCAGTATCCTTCGGGATGGATTTGGCGGCATCATTGTTCAGATCACGTTCGCCGTCGCAACGCAGCGCTGTGGCTGGGGCGAACTGCATCCAACAGCTGTAATAGGCGTCTAACGCCGCATTCGTCGCCCTGTCGGCAATCTCTTGGCCCGCAGCCAAACGAATGCATCGATCGATGATGTGATGCGCGATCTGTCGCTTGTAAAACATTAAGTCACACTCGACTGTTTCGTTGAATTTGCCAGGGGAGTTATTCAAGGCACAGCGGAATTACCTGGTTTCTCCCAGGCTCTGCACTCACGGCATAAGCCCACTACGCGCGACATAATTGCTACTAGAACTCCTACGCGCGACAGACGTGGACGCATCTTTGGTTCAGAATAGTTGTGCCAGTGTAAGTGGGGCTTTCGTAACTCTTTTAGCACGGTGGTCGGATCGTAACCTCGTAGGTTTTGAAGGCCTATCTGAGTGTCACGTGGCCGTGCTTTCGCTGGGGACGGGGGAGGAGGCGGCGCGGCGCCGCTCTCCGCTCCCCTTTCGCCCGCGTCGTCCTGTGGCACGCGGGGGGTGAGGAAGAGCTGCCAAACCCAGAGCCACTGTGTGCGCCTCTTGTCATGTCGTAGATGCTAGCGCCCCCATTTGGGTCTTGGGAATGTATACGTGCGGATGGAGGTGCGCGTGGCCGAGCTTCCCCCAGGGGTCTCTGTCGAGCTGGCGGAAGCTCTGCCGGTGCAAACACCTGCTCAATAATCCATCTGGTGCCGCTGCTGGCGCAGCAGCAGCAGCAGGTGCAGGTGCAGGTGCCCCTTCCGCCGGTGCTGGCGCAGCTGGTGGAGCTTGTCCGCGGTTGTCTGGCAGCTGCCGCGGTTGGGCAAACCTACCCATGCCTGGCGTCAGCAAGTGGCACCGCACGTTTTTGCCATAACCCTCTGTGCAAATTGGGCATACCCAGTGATGGGGTTCGTTGTCATACCAACGGCATTGACGCGGAGTTCGTTAGTGGCTTGGTGGGTGCACTTGAACGTTGTCGATGCAAGCTGGACAACCAAGTCCTCCCGATGGTGGTCGTTTGATGGATCCGTTCTCTTCCCGTGGTATCGTGGGATCGTCGAGATCGAACCGAGCACTGTTGACCACGAAAGTGTTTGCGTTTTGCCTATCGGCAAAAGTGTCGTTGCCTCGTGCGTAAAAGGACTTGGCAATCTGTGTTGAATCTGCGCTCAGCGATGGCATCTCTGGAGAGCACGGAGCCGCCCGCGCCATCCCCCGGTTGCACACATGGGCGCGTTCACGATGACCAGAAGACCTGTTTGTTTTCGAAGAGCTTGAGAATTGCATGGTGCTTGGCCATCATTCCTGTAGCAGACGACTCACGTAGCCCCGTCGAGCACTGGTCTACCACCTGCGTGCAAGTGGCCTTGCGTTTGACTAGCACCGCCCAGGGAGCAATATCGCCCACCCAGGTGCCAAAAAGGATGTTCACTAAGGAAGACACGTTGGAAGTCATCTTGCATTCAGTCGACCTTCCCACCGAAGATGATGTGGGGAAGGTCCTCCCTGGGGCGCCTGCACCAGGTATCGCGGTTGACTTGGACATAAAAATACGATGACAGACCTGCGGTCCTGCAGATGGGCCGTAGTAGACTACTGTGACAAAGCACGTGAACAGATGATGTTCCGCAGCCTGTTGTACTCGTGGGATGCTCATGTCAACGTTGGTAGGTTTGTCTAGGTTACCTCCCGATGTAAGCTGTCTTGCGGGAGCGAATTGCGGCATGTCGAAAGTGCCTCCACATAGTTCTAACATGTCTAAGCAGTTGCCCCGTCCATAGCAGAGTGCAGGGGCAATGGTGGATATTTCAGCATGCGCGTCCACATTTCAGCATGCGCGTCCGCAGTGCCACTTGGCATTGTTCAGCAGTGGCTGTCGTCATCGTCTGGTTCCAACTCTTCTATGAGAGCGTCGGAGAGCAATGTGGAATCTCCTAGGCCTTTGAGGTCGTCGCCACAGTCGTCGTTGCCGTCTTCAACATGGTTTGCTATTCTGTTCGGTTCGATGCCAACTGCCTCATCAAATGCATGGTTTTTGTGAACAACTATCCGGGCGGGCATGGGCGGCCATTGCTGTTTGGACGATTGGCGCGTCCGCCAGCATCAGAAAAAAAGATGGAATTTCGGGCGGGCCCCCCTCGTCATGCCTTATCGAGGCGGGGGGGGATCAGTCATCTTCGATGAACGTAACTCGTTTCTGGTGACTTGGCGGCGCATGCCCGTGTCCGAGCAAAGCTGGGGGAGCTTATTCCCACTGCAGTCTCGCACATATATTACGGACTCCGTCGGGTAGCGGTGCTTTCCAGTCAAGACCGGTCGGTTGGTCCTTGACTTTGATGTCTTCAATCGCCCTCTCTCTTGTCGAGGTCAAGGGTAAACCAGCGCACTGCGTCGTCTCAAAAAAAAATGTCGCTTGACTGCATGTAATTGTACACATTCGTATTGGTACGAGTGAACACTTGTGAATATAATTGCGTCTTGTCTTTGCTTGTGGTTGCAGAATCGGTCAAGCTTTTGTGCTGCCAAGCATGCTGCTGGTCGTGTCAGTGCCAGTCCAGTAGATGCTCCTTGATATTCATGCACTGTCAGTAAGTGTTGTTGGCGCATTCATGCAATATTGTATAACAGTATGTAGGTATCGTTGGGCCTCTTCCTGGCGCGATCAAACTTAACGTCGACATGGCAAAGATACATCCGGACCTCTCTGAGTTCAAGGCTTTGGAGAGCTTCTGGTCTTGGAGTTAATTTCCAGAAGTATCCAGGCGGCCCCACCATGACGATTTGCCTCGTGAACGCACGTGCTTTACATAGGAGACCACGTCTTCTCGCACAGCGCGGCCCAGCCCGCTTGTTCGGCAATCTAACATGCCAGTCAGCGGGAGTGGTCACCCAGAGCACTGCGTAGTTTCCAGAGAGTACTCCTACGGGATATTGCGTCCCCATCGATGCCATTGCCTCGTTATGCGCGATGCGATCGCACATAGATCCTCGGCGGAGCAAATCGGCGGCAGCCGTGCGGATATCTTCTACAATCAAGGCTTTTGAATGATAAATTTCAAGTTTGTTGTCGGGCTCGTCTCCACGCTATTATTCGCCATAAGGCGCGCGCCCGCGCCTCTGGCCCCCTCGGGCCCATTGGGGCGGCAAGCAGGCTTGGCCAGGACGCCCGCCTGCCCCCGACGACGGGGCTCATCAATGTGGGGTGGGATGCCGGGCGTCTCGTCGCTCGAGCATGCCCTGCCCCCGCTGGTACCCTGCTCGGCGGTGTTGCGAAAAGACGAGCTAGGGTCTCCGATGTGGAAGGCACGTGGCACGTCCTCCGCAGTCGGGATGGCGCGCCAATCTTCCCTGGGCGTGGACGCCCTCGATACACTGAGGCCCCCTGTGAGCCGGTCCCTCGCCTCCTCCAGGCGCGGGTGGAGGAGGTTCGTCATCGGGCCTGGATCCCTCTCGTCGTCTGCTTTTTTCACCTCAGGCATCCAGGTCATTTCATGCCGGCCCACCGGGTGATCGAAAGGATACCTGCGGTCCATTGTCGAGCTGACCATCATAAAGACAGCGTCATCCACGGCCTGATCCATGATACGACTCAACGCTCCGTGGTTCTACTTGCCAGTGTCTCGGCATGCCTGAGATGCTTGTCCACGGTCGGCCTCTGCCCCGCGCTTGGATGAGCTCCCTGCGCAGACATAAATAAGCCCACTGCTTACTCACCCTCTGTGCCGGGAGGGCCCCCCCCCGAAGTTTGAACATGGGGTGGCCAGGTGTCCCGAGGGCGTCTTTTCCAGCATCAGAACCTGCGTGCCCCTGCCAAGCTGCACCATGTACGCGTTCGAACCTGGAAACATAATGCGCACTTTGCCCTTCTCCGAGATGAAGATTGTCCTCTTCGACCGCGTGGAGGTTAGGCCACGGATGGCGGGCGGGTCTGGGCCGGATCCTTCTGCGATGTTCATAACAACAGCGCCCACCTTAGCGGTCGGTGGCTTGCGATGAAGTTGGCATTTACACGATATCGTGAACGTCCCCATGGTTCAGCATATGGCTGCGTCACTGCCAACTCTGTTGACGTGCAGCAGCCCCTCTAGGTTCATGACCCTCGGCATGTGTCCATGCTGGCGGGAGTGGTTGTCGAACTCTCGTGCTGCGTTAATTTCGACGGTATTGATATTCGAACCAATCTCCACCAGCATGCTAAGTTTGCCAGGGATCAGAATTTTGAGCCTGCCTGCTGGATACGCATTCTGGATGCTGGTTGGGGTCGAAATTGCATATGTTTCCGCGCCCATATGCCTTCTGAGCCCCCTCTGATGAACGGATCCGGTTCCTCGTCAGGTTCGGAGTCAGAGGGCCCCAGTTGCCCGCTCAGGCGCCCACTTCTTCCGCCGCGGCAGGCTCGCGTTCAACTGCAAAGTCGGCGCGCCTTCTGGTGTTGATCGGTTCAGGCAGTGCCTTCGTTCCTACGCCAATGGTGAATCTCGTTGTCCTGCAGCATGAATGCTGTGGATTGTTCGTACGTCGCCCTTTCTGCAGCCGATGCTTGTCCAAGGCCGCGTCGTTCGATGGGGGGTCCGCCCTCCTGCTCGTGGACGAGCGAAGGCTGCGGCGGCGTCTTGAACCCGCCTGTTGTCGTTGTTGTTCTAGGCGGTCAAGCAGTGGATTGTTGAAAGGATATGGCGTTGCACGGGCTGCACGTGCCCCCGCATCTTGCACCGACGGGGCGTTGACTGCAGGTATCCACGCATCATATAGGAGCGGGATCGGATTTGCCATTGCTGGGGACGTCGCTGGCATCAGATGGCTCGCGGACGAGCTTGTCGGGGAAATCGGCGCCAAGACTCCATCCAGCCTCCTGCGCACGTCTGACACCTCCTGAGCCTGCTGGATGGCCACGGCTGCTGAACTCGATTTGCAGATAAGTCCCGCATAGGAATAATCCGCCACGATGATACCCGGCCCCTGCAGATGGCACATGGGGCTTCTACATCGGCCCCTGCCCCTCCTCTTGACACAGGTACCCGAGCGTTGCGGCCCCAGCATTCGGCATGATATTGGTGACCGCGCTGCAGCCTCCACATCTCTTCGCGCAATGCGAAGGACTCGAGGCACACGGCGCACTGCGTGAAGGATATATCCGGCACTACAGATACGTCTGAGTTCGGGCGTAGACACCTCCGCCTCGCGCGGAGACGGCGGCGGTCCGCCCCTGGACCTTGAGGCCGACCTCGTCGTCTACGCGTGTCCGCGCTGGGCGCTGCTGTTGGCAATTTGTTGCATCCACCGTGCGCGTCGGTCACGCGCGGCCCTTTCGGGCCTCTTCCGCTGCTTGCATATTTTCCTGCAACCTTGCATTGGCATCGTGCAAGTATGTCGGCGGAAGTGTTTGCAGGTGGGTTGACCTCGAGTGCCGGTGGCTGCACTATCGCGTCTGGGTCTATCGGCGAAGGGCAACAGCCCGCGTGCGGATGCGTTCCTGGAAGCGAACACGCGACGCCTGCAAGCGATAGAAGTCATCCGCCCTATCCCGTGACACTTGGTTCTGGGCCGATTGGCCAAGCATTGGTGTTCCACAGGTCTCTGCATTGTGCTCGGGAAACAGCGCCTGATCCATCTGTGGCGGAGCCGCCCCTTGGAATGGAAGGTATGTTGGGTTTGTGGCCAATGCCGGAATGAACGGCAACCTGTCTGGGTGGTCTGCCGATGGGCTCGCGTCTGGGTGCCATCCCCAGCGAGGTGTCCAGTCGTTCCGATCTGTGATTCACCCCGAGCAGCCTCATCTCAGACAAGGCAGCCTGGTGTTGTTGATGCATGAAGAACTGCTGCTCGCGCGCCGGCTGCCAGTGTCCAGGCTGGCCTGTTGTTGGGGCTGCTATCGTCGAGCTTGTTGGACTGCCAAGTGGCCTGGCCATGGCGTGGAGCGCCGAAGGGCGTTGCTGCCCTGATGGCGGCCGCCTGGTCTGGATGCTGGCGCAACATGGCCTGGCGCTGCAAAAGGTCCTCATTGCTCGTCGATGCTGCTTGTAGACCGTTGGGCGCGCCTGCTTCTGACGCTGGGCTCGCTTCGAACCTTGGCTGACCGAGTGCCATGGGCTCGAACCTAGTAGAGCCAGCGGTTGACAGTAGCCTTGCAGGCCCGAAGCTTCCGGGAGGCCCAACTGGAACGTTGTTCACGGCAGGTGCCTACGGGCCGAACCTGCCGAGAAACATCCGACAGAGTAGGGGCGTCGTTGGATGGCGGCATCACACATGAGGGTAAACCTGTGTTGGTTGACAAGGCTGCCGGTGACCCGGCGTTCGATGGTGTGGCAATATCAGCGGGTGTCCCCGCGTCCATCGACAGGCATAGGGAAATTGCTGGGGCATGTATCTCTGCGCCAAGCTGCCCCGCGGGCGCGGCCGCCCCAACGCCGAACAGTGTATCGGGCTCGAACAAGCTACTCTGAAGTTCGACGGCACCCGTGGTTTTCGGCCAATTCCGCAGCTCACGATATACGTTATTCAAACAAAAAGTGGGGGGGTGTGCAAGACATTTGTCCGCTCGTCCCCGGGCCTCAACACAGGCTGCGTGGTGCACTTGGTCGGAATGATACCGTTGAAGCCTTCCGTCGCAACCATATCGTTAGCAGAGCGCCACACCTTGGCTCCATCGTGCAGTCGACGTGGAATGGATATGCATATATATATATATATATACACACATACGTACATATAGGTCGGTGTCGGGCCCGAAGCCTGAACGGACCCTAGAGCCCCCAGGCAAATACGTGCGCAAACTGGCTGCCGTGCCATGCGCTTGGGCTGCTCTGCGCGACTGGGCAGCCCGTGTGTGATGATGCATGGTAAGTATTCCCACTTGGTTCCATGTATAAAAGATCTCGGGGAATCTGGAGTGACCTCAATAGGTTGGCCGCCTAAAGCTGCCACTGGAATGCACAATGATTCTGGGCATCATATACCAGGGGGCGAGTGCCCACTGCTGGCCCTGACCCACGGCGCTGGGACATTCGTCATCGCGCGTGCAGTTCAGCTGGAGGCACACCTTCCTAGCGCCGGAATTGCCCGTCAAATTGGCGAGGGTCAGGAATAACTAGCTATGCTACGTGATCGCGCGGTTGGCCACGCATCCAATTGGCGATGCTGTCGTCGCGCTGGCCACCCCAGACGTCGGAAAGAACATCAGCGACGGCGACCCGTCCATCGTGGGGGCCACAGGACGAGCAAGTACTCGCGAATCGTTCGTACCAATTGTCATTATGAAATGGCCCTTGTCTGCAGGTGTGAGACCGCCACTCCGACAGATCAGTAATTTCACCTTTCCCCTCGGAGACTCAAGGGTCGCGCGTTGCGAAGTTTTCTGCGCGATGCGTCTCGCGGTGTTTCGGCGGCGGGCTGCGTCGGCATAGCAGATGGGCCAGGGCCATCTCCCGCGTCGGGCGTGTCCGCCCCTTCTGGACTAGGGGGGCCCATGAGCGCGCCCGCCCCGGCTGGGATGTTAGCGCTGTGATGCTTAGAGGTCATGGCCGCAGACGTTGGCGCAGGTGGCGCGGTCGGCGGCGGCTTGGCAGATGACTGGGCCGCGGCCGACGACCTGGCATATCCCCACCCTGGAATTCTGCAAGCGCGGCGCAGACTAACTTCGCTGCACTTTTCCTTCCTTCCGGCCGGAAAGACTGCACTTGGAAGCCTTCCGGCTTGGGCTGTGGCTGTTTGCCATATGGTTGTGAAAATCCGCTAGCGCCATGGCTCCGTACCTCTTTGGGTTCGCGTTTTGGAGTCCTTGGTCGCCTTGAGGTTCTTCTTTGCTGCGGGGCCAAATGGGGCGCAAGGGTTTGACTTGCCCCTGCCCGTTGCCGAGCTCGAACCTCGCCGGCGTAGAGCAGGTGACGATGGTGCCCAGTCGCCGCGGAAGGCCGGGCCAGCCCGGGATGCTGCGGACCTCAGCGGAACCGGCTGATCAGACAGAGGTGACGAGCTGCCTCCGAAGCGGGTAGCTTTCCTTCTGGCGCTGCCTTCGCGCTCCGCAAGGCCGCGCTTGCCCCGGCGATTGCCCTCGTTCTCCTCCTCCGCGCAGTCGGGGGGGCCCCCCCTGATCTACCTCTTGGCCTGGGCGCAACTTCTGTTTAGGACCGGCGGTCTCCTGGGCCTCCTGGGCGCGCCCGCCCGCCCCGTTCGCCGTCGGGTTCGCCTTCGCCCTGGGCGCGCCCGCCCAGTGGCTCCGCAGGTGAAGCGGGTGCAAGGGGCCGCTCGCCCTGCCCCCCCCGGCTTCCATCTTGTGAGAGGCATGATCGGGCAATGCCGCCAATCTGCCACGCCCGCCCCCTGTGGAACGGCGCCTGCACGCATGGGGCGCGCGGCCGCGGGGCGCTCCACGGAGGCGCGCGCGCCTTGAGGGCCACGCGCAAGGAGAGACAAGAGGAGACTGCAGGTGTCGCCACCGGCCTCCTGGGACGCCCCCCCCCCCCCTTCCCCGACGACGCGCGGCCTGCGCGTCGTCGGGCGGGGAAGTAGAACAGGAGATGAAGCAGACCTGGCTGGGCAGACCTCGCAGCGACAGCGTTCCTGAAGAGGCGGTCGGAGAGAAGCGTTGCACAGGGCAAGACGTGCAAGGACGGGGTGGATAAAGGGCTGCGACCACTTGCAAGAGAAAAGCATGCCATGCACCAGACAGCACACGACCGAGAAAGGAAGCAAGACTGAGAGTGCGTCTGTCAACTGACACCTGTGACAAGGTAGAACAAGAGTAAAGAAAACATGGAATGACATAGGATGAAGAAAATGTCGATGCGCTCCGAAACTACGAAGCCAACCTCCCCACGTACTACGCGGCCGAGCACGCAGCTGACACTAGGCTGGCGCAGCGCGCAAGCGACGCAAGCGCCGCCAACGAGGCCAAAATGATTGCTCAATATGCGCCCGACGACAGTGGGCCGGCGACTTGAGAACGCTCGAGTTGGTGAGGGCACGCGCCATGGACTGTGCAGAAGGTGGCCCTGCGGGGGGGCGGATCGATGTGAGCGCGATGCAAGTCCGCAGGGCTCAACTGCCCGCGGGTCCTGGAGCGTCGACAGAGAGGCCCCCCGACACGAGACGATGCGACGTGTACCTTTGGGGAGGCGGATCGACGCGAGCTCGACACAAGTCCGCAGGGCTCAATTGCCCACGGGCCCTGGGGCACCGGCAGAGCGCCCCCCCCCCCCCCCGACGCGAGACGAGAAAGCATAAATCCGAGGAAGAAGAGAGAGAGAGAGAGAGAGAGAGAGAGAGAGAGAGAGAGAGAGAGAGAAAAAAAAAAAAAGAGAACAACAAAAAAAAAAAAAAAAATGCGCTGCCCCCGCTCAAAATGGCTGCGCCCGAGATGGGCTGCCCTTATCGATCAGAAACGCGGGGGCGCAAGGGGGAAAGAAGACGGTCGTTCAAGGGGAAGAAAACCATTCGGCATCGCACTGCGGTCAGCAATCGCTCCGAAGTCGCCCCTGACTGAGCGCGGTGACAACGCGCGCAATCTTGGGCGGGGAAGAGAAACAAGGGGTGGACGCGTGGATGGGAGGGGGGATGCAAAGATGGATTGAGATGGCAAGAGACGACAGACGGAGAGAGAGGAGGAGGACGTCGCTGCGCGCCTGCGGGGGGGGGGGGGGGGGGGGGGGGGGAGGGGGGGGCAGGGCAGTGCGAGCTCGACGGCAAATCCCCCCAGCGCCTCGGACTACTCTGCTGCGCCATCGGGGCAACAGAACTCCGCGGGGCTCATCTGCCCGCGGGGTTCGTCTGGAGCACCGACAGAGAGGCCCCCCCGATGCGAGACGACGCAGCAGAGAGAATGCGGGAGACGAGGTCCATGCCGATGTGCACCTGCGGGGAGGCATGACAATGCGAGCTCGACAACAAATTCTCCCGGCACCTCGGCCTAACTACTCTCCTGCGCCTTCGGGCATTACGAAACAAGGGAAAGCTAGACACAACGGAACTCCGCGGGGCTCAACTGCCCGCAAGGTTCTCCTGGGGCACCGGCGCCGCGCCCCCCCCCCCCCCCCCGATTCAAGACGGCATGAAAGGGAAGAAAGAAGAGGAAGCATAGTGACGGGGGACAGATCGAGAAAACTCTTCCGCGTTGGGAGCACCGAAAAATCCACGCGCGCGTAGCAGCGCCCAACCAAGGCGACGAGGACGAGGCCAAGAGAGACAATCAACGATGGATCACGACGCGCACGCAGAATGGGCAAGGCAAGTCGCCACATTATCTGAAGCAGTCGCGCCGTCTTACGATTGGTGCTCTAGCTCAGAATGGGCCTTTGCCCGGACCTCGCTCGGGGGCCGCCCCGCGGAAGCGCCGCTCGAGAAGGCCGCGCAAAGAAATGACGTAGCAAACGCCCTCAAGGACTGACAGCGTCGGTCTCGCAACACTGGTAAATCGGCCGATAGCCTGCGAGAGGCATGATCGGGCAATGCCACCAAACTGCGATACCCACCCCCTGTGGGATGGCGCCCGCATGCGGCGCGCGGCCGCGGGGCACTCCGCGGAGATGCGCGCGCCTTGAGGGTCGCGCGCGCAGAGAGACACGAGGAGGCTGCAGGTGTCGCCGCTGGCCTGGCCCGGGACGTCCCCCACGCATCTTCTCGCCCGCCGCCTGGGTCGATGCTGGGGGGGGGGGGGGGGGGGGGGGGGCGCAGGAGCGTCGGCCCTGGAGCAGCCGACGATCTGACCCGTCGCGCGCAGCTCGCGCTGGCGGGGGATACTGGGAGCACTGCCATCGCTAGCGTCCGAGGGGTATTCCCCCGGATGTCGGCGACGCCAGTGCGCGGTGTAAGCCTTGAGGATCTGATCATCGCCCAGATCTCCCCGAGCTTCTTCTGCGTCTTGAGCAGCAGCATCGGCCACTGGAATATTATCATCCACGGGCGTGGCCGCCCTTCCGCCTACGCCGTCGCCGTGATCGGGGATCCAAGGCGTCTCGCCATGACGCGGGCTGCGAGATGGGCGGTCAATTGGGGAAGTTGCCGCGATGCTGACTGCGAGCCGGGCGTGGGCATTTGCGGTAGTTCCTGCGTGCCTGGATCATATCTTGCGAAAATGCCCGCCTCTCACCACTGCCCCTACCACGACGTTCTGATGTTTTCACGACGTGGCCCCTATCGTCGCGGGTAATACAATACTTCGAAGACAACCAGTGGCAAATCTGCGCCTCTGCGCAGACCTTGTCGTAAAAATCAATCGCGCCGGCGTCGTCGATCTCCACGCGCGGGCCCTGGTCGTCACAAGCGAAAGAGGCGCGCCCCCTGCCAGAGGAGGCATGCCCCTTTCCGCAGCCTGCATCGCTGGAGCTCGCGCCGCACATGGGCTCGGCTGACTGAACGCAGCCTCTGCCCTTAGGGGGGCCAGCGCCGCGAGACGGGCATCGGCCTCGACCAGGACCGCCCGCGTTCGGGCCATAGTTGCCAGATGTACCTGGCGCGCCCGCTGCGGCGCGGGCCGCTGAGCTGCGGCCGCGGTGACTGCTTCCTTTGCCGCCCTTATGAGGACCACCCGAGCCACTGGGGCCCTTTTCCATATGCACCCTACATCCTATCCTCGTTGGCGCGGGCCTGCCCCCACTCCGCTGCAGTCCGCTCCTCCTCCGTGAGTCCGAACGCCGTTGGAGCTGGGAGCGGGCGCAGTCTCGTCCGCCCATGTCCGAGCTGTTCCATGGTTTCAGCGCCGGTGGCACGTATAGTCTCCACGTCGGACGCGCAGTCGTCGCCGTCGTCGTCGTCGTCGTCGTCGTCGTCGTCGTCGTCGGCGGCGACGTTCTGCGCGCAACGCGCGACGATCCAGTCCTCGGCGGGCGCGTCGCGCAGCTCCTCAACCCCGCCATGCCGGCGCTCGGCGCGGCGTTCCACCGACGCGGCAACGTCGGCAAAGTGGGCCATCACAAACCAAGCATACCGTTCCCTTCCCCACCTCCCGCGGGGCGCTGTGCATGGACATGTTTGTCGCTACCGCAGCTATTGCATGCCATCCTTCTACCATCTTTGCCCATTGGACTCAGCCTGCGTCCCTTGCCCTTGCCTGCTGTATGTCTACGACCTTTCTCCTCTACCTCTACCTTCCAAGAATAAGTCTTCAAAACCGTAGTCGCTCAATCGGGCCAGAAACGCGGCTATGCTTTTGCCGTGGAATCTGCGGGCGCGTCTGCCACCCCTGCCGCGACCCTCTCCTTTGCGGATGAAAGCGCGACGCACAGCTCGCCTGAACCCATTTTTTGGGTATGTTTCCGCATCTGTCGCCTCCACCTTCTTCCGGCGCGATGATAGCCGTGGCGCAGGTATTGCGTGGCTGCCTCATCACTGGCGCGAAAACCTGACCAGTCGAGGCTTCCAGCACCAATAGAGGAGACCGTATCGGCGTCCGTACCAGAATCGAAGACGCCGTCGCCTTGTTGGCTGGGTGAGCCCCAGAAGGTTGTCGCGTCATGCGGTGCGTAGCTGGCCGCTGACGGCCAGCCCATGTTTGAGCTAGACGACTGTTCGCCGTTGTCGTTGGGGTCTTTGCCTAGCAGCGTCGTGGGCTCAGTAGGCCCTCCGTCATTCCAGATGCTGTTCGGCATGGCTGCCAGTGCGTCACTTTCTTCGGCGCGGTCGGTCCCAGCGCTGCGTCCGCCGAAGATGCTGCCGATGTTCCCTGGGGAACGCTCAGCCATGTGTCCATGGCTGCGCATTCCCTTCAACAATTGGTCGCGCTGTTGTTGCGTACGGGGCATCTGGTGGTTCAGCGGTTGCAGTAGCTGTGCTGTTCGGGCGGTACCAACCCCCAAGGCCTGACATAAGATCACTGTAAGGATCTGGAAATTGGGTATGCTACAGCCTGCTGTGGCTGCTTCAACCTGGCCAACTCGTATCGGGCCAGCACTGAATCGATGCGCTCCTCTCCCTCGACCCTGAAGTCGATGAGGGCTGTCCCTGAGGTGAGCTGTCGCTCGTCAAGGTTTTCAAATGTGGTGCTTAATAGGTACATGATGTATGTGGCTCCATCGGTGCGTCGCCCCTGTAGTGTGACGCCATACTTGACGATGGTGGACGGCACCCGCATGGCTAAGGTCCTAACCGATCCCCCTAGGCAGCGCTGTAAAAGTGCGACCTTTTAGGGTGGAATCAAGCTTCCGCTCGTGACGTTAAGCCATGCGTGCGTTTCGAAAACAAAGTCGCGAAAAGGGTGCCTCACCTGCGGGATCGCAGAAAGGGACCCCGAGTGCGTGTTTCATTCAATAATCCTCCTCGCATGTATGCCACGGCAAGGCATAGGCACACCCATATGAT
Organism: Prorocentrum cordatum; assembly: GCA_963575745.1. NCBI lineage: Eukaryota > Dinophyceae > Prorocentrales > Prorocentraceae > Prorocentrum > Prorocentrum cordatum. The sequence continues at coordinate 27,538 of CAUYUJ010015563.1, read as the reverse complement.
TCCAAAAACCGCGTCCTGAACACAATGCGCGGTCATGTTGTAGCTGATGGTGTTAGGTTGCTTTCCATTGGGTATTGTCGCGCCCATCGGGTTGCGACTGGGTGTCTGGTCTGACGTGGCGATGAGCTTGCGGATTGGTATCGGTATTTGGGTTGTGCGTGGCGTGCGGCCACGCGGTGGGGGAAATGGAGGTGTAGGACTGTAGGTTGCAAGTTGGTTCGAGCGTATTGGGAATGTAGTAGTTGAGAGCTGGCGCAGTCGGGTACTCCACAGTGCCTTGGTAAGTGGATATGTACATAACACCTGGTGCAATATCCAACAAAATACAATGTAGCCGGCTCCGCTACGAAGTGATATGCAAGGGTACTAGGCTTGACCATGTGGTAATCAGCTGAGAACCCTACTCTTAGGATAACGTCGGCGACGTATCAATGTAAAACCACAAACAACCCCTTGATGGCAAGCGAAACGAGAAGTAAGAGAGATGCCGTGGGATGGAGAAGTGGATCATAGATATACGTTGCCTTTTTCTGATGCTATGCCCACAATCGAAGCGTACATTATCGGGTGCACCTAGAAAATAGGACGGCGCTGCCTTGAGCCAAGACAGCATCGGATAGATGGTCCGCTGTACAACCTTTCCTTGAACCTCGTTTTTAAGTATTGGGCCATCGGGCCTGACGTCACGCAGAGGAAAAACAAAAACAACTGTAGTTGCTGCCCCTCCTGTAGATCCGTGCGGAATTGCACCAGAGGCGGAGGCGGCCAAAAAAAGGGGAGACCAGGAGCGAGGGAGGGTAAAGCGGGTGACAGAACCATAGAGAATAAGAGAAAGAGGCCTGGCAGAGCAGGAAGAGGACGAATCCACCTGCACGGGCTAAATGCATACAGCACTCGTTCCGATACGGTCGACATGATGGACGCAATGGGACGTGGGTCACGGCCCGAAATCTCGTGGTGCGCGGGCGGCCAACAACGTTGCAATCGTGAACGATCTCCACCGCCCCTGTGAAGTCTGGGGTGCGCCAACTATCGATCACGCGATAGTCGATGCCCGCCGCCGAGCATGGCCATCCCTAAGACGATCGAGCTGCCAACATCGGAGCGGTTTCGATGATTCCCAAGTCTATGAGGGAACCTTGTGTGTGCACCAGAACGCTCGAAAACAAAGCAAAGTGGTATGACCAACCCCGCCCATAGGCGAATTCTTAATTAGACACCTCGTCCTATTCAGATTTCGTCGGCTAATCGAATGCATTTCGCCGGCCACCGCCTGCCACCAATGCCAAACGTCATTTCGGCATGGTCTCTTGGGTTGGCATCGCCACTCCATGATTCCTTGGAGCGGAGCAGAACAGAAGCTGCAAAAACCGCATCATCAATATGAGATCTGCATTAGCACACTTTTCGGCAAAATGGCAGGCCATACTGGATTTTCTGTCTGACACGGAAAACGAAGAAACCACGTCCTCAGCAAAAAACACCCAGTGAGGCAGCCTGGGCGCACCCCAAGGCTGACATCTTTGTATGCCTGGCCACCCCATGGGTGAAAACGACAAACATAATTCCAGGCGGTCTGTGCACAACGGGGGCACGCGCACCAATGGGAAAAACCAGCGGGAGCACGTATCCGAGGCCAGAACTTATACATATGCACCGCCTGTGTAACATATGTCCCTCGACCATACCCTCGGCCCCCCTGGGGGCGGGGGGGGGCAAGCAGAACCATGTCCACTGTTTTCTGGGGTCCTGGGACATCGGTTCCCCGGGAAGTGGTTACGTCAATGTAGGTGGGCCGAACGGTCTTACATTGTCCCAGGGTGTGAAACAATGTGGCTGAAAATAAATGTCCGCGGTGCGGATTGCCGTGTTCGTTTGTCGCCCCTGCCCCGCCACCCACCTGCGACCCGCCTGGCGACACACCTGCGACCCACCCACAGCCTATCCCGCGACGCACTCCGCGAGCCACCAACCCTGCCTTGCGAAAGAATCGGAGCCAGCGGCGAAAACGTTTTCTGTTATCATACATGTTGCTTGGCTCTGGATATTTTCACACACACACAAACACATACTAGAAGAAATGTAAACTGCACCGATGGCGGGCATTATTGCATTCTCTTTCGAACATCTCAAACCGCCAACCACCCCTGCTGTCTCACTCCTACCCGCAACTGCGGAGGCAATTTAGATACTCGCTATGGGGACCTTCGTGTAGCCAGTCGCTCCACTATGCGTCGGACCTGCGATGAACGTCCGTCGGCTTGAGTCAAACTTGAATCAAACTTGAATCGAGCTAGAGTCAAACGTCAAACTTGGACCGAATAGATCCATTAGGTGGGCCACAGGGAGGTATCCAAAACGAGCATCTCAGGCAATGGTACACATTCCAACCTCGGAACCGCAAGAAAAGCCACAATCTCACGGCAGAGCGCCGAGGCAAAGCGCGAGCTCGGGCGGCTTACGTCCCGAAGGCAACCAGCGAAGCGTGGCGCGGTACTCCCAGCGGAAGGGGAGTATGTGAGCTCCTGCTCCTCCTCAGCGTATAGTGCAAGCATGGAGGCGATTCCGCTCCTCATTCCGCTGCTGCTGCAGCGGAGCAGGGAGGAATGCAATCGTCCTTACCCCTAACGGTATCACTGACGTCAGCCTGTAGTGGCCGGCCTGGTGAGTGCCTGGGCACCGAGCACAAAAGAACTTCTAGCCTCAGGAGCAATGCGACATACTATGCGAGCATGCAGCGCGGTGGCATGATCGCGTGGATGAAGCAGTCGGCAGCAGCCTTCAAGCAAAGGCGACAGACATCATGCTCAGGACGCCGAAGATTGAACCTGCGTCAACAATATGAGCTGCGTGCACGAACCCTAATCGCGCAAACCAGCGGACAGGACATGTCCCGCAGTACGTGCCGAGGATCAGGCAATCCATCATTCAATGCAGAAGCTGCTTGGAAATCTTGCTGATGCCAACAGGTCCGCCAACAATAGAGCGTCGAATAATTGAAGCAATATGTGGCTTGAAAGCTGTGGCAGCAGCAAGAGCGCAAGAGCGCAACCCTAGGCCTTCGGATAACCAGAGGGCCGCGGGGCACGATGAACACCAGCGATCATGGGTTTGATTCTAAGGGTTCTGGATCTGACTTCTGCGGCACCGACGCCATCATTAAGTACCCAGCCGTGTCTCTGAGTGGGGGGTCGCATGGCTTCGTCCAACGCTCCCTGGGCGTGGGAACCAATGCATGACATATCAGGTCAACTATCTTGATGCACGTGGCGGCCATGAGGCACCTGAATCCAAGCCCCAACTGCTTGTCCAGCCCGTCGGGAAACGCGCATGTTAAGCCATCGAGATCAAACTGCATATTAGACCTGTCTTGAGACATCTGGTAGCAGTACCAGCGGAATGCCAGCAAAGATACCATGCTCGAGAAGAACGTGAACATATTGCTAAACAGCCGCCGCCGTGCTCGCTGGCACGCACTTGCGTGGGATAGCCCAGGGCTGCCAAGCTGTTTTCGTGGAATCGTATAGCCCCCTCCCCTCCCCAATACCCTGCGCCAATATCCCCAGCATGCACCAACCGACCTGAGGCACACAGATTGCAGCCAACATGGATTGCACCAGAAGGTTACACCAAACAATTTGCAACTCATAGCTAACACAAACTATGTGTGTTCACGTGATGAGTGTATGTATGTACGCGTGTACATATGATAAGCTCAAAGAGTACGGCGACATGCAGATTGAAAACATCGTTTCCATACGCATATTCCACCGTACGTATTGAATGTCGAAGATGCAAGAACCCACTGGTTGGATCATTTCTGACAAACAGTTGTATCACAGGTTATGGGCGTGACGGATGGTATATCCCTCTGGAGCCTAGGGGTTCAGGTTGCCATATGCCGCGGCCGTCTAGTCAACGTCCGAAAGGGTCGACACACATAATGCTGCGATGCCACATTGGCGGAACTTGCCGCAAGCGCGTGTATACCCATGGCTTTTTGGCAGTTCACGTCGCCGAACCTGGTGGACCTCTGCAAGTCTGTAGCGATCGTCGGAAGCTGACCGAATATCGAAATTATGAGAGAAGACTGGGAGACCAGACTGTTGGCGCAGCTCTCGCACCTCTCGCGAATGTCCTGCAAGAAGGAGGCTTCGCAAGTGTCAGGGTCGTCCCATCTCGTTGTTTTGTCCATCGTGCCGTCTCCAGCAGCCTCGAACCCCTGCTCAGCAAACGCGCTCTCGCACCACCCAGGGTTGGCCATGGACGAGCAATCGACGCTGACATGATTCAGCTTCACGTTCACCAACAGCGTCAGATCGATAGGCGATGTTCAGAAGTAGAAATGGCATAAGCACGAACTCTCGAAGGTCCGCGCAGATTTCGAGGATCGGCGCTGCCCCCCCCCCCCCGGCGCCGCCTGAGGTGCCGCCAGGGGGCCCCAGCGCCGATCGAAGAAATCCGCGCGGACCTTCGAAACAGTATGTCTGCTGTTTACGCCTCTTCTCCTTCTTTGAATGTCGCGCCAGCGAAGCTGCAGGAGAGCGTGGCGTCGGTCCGCACCCAGGGGAATGCCCTGAAGGCCCAGCTGCCTGGGTCAGAGGCGAGGCCGCCCGTCGCGGCTACGAGGCAGAGGACCAAGGACAAGCTGTTCACCAGTGCGCCGAACGTCATGACCGCCTTCCTTAGAGGCATAGAAAATACTGGCATACCCGTCGGTCGAAATAAGTAGGTAGAGACATGAAATACGAAGGTGGATCAAGTAAGTACATTGGGTTCAAGCGCTCCCAGAGAATAGCGAAGCACAACAAAAGCATATCGATGAACGATCCTGTTTATGCCGTATTGGGGGAAACGAGAAGGTATCGATACCGTTACTCCCCTGACCAGAATGTTGATGCGAATCTAGCCATGGCGACGAGGGCCACCACAGATGCCCAAGAAGGCGAAATCGAGGTAAGGGCAGCGGTACCTGTAGCTTTTTCTGTCCTTCTCCATCTTCGAATATCGTAGTCTTATTTCCAGTTTGATCCTCTTCGATTCCTGCGGCGCTCCGCCCACCCGACACCGAGCCTGCCGAGACCAACACAGCAGCAGCTGTGCTCGATCAGCGGCGAGCACTGCACGAATCTGGGGGCGAGCGGCAGCGTGTACTCGTTGGAGAAGTGCCGGAGGCACGAGCGCTCCGGGCTGATGGTGGGCGCGCAGAAGCCCCCGCAGATGGTTGGCGGCGCCCACTCGGGGGTGACGCCAGGGGGGGCGGCTTTCTCAGAGGGCGCGGGGAGAAGGCGGGCCTGGTTAGACCGGCCCGGAGGCTTCAAAGACGTCCTCTTGGAAGCCCGCCGCCTTCGAAGAAGCCCCGCCGCCTCCTTAGACCCCCCCCTGACGCCACCCAATTGTGGGCGCCGCCAAGATGGGCACGTTGTACACCCAGAAGTTCGGCGAGACGGGTGAGCAGCGCCCCCCCTGAGCATCGTTTAACCGATCCCCATCCCCACAGGCATGGCCTTGGCCCCACTGGCCGATCTACTCTTCCCAGATGGGAGTTTAGGCTGCTCCCTTGGGAGCTCCAGGGGCCAGTGCCCAACTGGGGGGCGGCATGGTGGGGCTCAGGTACTATGGCCTGGTGGGGATGGGGATGGGGATGGGGATGGGTTTAACGATGCTGACCCTCGGCGCGGGCTCAGCGCCCTTCCAGTTGCTCCCGGGGGCAGTGCTAGCGCCCGCCTCGCTCCTTTCGGCCTTGGCGTCGGGGCCACTCGGCGTCGGGCCGCCGTCCACGGCGATGCCCTTTGCCTCGGCGCCCCGCTGGTCGTCCACCGCCTGTGTGTGGCGGTGCGCGCAACCCTTAGATCTGGGCGATGTTTTTTTTCACAACGGTTCTTTGTTGGCGGTGCTAAATGGGGATAGATGGGGAGGCGAAGGAGAAGAAACGTGACCCCCGCGTGTCCCTTTGGGGCCCCAGAGGGCCTCTCTAGGGCCCCTTGGAGGTGCACCTGTCGTCCACCCCCCCCTCCCATCTGTTTCCGCCTGGTCTCCGGCGCCAGGACCTGCAGAAAGATGAAATCTAGGGCTCTGGTCGTGATTTGTCGCGATGTCGCATTTGGTTCGCAACGCCGGGTCTCAGGCAAGGTACAGGGGGCTTCTTAGGAGGGCTCAGAGGCTTCTGAGAGAAGGCTTCCTAGAAGAAAGGAGTCCTTCCGAAGAGCGCACCGCCTTCTCACAAGGCCACCCCCCTCGCCACATCCCTGACCAAAGCCCACTCACCACAGCTCCCTGGGCCGCTCGTGGGGTCCGCCCTCGCCAATTGTCCGAGCTGCGCCCAGTCGTGACCACCAGGGCGCCCCCAGAGTTCCCCCATAGAGATGTCAACACCGCAACAAAAACATCCTGCGAGCCTCAATCCTTGAGATCCGACGACACGAAATTATCCTGGCGAAGGACCCAACCGTATGCATTTGTGAGGAACGCAGTTGTGAGAGTCGTTTTCGGTGGATGGAGTTCCCTATGGGGCTACGAAACGTGTGAGGGGTGTGCCGACATGGACCGGGCGGACGCATTTGGACCCTGCAACTGGGGCCTTCGGTGGAGCGTCCCATGGGGCCACGAAGCGTGTGAGGGGTGCCGACATGTGCAACGTGTGAGAGGTGCCGAAATTGGTCGGGCGGACGCATGTGGACCCTGCCACTGGGGCCTTCGGTGGAGCTTCCTATGGGGGGGGTCACGGCACGTGCCGACATCGGCCGGGCGGACGCATGTGGGCCCTGCCTCTGGGGCCTTCGATGGAGCTCCTTATGAGGCCACGAAACGTGTGAGGGGTGCACCGGAACAGAGACATGCGGATGGCAGGGGCGAGAATGGGAGGAAGGAGGAGCGGGGGGCGCTGCCTCTTCAAAACTAAGACCCAACATCACAAGACGGTTGGGAAAAACAGCATCATCGAAAATACGCTCGACCAAAGCCCTGGGCCCCATCTTCCTGCTGCACTGTTGTACCTGTATCGATCCGTGAGGGCCTCGGGGCCCGAAACGAGGCAAAGCCGCCCGCTGGAAAGCATGTGACGCTGGGGCCTCAGGAGGCCTCGATGTTCCGCCCCCGCCCGGCGAGGCTGACGGCGCCACCTGTGCCGAGGGGGCGCGCTCCACCGCTGAAGGACAACGCTTCGGAGGGGGAATAGAGTCGGACCTAGGCCAGAAAAACATCCGTCAATAACATGATTCCCTCCGTCGGCCAAAACAAACATAACATCCAAGGGTGTCCTCCCAAGGATGCACAAGAACATCAAACAAACACAAAGAACACCAGGGTACCCTCCACGAATCGACCTCGATTTTACACCTCGGTCCGACTGTACGGCAGGACCGTGTCGTGCTGTTGTCAGTGTTGGCTTCTGACACCGCGGGGATCGTGCAACCTTGAACGATCGGCCAATTCCGAATCGTCAGACTGTTCAGCATCGACAGATTCTAGGTCGCCAGCGGCGTTCAACGTTGAACGCCGGCGGCGGGGTCGCCGCTGGTCGACACGACGCGAGCCCA
>CAUYUJ010015563.1:0-15000 GCA_963575745.1 Prorocentrum cordatum | reverse complement strand
GGCTTCTTCGGGGTCTTATGGGGGCCCTCTTGGAGCCGTTGTGGCCCTCTTGGGCCGTCTTGCAGCCAGCCCAATCCCCACACCCAAGCAGCCCAGTCCCCACACCGCCTCTTCGGGCCCTCTTGGGAGCCTCTTGGGGCCCTCTTAGAGCTCTCCTGGGGCCGTCTGGGGACCCTCTCGGCTTGTTTTGGGGCCCTCTTGGGCCGTCTGGTGGCCTTCTTGGACCGTTTGCGGCCCGTGTGGGGGCCTCTGTGGTTGTCTTGGGACGAGCTTTGGGGCCTCGTGGGCCGTGTTGGGCCCTCCTGGGCTCGAAAAGGTGAGAACCTGAAAAGCCTTCGAAAACCGTAGGGACATCAAGGTTGTTTTTTTGGGCCGTATTGGGGCCCTTTTGGGGTATCCCGGACCCCCTCGGGCCGTTTTGTCGGGCTTGGGCCGTCTTGGGGCCCTCTGGGGGGTCCTCTTGGGGATCTCCTGTGGACCTTTTGGGACCCTCCAGGACCTCTCTTGGGGCTCTCTTGGACCGTCTTGGCGCCCACTTGGGCCGTCTTGGGGGCCTCTGGGGCTCCCTTGGGGCGGTCCTGGGGGCCTCCTGGGCCGTTTTGGACGCTGCGAAGACCAAAGAAACGAATATGCAAAAAATGAACGTTTTCCCAAAGGAATGAATGGGACTGCGAGCGCTCCTGGGCCGTCTTCGGGCCCTCCTGGACCTCTCTGACGCCATCTTGGAAATAGCTTGGGGGCTTTTGGGGCTGTCTTGGGCCGTCTTGGGAGCCTCTTCGGCGCTCTTGGGGCTGACTTAGGCCGTCTTGGGCCGACACTTCCCGACATTGGGGCCGCGAAACCTGGGCTCGGCACAGAAACGGAAAGAGCGCTTCAGGAACAGAAACCAAAATCACTCACACCACCGTTCGTACTGGGAGCCTTGGCGTTGAGAGCTTGTTACGTCACCCCGCGCTCTTGGGAGCCTTGGTGTTCAGAGATTGTTGCCTTGCCGCCCGTTCCTGAGCCTTGACTGGGCCTTGGTGTCAGGAACTTGATGCGTCACCGATCTCTGCTGGGAGCATTGGTCTTATCAGCTTGTTTACGTCACCGTTCGCTCTTGGGAGCCTTGGTGTGAAAAGCGTTCTGCGTTACCGATCTCTCTTTATTTGGCGTCTCTGGGCCTTCTTGGGACTCCTATTGGGGCCCTTTTCGAGCCCTTTAGGAGACCTCTTGGGGCCCTCTTGGGGCTTCTTGGGAGGCCCTGGGGGCCTCCTGGGAGTTTCTTGGGGCCGTCTGGGGGCCCTCTTGGGCCGTCTTGGGCGCCCCGTGGGCCGTCTTGGCGCCCTCTTGGGCCGTTTTGGGGGCCTCTTGGGAGCCTCTGGGGCCGTCTGGGGGCGGTCTTTGGGGCCTCTTGGACCGTCTCCAACGCCGTGAAAGCCGAGAAGCCGTGCATGCTAAAAAAATACATTTTCCCAGCGGAAATCAATGATGTTGGCCTCCTGGTGGCCTCTTGCGACGCCTCTTGGGGGCCCCTTAGGGCTTCTTGGGGGGCTCTTGGGGCCTCCTGGGAGCGTCTTGGGGCGATAGGCTAGACTTTTCGGTTCGTGGTCCCCCTCTTAAGGCCGTCTTGGGGCCCTCTTGGGCCGTCTTGGGCGCCTCTTGGACCGTCTTGGGGCCCTCTTGGGCCGCCTTGGGGCGGTCTTGGGAGCCTCTTGGGCCGCCTTGGTGCGGTCTTGGGGGCCTCTTGGGCCGTCGTCAACGCCGTGAAAGCCGAAAAACAGTATATGAAACAACTGTACGCTTTCCTTTGGAAAATCAATGGTGTTGGCCTCTTGGGGCCCTCTTAGGACGCCCCTTGGGCACCTCTTGGGGGCCTCTTGGGCCGTCTTGGGCGGTCTTGGGTTCTCTTGGAGCGCTCTTGGGCAGTCTTAGGGGGGGAACCCGAAAAACATGCAAAAAAAACCGGGGAAAACCCGAAAGCGGCTATTACACCCATCCACTCCCCGTACGCTCCCACCTGGAACCCCCTCTTAAGGGGCTTCGCCCAAAACACAACGGCATCACTCGTTCCTCGCTCTTTCCGGTACCTGGGCCAACACGGAAACGGAAAGAGCGCAAACTGCCCGAGATGGCTTATGGCACCCTTCGCTCTTGGGAGCCTTGGTGGTCAGAGTTTGCTGCGTCACCGCTCGTTCTAGGGAGCCTTGCTGGCAAGCGCGTGTTACGTCACCGCTCTCTGTTGGGAGCATCGTTGGGAAGAACTTGTTGCGTCACTGCTCTCTGTTCAGAGTCGCCGTGCCCAGAGATGCCTACGTTGCCGCTCGCTCTTGGGAGTCTTGGTGGTGAGAGCTTGTTGCGCCACTGCTCGATCTTCGGAGTCTTGCTGGCAAGCGCGTGCGACGTCACCGCTCTCAATGGGAGCCTTGCTCCTCCTCCTCCTCCTCCCGCTCCTCCTCATCCTCCTCCTCCTCGAGTACGTAGACGAGGTCCACCTGCGGCTCATCGAGGCCGTGGTCACCATGTTCGAGACCACGCTGGACATGGCCGTCTCGCGCGGCGCGGAGGGGAAGACGGTCACCCTGGCCTCCTCCACCGCGCTGGGCCAGCACATCCACAAGAGTACCAGGCACCTCGGCGTGAAAGTAGTCAAGCACGAGAAGCACCTGGGAGTGACAGCAACAGCATGCAGACGGAGGAGAGTGGCCGCCATCAACAAGTGGGCGCACAAGTTTGCAGCGAGAAAGGCACGGGTGACAGCCGTGCGCAGAGCAGGAGGAGCGGCACACAAGCTGATTCGACAAGCCAAAGTGCCAGCCCTCCTATACGGATCCTCAGTCGTCGGCATGGCAGACTCCAAGCTCACCGAACTCAGGAGGAACGTGGCGGCGGCGATGGAGGGCAACAACAAGGGAAGGTCCACGGCACTCACGCTGCTCAGCGACAGGACCGACCCAGGCATCCTCGCCAACATTGGCCCCATCATCGCCTGGGCCACGGCGTGGCAGGAAGCGCTCGACGACGACCAGTTGGCCGCGCGGCTCCAGAGCGCGTGGCGCACCTGGGTGATGAAGATATACAAGTGCAAGGCCCCCTGGCTCACAGTTCGGGGGCCAGCGGGGGCGTTCGTGGCGACGGTCAGGCGCCTCGGCTGGATGACGCAGGCCTCGCACACAGTGGCCATCGACGGCAACGTGCTCGACCTCCGCTACACCTTGCTGCAGGAGGTCCAGCACCACGGAGAAGCAGCTGCAGGACGAGTGGGTGAGCCAACACGGCCGCCAATACGGCATCACCTCCATCTTCCTGGCACCAGTGCAGGCACTACTACGGCGGCCCCTTCCAGGGCCGATGGACGCAGGCCCACCGCACTCGAGTGAGGGGCCTGTTCTGTGGAGGGACGTGGCCGCAGGCGCGGCTGCACGCATCAGGGGTTGCCACCGACAACACATGCAGAGCGTGCGGGCTGACACCAGGCACTGACAGGCACCGCACCTTCGCGTGCCCAGTGCGCCAGCCACACCGCGGCGTTGTCGGAGGCCACCATATTCAGCAGCGAGGAGCCAACCCCTGGCCAGGCCCAGGAGCCGATGCCCTCTGGGGACGCGGCATCACGGCCGACCCCGCCGACGAGCTTAGGCTCTGGGGGATAGCCTCGTCCGGCGACTGGCTCACCGAGGGCAACTGGGACGGCTTCGCGACAGGGGGCATCTACGTGGACGGCTCGTTGCAGTTCGGCGACTACGCACCACTGCGACGAGGAGGATGGAGCTTCACCAAGCTCAAGGACAACGACGAGTACGACATGGACTACGTGTGCTACGGGCCCCTCCCTGGCGCACAGTGGGTCCAGAGCATCCTGCGGGCGGAGCTCTACGCGCTGCTGCAGGCGCTGCGTGTGGGCACCCCGCCCATGCGCATCTTCACCGACTGCCAGAACGTCGTCGACGGCGCGATGGCAGGACCAGCGTGGCTCGACAAGAGGAGCCGCCCGCACCTCGACCTCTGGGAGTGCATCTCCCAGGCCATCGCAGAGCTCGGAGGCCTGGGCCCGAGCACCGTGCAGGTGCTGAAAGTGAGAGCCCACGCGACGCGCACCGAGCGAGCAGCTATCGGGCGCGCGCAGTGGGAGGGCAACACAATAGCTGCCCAGTATGCCAAGCAGGGAGCGCTGTATCATACTCACCCTGCCTGGTGTAGAGAGGCCTACATTCAGAAGTATCGACTGGTTCGGGACACCTTGGAATTCGGAGCCTACATAGGAGTCCTGGGCCGTGGCATTGTCGACACTGAGCAGGGCTCGAGTCCCACGGACACGAACCCCCCCGACCCCCCCTTGGACCCCCTGGACCGTCCTGGGAACCTGGGGGCGGTCGTGGGCGAGGAAGGCGGGGCCCTGGTGGCCCCTGAGCTCCCTGCCCCGCCCCTGGAGGCCGACCTCCCGTCTCGGGCCGCTCTGGACTGGGGGTGCACCAGGGTCGACAGAGCCCAGAGAGCGGGGCACAACATAGTGACCCGCAGCACGTACGTCTTTTGCCGCAGGTGCGCCAGGTACGCCCGTGACAGGTGGACGGGACTATTCTCTCCATGTCGCCCTGGGGCCCAAAGGGTGATCGGGGGTAGGCTGAAGCGGTTGTGGAGCGGGCTACACCCCTCCACCAACCAGCCCCTATAGGGGCTCCTGGAGTCGAGGGTCTGGCTCGGGGACGGCCCGAAGCGGCCCGAAGCTCCCACGGCACGAAAACGCAGGCGGTCGTGATCCGTTGGGGCCCGCACTCATCCGCACTCCTCCTCCTCCTCCTCATCATCCTCTTCCTCCTCCTCCTCGTCCTCCTCCTCCTCTTCCTCCTCCTCCTCATCATATTAAATCTGTTGTAAATATTACCCTCATCCTCCTCCTCTGCCTCCTGCTCATCCTTCCCCTCGTCTCTCTTTCTCCTCCTCCTCCTCCTCCTCCTCCTCCTCCTCCTCCTCCTCCTCCTCCTCCTCTTCCTCCTCCTCCTCCTCCTCCTCCTGTTCCTCTCCTCCTCCTCCTCCTCCTCCTCCTCCTCCTCCTCCTCCTCCTCCCCCTGACTCCCTCCTCCTCCGTCTCGTCCTTGGCCTCCTCCTCTCCTCCTCTTCGTTCTCCTCCTGCTCCTCTATCCTCCATCCTCCTCCTCCTCCTCCTCCTCCTCTCCTTCTTTCCTCCTCCTCCCCTCCTCCTCCCCCCTCCCCTCCTCCTCCTCCTCCTCCTCCTGCTCCTCTTCCTCCCTCGTCCTCGGCCTGTTCCTCCACCTCCTCTTTTTCCTCGTGTTTATCCGCCTCTTCTTTATCATCATCCTCCTCCTTCTCCTCCGTTTCCTCCTCCTTTTCCTCCTACTCCTCCTCCTCCTCCACCTCCTCTCCCTCCGACTCCTCCTTCTCCTTCTCCTCCTCCTCCCCCTCCTTTTCCCCCGCCCCCTCCTCTGCCTCCTACTCCTTCTACCTTCGTTCTTCCTCCTCCTCCTCCTCCTCCTCCTCCTCCTCTCTCCTCCTCCTCCTCCTCCTCCTCCTTCCTCCTCCTCCTCCTCCTCCTCCTCCTCCTCCTCCTCCTCCTCTCCTCCTCCTCCTCCTCTCCTCCTCCTCCTCCCCTCCTCCTCCTCCTCCTCCTCCTCCTCCTCCTCCTCCTCCTCCTCCTCCTCCTCCTCCTCCTCCTCCTCTCCTCCTCCTCCTCCTCCTCCTCCTCCTCCTCCTCCTCCTCCTCCTCCTCCGCCTCCTCCTCCTCCTCCTCCTCCTCCTCCTCCTCCTCCTCCTCCTCCTCCTCCTCCTCCTCTCTCCTCCTCCTCCTCCTCCTCCTCCTCCTCCTCCTCCTCCTCCTCCTCCTCCTCCTCCTCCTCCTCCTCCTGGTATGTTCACTAATATTACTATTGCTATGTATTTCTTCTCCATGTTTTTATTATTTTTCTGATTAATACTGTTATTCTTCTAACTGTTATTATTATTCTTTTTCATATTATCTTTAGTACGATCATTGCTATTCCTCTATTGCTACTCCCAGTGTTAATCCGTTAATCCCAGTGTTAATACGTTTCTTCCTATTACTCTCATTATTCCGCTTCCTCCTCGTCCTCCTCCTTTTCCTCCTCGTCTTTCTCCTCCTCCTCCTCCTCCTCCTGCTCCTCTTCCTCCTCCCTCCTTCTCCTCCTCCTCCTCCTCCTGCCCTTTCTCCTGGTGCCCGTTTGGGAGCCTCTTTGGGCCCTCTGGGGGCTCCCTTGGGGCCGTCAGTGGGCCCTCTCGGGTCGCATTGGGGCCCTTTCGGGCCGTGTGGGAACCCTCTTGGAGAGTTGTGGGTCCCTTTGGGGGCCGTCTCGGGCCGTTTTGGGATGATCTTTGGGGCCTCTTGGGCAGTCTTGGGCCCGTCTGGGGGCCCTCTTGGACCGCTTTGGGCCCCTTTGGGGCGCCTCTTGGGCCGTCTTGGGACGATCTTTGGTGCTTCTTGGGCCGTCGGGGGCCCTTCTGGGACCGAGAAAAGGAAACAACAAAATTACGCTACCGACAAGCCCCACATACTTATATGATGGGTGGAGTGATGATATTTGAGAAATGAAGCATGTGAGAATGATGTTGGTGATCGTTCCCTGCGCCCCCCCTGGGGTGTCGAGGATCTGCCACGCCTGCTATGCCCTGGACGACCGGCTCGGCTAGCGGCCGCGCTCAGAGACCACCCCCTGCGCACCTCATATGGCGTCGAGAAAGTGCCACGCCTGCTATGCCCTGGGCGACTGGTTCGGTTAGCGGCCGCGCTCAGAGACCACCCCTTGCGCACTCCCTACGGTGTCGAGAATATGCCGCGCCTGCTACGCTCTGGACGACCGGCTCGGATAGCGGCCGCGCTCAGAGACCACCGCCAGCGCACCCCCTTATGGTATCGAGAAAGTGCCACGCCTGCTACGCCCTGGACGACTGGCTCGGATAGCGGCCGCGCTCAGAGACCACGCCCTGCGCACCCCCTATGGCGTCGAAAATATGCCACGCCTGCAATGCCACGTCAGGCCACCAATTGTTGAGGCGGCGGTGCTACGCATTGAAAGCGGACAGCACCACTGCGTGGGCACATCTGCGCGAGTTCTCCAAGCTGACCTCGCCACCCATCTGAGTCATTGCGTTCTTCATCGCCGAACATGGAGGTGGTAAAGCGTCCATGGCAATGTCGGGCGGCATGTCTGCCACGCGCAGATACCGCGGCTGGTGCCCTAAAAAGGAATTACAAACGAGACTACGTGGAAGCGCGTGCACGCCGAAACGGCTTGAGCCAAGTTGTTTACAGTTCTGGATACCATGCGGGCTCGCCTGCCGCGTTTTGCGAGCACGGAACGGGTAGCACTCACACCCCCGGAGCAGCCCCTGTGGCGTCGAGGAAATGCAGCTCTTGCCACTTCTTGCAAGCCCGGAACGGATGAAGCCCCCACCCCCAGCTCACCCCCTGTGGTGCCGAGGATGTGGCACGCATGCCACGCTTTGCGAGCCCGAAACGGATAGCGCTCCCACCCCAAGCGCATCCCCTGTGGTGTCGAAGAAGTACCACGCCTGCCACGCTTTGCGAACCCGAAACGGGTAGCGCTCCCAGCCCCAGCTCACCCCAAATGGTGCCGAGGATGTGCCACACCTGCCGCGCTTTGCGAGCCCGAAACGGATAGCGCTCCCACCCCCAGCGCATCCCCTGTGGTGTCGAAGAAAAACCACACCTGCCACGCTCTGCGAGCCCGAAACGGGTAGCGCTCCCAGCCCCAGCTCACCCCCTGTGGTGTCGAAGATGTGCCACGCCTGCCGGGCCTTGCGAGCCCGAAACGGATAGCGCTCCCACCCACTGCGCAGCTTGTGGTGTCGAGGAAATGCTATGCCTGCCGCGCTTTGCGCACTCTGTGGTGTCGACAGTGTGCCACACCTGCCGGGCCTTGCGAGCACGGAACGGACAGCACTCCAACCCCCAGCTCATCCCGTGTGGTGTCGAGGAAGTGCTTTGCGAGCCCGAAACAGATAGCGTTCCCACCCACAGCTCACCACCTGTGGTGTCGAGGATGTGCCACGCCTGCCACGCTTTGCGAGCCCGAAACGGATAGCGCTCCCACCCCCAGCTCACCCCCTGTGGTGTCGAGGATGTGCCGCGCCTGCCACACTTTGCGAGCCCGGAACCCACCCCCAGCGCATCCCCTGTGGTGTCGAGGATGTGCCACGCCTGCCGGGCCTTGCGAGCCCGAAACGGATAGCGCTCCCACCCCCAGCTCTCTCCCCTGTGGTGTCGAAGAAGTGCCACGCATGCCGCGCTTTGCGAGCCCAAAACGGATAGCGCTCCCAGCCCCAGCTCACCCCCTTGTGGTGTCGAGGATGTGCCACGCCTGCCGGGCCTTGGGATCCCGAAACGGATAGCGCTCCCACCCACTGCGCAGCCCCTTGTGGTGTCGAGGAAATGCTACGCCTGCCACGCTTTGCGCACTCCGTGGTGTCCAGGATGTGCCACACCTGCCACGCTTTGCGAGCCCGAAACGGATAGCGCTACCACCCGCAGCGCATCCCCTGTGGTGTCGAGATAGTGCCACGCCTGCCGCGCCTTGCGAGCCCGAGCCCGAAACCGTTAGCGCTCACACCCCCAGCTCATCCCCTGTGATGTCGAGGAAGAGGAAGTGCCACGCCTGCCACGCTTTGCGAGCCCGAAGCGGATAGCGCTCCCACCCCCAGCTCACCCCCTGGGGTGTCGAGGATGTGCCGCGCCTGCCACACCTTGCGAGCCCGAAACGGATAGCGCTCCCACACGTCTTGGGTGTATGATGCAGTGAAAACGCCAGGCGTGCACTCGCGTTGTGTCGTGTGTGTGTGTGTGTGCGTGTGCGTGTGCGTGTGCGTGTGCGTGTGCGTGTGCGTGTGCGTGTGCGTGTGCGTGTGCGTGTGCGTGTGCGTGTGCGTGTGCGTGTGCGTGTGCGTGTGCGTGTGCGTGTGCGTGTGCGTGTGCGTGTGCGTGTGCGTGTGCGTGTGCGTGTGCGTGTGCGTGTGCGTGTGCGTGTGCGTGTGCGTGTGCGTGTGCGTGCGCGTGTGCGTGTGCGTGTGCGTGTGCGTGTGCGTGTGCGTGTGCGTGTGCGTGTGCGTGTGCGTGTGCGTGTGCGTGTGCGTGTGCGTGTGCTGTGCGTGTGCGTGTGCGTGTGTGTGTGTGTGTGTGTGTGTTGTGTGTGTGTGTGTGTGTGTGCGTGCGTGCGTGCGTGCGTGCGTGCGTGCGTGCGTGCGTGCGTGCGTGCGTGCGTGCGTGCGTGCGTGCGTGCGTGCGTGCGTGCGTGCGTGTGTGTGTGTGTATGTGTGTGTGTGTGTGCGAGTGTGTGCATGCGTGTGCCGTGCATGGGTTGCGCGTGGGTGAAGGGAGGGATGAAGTGAAGGAGGGGAGGAAGGAGGAGGGAGGGGAGGTGGGTGAGGAGGAGACGCGGGTGCGACGCGGCAGGGATGAACGCGAGACGCAGAGGGAGGAGGAGAAGAAGGTACGCGGGTGAGACGCGGCAGATAAGAAAACCAGAACCCCACGAAACATGTCGGAAACACCTGCAAAACACCTTGGGAAATCAATGAAGTTGGTTTCCTGATGCCCTCTCGGTGGCTTTCTTGACGGCATCTGGAGCCGTCTCGAGACTCTCTTGGATCGTCCGGAAGCTATCTGGAGCGCGTTCTTTTATGTTCGGCGATGACGGGCGTCATGGGGGGGGGGGAGGGCGGGGGGGGGTATGACGTGACGCCCCCCCCCCGCCGTGTGGCTCCGGCACCACAGCCGCGCCCGCGCGCACGACGCGACGAGCGACGAGCGACGAGCGACGACGACGACGCGAGCAGCATGTAAGTGGCGATCTGCCCATTGCGCCTGTGTACACCACAACGCTCGCGTGCACCACACCGCGCGTGTGCACCACAGCGCCTGCGTACAACGCAACAGCCGTGTGTAACGCACCGCCCGTGCATACCACAACACTTGGGAGCACTACAGCGCTGGTGCACATGGACCGCAGCAGCCATGTGCAACACAACGCCTGTGTACACCACTGTGCTTGCGTGCGCCGCAGCGCCTGTGCACGCCACAGCGCCTGTCTACACCACAGCATCTGCGTGCAACGCAGCGCTGGTGTACACCACAGTGCCTGCGTGCATAGGACAGGTAGAAGGAGCATGTACGTCAAAATCTGCTGCGGACAACTAAACGCCACGCCAGGAAAGTTCTGAGAATCGAATGCGCCGTTTTTCCCTCCTCCCTCCTCCTCCACCTCCTCCTCCTCCTCCTCCTCCTCCTTCTCCTCCTTTTCCTCCTTCTTACCCCTTGTCGTGCGACTTGGCGTTACAACGCACGTGCGCATCTCAGCGTGCACCGCAGAATGGTCGATTTAATCGGTCCACTCGGTTTTCGGACGGCCAGTTTAGCTGGAACCTCCTGGTTGCAAATGGGAGTTAGGGTGATGCGGGCGGACTCGGGGGGACTCATAGATTCCAGCGGCGCTCCTTCGTCAATGAGGATTTGGTTTCCATTGTTTTCTCTGGAATCCACACGCGCTCCATTTTGTCACAAGGATTCCTTCTGACATTCTATACACAACAATGGTGCTGTGTTGCACACGGCTGATGTGGTGCACACGCGCGCCGTGGCGTACACAGGCACTGCAATGCACGCAGGCATTGTGGTGTACACTGGTGCTGTGTTGCGCACGGCTGATGCGGTGTACGGACGCGCTGTGGTGTACACAGGAGCTGCTGTGCCCGCAGGCACGGTGGAACAAACTGACGCTGTGTTGCACGCGGCTGCTGTGGTGTGCATCGGCGGTGTGGTGTACACAGGCGCTGTGGTGCACGCGGGCACTATGATGTACAAAGGCGTTGTGGTGCATATCGCCACCTACATGTTCGTGCTACCCGTCCTCCGTCATTCCTGAGCATTCCCAGACGCCGCCAGCGCGAAACGTGACTTTATCGACCACCTCCCCCCCGAAATTATTGCCGTCATCGGCCCGGACTTAAAAACAGGTTCCACCCGCGTCCGCGCGCAAGACGACGATGAGCGACGAGCGACGAACCACGAGCGACGACGACGGACGACGACGACGACGACGACGACGACGACGACGACGACGACGACGACGACGACGACGACGACGCCTGCGGACCAGACACCTATGCGGATTCCTACGCGGACACCTACGCGGATCCCAATGCGCACGGCGGCAGTGCCCGGAGCGCACTGGGGGGGGGGGGGGCGTTACGTCATAGGGGGGGGGGAGCGGGGGCCATGACGCCCGTCATGCCCCAAGCAATAAAAAAACGGGTTCCTGAAGCGTTCTTGGGGCCGTCTTGGGGCCCTCTGAAGCTGTTTTGGGGCCCTCTGAAGCCGTTTTGGGGCCCTTGGGCCGCGTCACTCGAAAACATACGAGGAAACGGGCCATGGGAGCCGCCCGGGAGTCGCTTCACTCGAACAAAAACAAGGGAAAAGGGCAAATTGATGATTGTTCCCCCGCCAGCCCCCTCCCCCAGACCCCTCCCTGGAAGGGCTTCGCCCCTTGCGAATCGTCTCTCGCCCGTACCTCGCTTTTTCCGTCATCTGGGCCACGGGCACCCCCCACCCCCCCTTGTTATTTCTCCCCACTAACGGATCGCGACGCTACGCGGGCTTTCCGACATCTGGGGCCGCGCCTGCCTACCCCACCACCCCCCTGTGTCATCTCTCCCGACCAGCGGATCGCGACGCTACGCGTGCTTTCCGTCATCTAGGACTGGGGCTGCCTACCCCGCACACACACACACACACACACACACACACGCCCTTGTCATTTCTCCTGGCTAACGGATCACGGCGCTTCGCGCGCTTTCCGTCATCTGGGCCTCCCGAGGGCCACCCCCTCACACTCCCCTTTTTGATTCTCCCAACTAATAGATCGCGACACTACGCGTGCTTTCCGTCAGTTGGGGCCGCCGAGGCCAACCCCCGCACACTCCCCCGTCATTATTTGTCCCGGCTAACGGATCGCGACGCTACGCGCGCCTTCCGTCATCTGGGGCGGATCCTGCCAACCCCCTCACGCTCCCACGTGATATGTTTTCCCCCCAACTAACGGATCGCGACGCTACGCGCGCTTTCCGTCATCCTCCGTCCCCCGATGATTTATCACAAGGGTGCCCGGCGTGCTGAACGTCTGACAGATTTGGGCTCTTTTCACAAACTCTCCATGGGGCTTCGGCCAACTGCGCCGGCCACCTGGGATGCTTGCCCAGAGGTGGTTGGCAAGAATTCGTCCGTTCCAGATGTGTCCAAGATGGCCCAAGATGGCCTGCAGGACGGCAAGATGGCCTCCAAGTTCGCCAAATAGGGTCTAAGATGGCCTCCTAGACGGCCCAAGAGGGTCAAGGACGCCTCGAAGTCCGACCAGTCCAAGAGGCCTCTAAGACAGCCCAAGACGGCCCAAGAGGCCTTCAAGAGGCCTTCAAGACGGCTCAAGAGGCATCCAAGAGGTCCTCCAGGAGGGCTCGAAGAGGTCAATATCATTGATTTCCCTTACGTGTTTGCAGAATTCTGATCGTTGCATCTGTTCGGCCTTCCGACGGCACAAAATGGCCAAGGAGGCTCCCAAGATCGCCCCAAAGGCCTCCAAGATGACCCTATAACGGCCCAAGAAGCCTCCAAGACGGCCCCAAGAGGGCCTCAAGACGACCCAAGAGGCCTCCGAGACGACCAGACTAACCCACCAAAACTGCCCTGAAGGGCCCTAAGAGGGCTCCAAGTCGGTGCAGAAAGGCATCCAAGACACCTTCCGACGGCGTCAGGCGGGCCAGGAACGCTTCAAATCGGCCAAAGAGGCCCCAAGAAGCCTCAAAAAGTCCCAAAGATGCTCACGCGGAAGCTTCCAAGAGGCCTCCGAGAGACCCACAGTAGACGAGCGCGTTCCACTACTCGCAAAATAACTACTCGCAAACGGCCTGGATTCGCCGCGGGGGATCTACGATACATTACATCGAAGCAGACATATGTTTTTCGGACGTTTGCGAGTAGGTACTTTGCGAGTAGTTGAACGCGCTCGGTGACACAAGAAACTCCCAGAAAGCCCCAAGATTTCTCCTCCTCCTCCTCATTATCATCATCAGCCTCCTCCGCTTCTGCTTCCTCCTCCTCCTCCTCCTGGTCCTACTCCTGCTCCTGCTCCTGCTCCTCCTCATGCATCTGTTCCTGCTCCTGCTCCTGCTCCTGCTCCTGCTCCTGCTCCTGCTCCTCCTCCTCCTCCTCCTCCTCTCTATTGTTCTTCCCTGTCCTCCGCTTCGTCTTCCCCCCCCACGTGCTCTCCGAAGGGTCTCCACAATGGCTGGGGGAACGCATGGTTCGATAGATTGGCAGAGCTCTGGCCACAACGTTCGGCCACATGGGCGATTCCCAAAGGGCCTTTCACAATGTTTACAACAAGGGCTGCGTGAGAAGTGCCGTTGTCTGGCCTCGGTCTCTGAGGCCTGTGGAAATCTTTGGAGGACACCAGGAGCTCCCGAGGTCCCCCGATCCCTGAGCCCCTCGAGGGTCCAAAGAGAGCCGCGGGCACCCAGAATCCAGAATCCTCAAACAGCCGCCATCGTCGTGGTGGCCGTGGCCGTGGCCGTGGCCGTGGCCGTGGCCGTGGCCGTGGTCCTGGTCGTGGTCGTGGTGGTGACCGGGGTCGTGGTCGTGGTCGTGGTCGTGGTCGTCCTCGTGGTTGTCGTCGTCCTCATGGTCACGATTGCCGTCGCCGCCGCCATCATTGCCGTGGTCGTGGCCATGGTCCTCGTCGCCGAGGTGACTTGATTGACTGACGCCCGCCCCGCCGCCTCGCCGCCTAGCAGACCTGCGGCGCTGTCACCACCACCGCTGGAGTCGTCGTCGGTCGTCGTCCTCGTCGTCGTCGTCGTCGTCGTCGTCATGGCCACCGCTGTCTCGGAACAAAACACATTGAAACAACGGCAGCTCAAAATCGGTCCCGGGAGCCCTCCCGGGGTCCGAACGTAAGAATTTTCCGAGCTGCGTCTAGCCGTGGCGACGAGGGATCTCCCGAAGGCCAACTACCGTTGTTTCGAGTCTCAACTCGCCCTGCTCTGACTGCCGTCGTGGCCGAGGCCGCGAGCTTCTTGGCCGCTGTCGCCGTCGTGAGCAACGCGGGCCCCTCCGCCTCGCCGCCCGGCAGGCCCGCGGCGCCGTCCCCCATCCGCGGCGGCGAGCGGAGCCTGGCCATCTCGGATGGGGTTGGGTGTTGCTTGATGGGTGGGCGGTAAGTGACGGGGGGGGCGAAGATACGAGCACCGTTCTTGCCACTTTTGGGCCCCCCTTGCGCGAAGATGCGTACACCTTCCGTGCCCCTTTTGGCCCCCAGGGGGGCCCACCTAGGGCCCCTGAAACCCTTGTGGTGGCGAGCACACAAGGGTAGGAGGAGGGGGAAGGCTTCTTAGAGGGACGCTGCTTCGTAGAAGCGCGGGCCTCACATCTAATTATAGATGAGGCCCACGCCATCTAAGAAGCAGGGTGTTTCTAAGAGGTCTTCCACCCTCTCCCTACTCCCCTCTGCGCGTGGCTGACCGTTCTTGAGCTTGTTTTTTGTATTATTCGCGATAACAGGCGTGATCAGGGGAATGGGGGGGAGTTTGTCCCCCCCGATTACATCCAGGTGGGGGGCTGCCGGAGATCTTGGGAAATCCTCGAGGAATCCGCAGGACATCTTTGCAAATGTGGGCAAAATAGCGTGACGTGATCCGGGGGTGGGGGAGGAAAGGGTCGATCACAGCCGCTATCGGCCCCTTGACCCCCGATGACGCAACGCCCGATGGGTCGTCCACACGGTGCCGCCGGGGCGCCGGCGGGCGGGCCGGCGGCCGCTGGCGGCAGGGCGGCGAGAAAAGGCACACACAGCACGCGCGCGCTCGGCCCAGCGTGCATGGCAATGACGACGCCGCCGGAGCCGACGGCTCCGTCGTGGAACTCTCACACTGCATCCTCCTCCTCCACCTCCTCCTCTTCCATCTCCTCCTCCTCCTCCTCCTCCT
>CAUYUJ010015562.1:286391-325133 GCA_963575745.1 Prorocentrum cordatum | reverse complement strand
CCCACTTCTGCTCTTGCCTGTGCTGCCCCCGTAGCTGCGAGGCTCGGGCCCGAGTTGGCCGGCCCTGCTTCAGCCCTTCACGCAGCGTGGGTAGCGGCGTTGGAGAAGACGATGCGCGATCATCATGAGCGCACTCCTTCGACGCGCATTTCTCGATCTCAAGGGCGCCGAATTGCGGCGCGAGAAGTACGGGCCCCGAGGGGGGCTCGCATAGCACCATGCGGTAACATTGCGGCTACCTTGTGGGTGGCTGCATCTGCGGTGTTGGAGCGCCTTTTTGGTCGTAGGCCCAGAGGGAATGGGGTTGTTCAAAGGGAACAGTTCCGGACATCGCGCAGGCGTCTACTTCTCGACGCCTCCGATAAGGCACGCGCGGGGGCGCGTTGGCCTGGGCCTCGCTGGGATGCATGGCGCCACTTAGTGCGAAGAGGAGCCTCGGTTTCTCGCCGCATTTTACAACAGTTTGTCAACGCAGCCAGGAATATGCCAGCTCTGACCAGAACCCGCGGGCGCCCGTGGAACCCCGCGCCGCCCTGCGCGGCAGGACCCGCAGCCCTTTGACGAGAGTGCGACCAAATCTTGGACCCTCTGCCACCCCAGAGACAGCGTTGATTGCAATTCTCAACGCTTCATCGAGTTGTGGGCACCGAAGGAGATTGATGCGGATTCTGCGATTGCCAGATTTCAAGATAAACGAGCAGCACCAGAGATCGGAACATGTGAGCCACTCTCGCAGGCAGACATTCGCGCTGCCGCCCATAGCATGAAACCACGAGCTGGCTTCGGCGTGGAAGTGGCCACGCCGGTGGATTTCGAGCGTCGCGCAAGAATCGCACTCGAAGATTTGTGTCAATGCGACTCGCTGGCGGAGATAGCAATGGCGTGGCCCGCCCAAATGTTATTGCCATCGCTAGATTACTTCCCAAGAAATCCTAGGGGATCGATTTACAGGGGCGCGGTCAATGAAGTCGCGGGTTGGGTCCAAGGCTCGCGGGCCACTGGTTCAAGCCTGGAGCTCGGCCCACGAGCGGCACTGGGATGCCGCCATCACGGGAAACGGGCCTCTTCTGGAAGCCATATGCAGGGTCTTCGAGGACGATGCGTCGGGATCTTGAGGAATTGAATCAAGGCGTGGGCTTCTAGACGTGGAGAGCTTTCTTTCACTTGCGATTCCATCGGGTCGACGATTTCCACGCGCTGCGCCTTGCGGCCAGCGTTTTGCACCTGCTGTCTTTTTATTTAGCGCCTTTATTTTGCGCGGCGCCTCGCGCGCTGGGTCAGAACGCCTCTCGTGCCTCTCCTTCCTCTTCAACTCGTCCCACAATACAAGGCATTCGATATGGCACTCGCTTCGCGAGATGCATGGAACATTTTACTCCGCGCGGAATCGCGTCCGCGCGTGGACCCATGTCCACGCGCATTTGGATTGATGACCTTCACCGGCGTTCGGCGGGCATGAGAGCCAGTCTCGTGCGGCAAGTGCATAAAGGACTACTCGACACGTGCAACGGACCTGCGAGCGTGGACCACCCCGTCTCGCCGAAGCCGGTCATTGTTTGATCTCAGATGCCAGATGCCTGCCCCAGCGACGCAGTTGTCTCGCGTTGGCTTTTCTGTCGAGACTGTTGGGCCGGCAAGACGGTTGGAAACTGGCCATGAAGCAGGGGGCGCATGCGCGAGAGCCAAGGACAGGGCAAGTGGTCAAAGGCCCGGCAATGTCGCGGAGGCATTCGCGCAAGTTGATGCAGTTCCAGCAGTTGTGCCACGTGGCCTCTTGTCCTCTAGAGCCGCCACCTTGCCGCCGCCGCGGAGTGAGGAAGACTGGTGGCTAGCTGGATGTTGCGCTGTTTTGGAGGGCACTCCTTCGGGCGCGGAACGGAGCCCGATCCACTGCTGTTTTTTGGAGATGCTTCAAGAGGGAAGGATTCAGGCGATCTCAGATTCCGCCGAGCGGGTCTTAAGATGTTTCATGCCGTTCGTTGTTTCCAGTTGCAGTGCGAGCATCCGTCTCATGATGTCTTCCAGGGGAAAGACTGGTCCTCGAGTCGAGCTGCTGGCGTTTCAGCTAGCGCTCAGGACACCCACGAGCTATCTAGTCTACGCGACCGATGGAATACATGTTTTCTTTTTCCGGCGGCCATGAGTTCCTGGATCCGCCGGGGATGGATGCCGGACACTGGCTGGAAATGGGGGCCCAAATTCGTGCCAGAGTTGGTCAAGTCTCGATGTTGTTTGCGAACTTGCAATTGGACGAGACGCCTCAGGCCATCCTGCAAAAGCGCATTCCGCCCGAGTTACTTGCCGGCAACATCGCGGCTTACGGTTTGGTTTCGGAGGCAGCGTCCCGCGCCCAGATTCTGCAGGGATAGGCGCAACGCCCCGCGGCAGGATCTGTGGACACATGGGGATGAGGTCTCAACCGCCCTTTGTGGCGGGGAGACACTCCCCACGCCCCCTGCGTATGACGGAGGAAGTATTTTCAAATTTCCCCACGTAGTAGAACTTTATGTTTTAACGAAACGTACATTATACATAACAAGGTTTATTCGCGCACCAAATTGTTTATATTCGAGCGAGCACGTTCTATAGACATTGGTACACGTATAAGCAGAATTGCAAGCATGCGCCCACGCCCCCCCCGCGGGGTTGACGGACCTTGCCCTCGCGCGCACAATAGCCCCTCGCGGGCTTAGGCAGTTCGCTCATGCGCTGATGCCCCACAGTGGGTTTGGCGGATACGTATCATGTGCCTACGGCCCGCATTGGGGCACGCGGACTCCGCTGATACGCCTACTCGCCGCTTCGGGCGTCGGGGGGTCTCGTTGGGCACGGAAACATTGCAGTGATGTCCCAAGCGCGGCCACGGTGCCAGAGCGAAAACGAAAATTGTGAGGATATCTTGAGCGGGCATTGCGCGCGGCATCTGTAGCAGAAGATGAATGTGAGGATGTCCAGAGCGGAAGCACAACAACGCAACGGTTCATGGATCGCGTACGCGTTTTCAGTTTGGCCGCGGTAGTTGCGCGTCGCCACAGTAAATTGAAAGGATGCATCGAGCGGGGGCGTGCCCGTGGGCCCCAAACATCGTGGCCGAGGACGTTGGTCCTACAATTCTTCGATTCGCTAAGCACAGTCATTCTTTGATGATTTCACAGACGTGTGCAAATAGAGCTGCCACAAAGCTTGTTGGGCCCCCCTCAGCCCCATCATCTGCGTGGCTGCGTTGGCTCAAACATCGGTTGCGAAACCGTTTCGCTAACACTTCATATTTCATGTGAGACACTGAGTGTGCCGTTCTTGTGGCGATGCATAGAGGATGATAGCATCGCTGGAGATTCTATCCAGGAGATCGGCGATGCAGATGACGGCGTCGATGGAGATGCGATCGTTGAGGCCCCCGCGCCAGAGCGGGAAAGGCGAGGGAGGCAAGCCTTGGGCCACGGCCTCCTCGCTGTCTTCCTAGTCTTCGGCGTTGACGGAGCTTGGCCAGACGGAGTCGTTCCACCTCGTCGCATGCCGACGGGCGGCCCCGAGGAAGTTTTTGACTGCAACGGCGAGCCCTTCTTAGCTCGCTTGGTCGTCGGCACGTGGTAGCTTCGCGCCGTGAGCGAGGCTCTGGCCATGGGCCGCGTGAAATGGCATTCTGAGGTCGCTGCCGCAGAGGCTTCTGCGCGTCGGGCTTGCGCTCGAGGTTTCGTGACGCACGAGGGCCTCAGCGCATTTCTTCAAGCACCTGCGCAGCTAGATCCGAGAACTTCGCCTCGAGATATCATCGACAGATGTGGCGGTGAATGGTTAGATGTACCTTCGCAATCGGATCCATGTTTGAGAGAGTGGATTCAGGATTACACGACTCTGCCCATGTACATTGTTATTGTCTCGCCTCGCGTCGCCTTTGAGTTTAAAGGCCACGATGCCCAGACTTGCTTCAAGGCAATTGCGATCACCCAACGAACCAAAAGAGACCTTTACCTCCCCACTCGGCCATCTCAAAAACAAGTGAAACGCTTTCTTGATTCCAGAGAGCCCGAAGATTTCGAACATCAGCTACGGCCGGCTGCAGGCGGCATGCGGGGACCTAGATATGGCGCAACTCCTGCTCGCGAGGTGCTACGGTGGATTAGGGCAACGCGCTTGTTCACAGATTCCGAGGCCACTTCTGGTGAGGCGACGTTGTTGTTCAGCGAGGTTGCGACTGGCAGCAGGGAGGCTGCCATAGAGTTGCGCAAGGATGTGAAACAAATTAACGTGGAGCTCGTTCGCAAAGGCAGGATCAGGTTAGACTTCGTATCATGCTTGTACTTCCGATCCCTTTGGGCGAGTCTGAATAAATCCTGCACTTACATCTACATCTTCGTCGACGGAAGTCCCCAGTGGAGGGGTGCAGAGATGTACGCTGCAAGCATAGATGTTGTCAGCGGGTCACTTCGACAGCGTCGCCTTCTCCCGTGCATTACCTTGTCGCGGGATGGATTGGACGCTGAATCAAAGACATTCGCACTATTGTGGCAATTGTGGCTGATTGCTGGGCCATCTTTCGCATCGTTGCGAGCAATGTGCAATGCAGTAGTGTCGATTACCACCGACAGCGGCACGGAGAGATTGCTGAGCGACTCCGTTGATTTACTGCAAAGTTTTATATATGCCATTGGTGGTCGATTCGGTCCGAATGACACCCCGCAGCAGTTATTATTCCCGAGGTCAGTTCGGGCGCCAGGGTGGAAACATATGTGGGACAATATTCTTAAGCGATGCCTATGCATGTGTCAGTGGTGGCCTGTGTTCTTGCAGCGTTTGAAGGCTATCGTGTACTTCTTGCGGGACAGGGACCTGTGCAAAATAGCTCAGCGTCGGTTTCGGCAAGTTGGCAGATCTGGATTTGCAGACCTGTTGGAGGGTGTCAAGCTGGTCAACTTTGCGAATCGGCGCTGGTCGACTCTTCCCCGCATCTGCGTTGAGCTCGACACGGTCTTGGATAGCTTCTTGGCGACTTTCGACGTGGCCGTCTTGGGAAACGTGCAGGAGGACGAAACCAGAACGAAGATAACTTTGATTGCGCAGTCGTTGGACCCAGCCAACATGTTCCATATCCAATTCAAGCTCGTCTCTTTCATGTGTTCATACATCGGCCCATTGCTCGGGTGGGTGGGTACATGCAGTTGCCACGCGGCTGCATGGGAAGCTGGAGAACATCCATCGTGCTGGTATCAAGGACGCCTTTTGCCACGTGCGTTTGAGAAGGCCCAGTCGACGATGGCGTCGATGCTGGCGGAGTGCAACCAGTGGCGGCCTGGCGACTTCGACGGGGTCGCGGCCTTCACCTACCACGTGCAAGGTGTGGTGCGGTCAACGTGGGCTTTATCGCAGCAGTGCATTAAGATATTCGATACGCTCCCATACTTGATTGGACGATTAGGCCAGCCTGGCATCCGAGACCGAGCGCTTGTCCAGTATGCTTCAGCAGATCCAGCCCACCACCATCCTTTGACAAACCTTGTGCTCGGAGCTGGCACGCACCTACGGGCTGCAGTCGACGCCATGGCCGACGACGGCACTGGCATGTCATCACCTTTGGAAGCCATGGTCCGTTCCGTGGCGGAAATCCCTTTGGACGATTCTGCTGCAGAGACGCCTCATTCACTGGTCAAGAAGGTGCAGCTGCACTCGCGCGCCGCTGGGTGGCCGTGGTCTGCGGCGACGGTCAGATTGCAGAGTAACCTTGATGAGGTCGACGACTTTGGCTGGATGGACTTTCAACAAGAATGGGACCGATGGAGTTCGTTACTGCGGCCTCCTCGGAGCAGGCGTCCGAGAGCGCTTGTGCGAGCCCCTCGGCTCAAGCTTATTTCCAGATTCTACCACGCAGAGCATTGTAATTTTGTTCACTATCCAGTAGGGGCCGTTCCAGGAGCACCTGCGCTTCCACCAGACCTACCAGGTGACGGCCCGCCGAGGCCGCCAGCATTGGACGATGGCGACGCAGGGGGCCCTGATGGGTCAGATGAGGAAGCTGGAGACCATGACGATGATGACGGCCCA
Source organism: Prorocentrum cordatum (assembly GCA_963575745.1). Taxonomy (NCBI): domain Eukaryota; class Dinophyceae; order Prorocentrales; family Prorocentraceae; genus Prorocentrum; species Prorocentrum cordatum. The sequence goes on along the minus strand of CAUYUJ010015562.1, from coordinate 319,094 downwards.
GCTGGCGGCGGCGGAGGCGCCCCCCCTGGCGACGGACCCCAGCGCGATTCTCAAGAGGTTACCTTGATGCGCCAATATCTTCAACATGCGTTGCAACCAATGGAGTACATATCAGTGCCGAACAATCGCGTCGGAGAAGATGAGCCTGAGCTGTTCGTGCTCCAGCTGCTGAGCATGGAGAGTCGCGCCATCCTGGTGCCGACCTTCCTGGACAAGATAAAGGAGAAGTGCATCGCCAGCGCCACCGTCCAGCCGATGGAGCTGTGGAGGGACATCTGGCGTCTCAAATGTAGTGACGTTTGGGTGAGGGGACGTAGCAAGATTCGATAGCTTACGCATTCCGCATCCCATCCCATCCACCACGAGCCTTTGCCAGCGAGTTGCTCTGATCCCTCGGGGGTGCGATGATGGGCGCAAGGGTAAGTGAGGGGGGCAAAGCCCTGCATGAAGGGGGTAGCTGCAGGGGGTGGGTAGCCTAGTACAGTCGTTTCTCTGAGTGGGCCCCGCAAGGGGCCGTCTGACCCCCCTTCCCCACCGGCCTCGAGCGACCCCACTGGGGCCGATGGGAAAATCAAATATGGCCCTGGGAGGCCCGAAAGGAGGGGTGATTGCGCAGCTTCGACAACACCTCCACAGGACCGCAGTCGTGGTCATGATGACCATCGGCATCTCGACGTGTACCAGTTAGAGGATCCAGAGACGATCGATATCATCTCTCTTGTTGGCGTGGATCCCGCTGGCTTAGATCGTATCCTGACGTGGCGAGTGTCCGAGGCTGACACTGAAGGATCCCTTAGCCTGGAGTCGCCGCAGGTCGCGACGCCGACGCTTCCTCTCAGCAACAAGAGCGTGCCCGTCCTTTGCCTCGTGAAGGCGCTCGAGGACGACGGGTTCGCAGCCGCCCATCGAGTCGTTAAGCACGAGCCTGGCGATCCAGTGCGTGTCTTTGATGCGAGGAAGCTCGTCAGCCAGCGGGCGTACCTGCAGTGCGTCTTAGCCAGGGACTTCATCCATGGCAAGGGCGTGACGTTCGCGTCTGGGAAGACGTTTCAGTTTTACCGTCTGTTGCTGAGGGAGCCCGCCGCTGCTGACGCGTCCTTGTCAGCCAAAGCGCTCAAGAGGAAGTACCAGGAGCTCACTGGCGATGTGGTGCCCATTGGGGCGCTGGATCGGCGACCGAAGCAGCGGCTTGCCTTGCCGCCAGCTGGACCACCAGCAGCAGCACTTGAGGATGGCGGCATTTGTAGAGATGATGGCGCTGTTCCAGATGATGCGGCCCCTCTTCCTGCTCCTGTTGCCGACGTCCCTGAGGCAATCGCGGATGCGCCTCCGCCGCCTGCTGGGCCAGAGAGTTCCAGCAGTTCCAGCAGTCCCAGTTCCGTCGCAGGTTCACGGCTACGTCCCAAACACTTCAAAGGGAGTAACATATATTTATATCGTTTGAGCCTTGCCGCGTTTGGAGGAGGGGGAGGAGGATGAGGAGAAGGAACGCGCACAATGCAGGATCGGAATGATGGGTGGATAAGTGAGGGCAAGCTGATATTTAGGAGCGATGCTGCGAAACTGAAGCCACTATCATTAACCACCCCCTGGGGGAGATACGGGGTGAGGGCCGCGCGGGTGGACGAGGTGAACTGACATTGTTCCCCCAGGGTTAATAAGCCATGCAACCTCGGGAGTGTTTCGCATCCCCGCCAGCCCATCCAGATACGATGCGCAACGACAAACCTAGGGCCATAGCGCTCTACAAGCAGGTGAAACACCTTGCCTATCTTGTTATGATCGTCACATTGGCTCCTAGATGCGTCCCAATATCTCGTCCACATCTTACTTACAAAAACTGTAGTCCACTATGTTTCAGCTGGCGCCCTACTGGAGTGCACCTCCCCCGGGTGACGACGCTGGAGGGGACGAGGCGCCAGCGCCGCCACTCCCGCCACTCCCCGACATCGGCGAGCTCAAACAAGATAACCACTATAGGAAGGGCAAGTTGTACACAGGCTGGCGGGTCACTTGTACGGCCCACGAGGGTTGCAACAGGTTCCGATCTGATGCATTGTGGCTGGACGAGTTTGGAGCTCGCAATTATTATTACTACTTGGGTTGTTGGCTCCGACGTGGCGGCGAGTGCACCCGCGACGAGCACAGGGCTTACTACCCAACGCTTGCGGAGGTGCGTGCGTGCAGCGACAGCTTGTGAACGATGGGAAATGAGAGTCTCTCGAGGACGATGGGGTCCTAGTCTCCCCCACGTGTTTCCAAGACTCGCCCTCGCCTCAGGGGGGCCTCGTAGCCCGTCGTCTCTCATGGCCTTGTCGTCTTCGTCGCCCTCTCACTTGGCCCCCCCACTCGTGCGTGCTCAGCGTCGTCATCTTCCTCCTTCTCATCCCAACCCTCCCCCCTGCTCCACTCTCTGTCCGTTCGGTAGAGTACGCCCCCTCGCTCCACGGAAGGTCCCAGTGGAGGGTTGCAGTTTCCTGAGCTGGCCAGTGGACCCCTACCCTTTCTTGTTTTTTTTTCGACGCAGAGGGGGGGGGGCTGATCCGTGTGTACGACTGCTCCCTCTAGGCGTATCGCATGTGTACACTGCGCCTTGCGGGGCGGTTATTGGCCCTCGAGGCGTTCTTCCTGTCTTGCTGGCTGGAGGGGGGCTGCGAGTTTCAGCCGTGAGACGCGATCACTCACTGACTTGTTGCGGCCGCCGTTGGGATCCCCCCTAAGGCCCCAAAGCGCCTCATAGGCCCCCCTAAGAGCAAGCAAAAGCTTCTTCAAGTAGCTTCAAGCCGATTCCAAAGAGGCCAACCGAGACCGTGTCAATACCACGCCAAACCGTGTCAATACCACACAGAACCGTGTCAATACCACACACAACCGTGTCAATACCACACAACACCGTGTCAATACCACACCAAGAATTGCCAATACCACACAAAACCGTGTCAATACCACACCAAGAATTGTCAATACCACACAAAACCGTGTCAATACCACACCAAGAACTGTCAATACCACACAAAACCGTGTCAATACCACACCAAACCGTGTCAATACCACAGAGCGAAATCCAACAACCATGACGCTCAAGAAACGTTCTAAGGACCGACATTTGAGAGGTCGCAGGGTCAAGCTTTGTTTTCGGATTTGGTTCGCGTGTGAGTGCCACGCAGGCCGCTCCCCTGGGGCAGCTAGAGCTTTGCGTAGGCCCCCGACGGCCGAACACATGAAACGCCTTGCCGAACAATTCCGTAGGTCAGAGCTCAAACCGGCCACCCCCCATAGTTGCTTCGGCGCGTCGGGCCCCGATGCCGCCCAAGAACGCCAAGTGGGTTTCAAAGTTGACGAGGCCAGCGAAACGCCGTGTGAGGAGGATGTCTAAGATGTTGAAGCTCACCCGCATGTTCAACGTGATGCTGCTCAAGAGGATTCGCGCCTTGAAGACTCAGATGCAGAATATTGCTGATTCCGCCACTTCTGCTGCGAACAGGGACAACGACAGAGCGCGTGAGGACGCAGCGACGATCGAGAATCTTCGGAACGCTGCGGAGCTCAGCACGTCCGAGAGTGACTGATCATTAGGCGCGGAGCCTCGCCGTCCCCCAAGGGTCCCGATGCGTGCTGTGCTGTGCTGCTCGTTTCCCCGAGGTGAAAGAGATTCTGTCCTCATGGGGGACGGGGCCGCTTTCGCCCGCGGGAAAGAGGGGCATAGCATAGCGCATCGAGCATGTCAGAACGAGGACGCCGTTCCTGGCAGCTGCCGCTTGCCCGAGGGAGGATGCGGCTTCTCGTGCTAGGCCGCGCGAGGGCGATGAAAAAAACAAGCGTGCGCCCAGACGCACACCTGTTATCCCAATTTCGTTTTATTCGAACGGGGCCCCATGGCCACAAATGGTTCCCAAGAGGATCTTGGGCACTTCTAGGGGGGCGCTTCGTACTTCCTTGTTGGGCCTGTCGGGTTGGAATATTCCCATCCCTCCCTCCCTCTCCTACCCCCCCCTCCCCCCTCCCCCCTCGCTCCAACGGGGGCCATCAACTCCTCGAGAGCCCACGCGTCTCCAGCGTGGCAGAGACGTGCGCGAGCACCCCATCCAGCTATTCAACAGCCGTGGGCGCCGCGCCTTTGCAGTCACAGGGAGACGTCTCCAAATATTTATGTGTTACGCTTGTTTCGACACATCCACCTGTAGAAATAAAACCTTGGTGTCGAGAGCAAGCGCAGGATGCAGCGGAGGAGGAGGGGGGAGGACGAGGAGGAGAAGGAGGAGGACAAATGCTAGGCTGAGTATGGGTAGGAGTACGAGTAGGAACAGGTTTTAGGAATCGGCGTGGGAGTAGAAGTAGGAGTACGTGTAGGAGTAGGGTTAAAAGGAGGAGGACGAGGAGGAGCAGGAGAAGGGAGGAAGATGGGGAGGAGGATAGGAACAGGAGGACGATGGGGAGGAAAGGAGGACAGGAGGACAGGAGGTGGAAGAGAGGGGGGAGTTGTTTAACTGAGGTTACCTCTGGCGCATAGGCAAAGTCCTTGCGATGGTTCCCAAGGCCCCAGGAGAAGCATCCGAACATGTTGACCCTGCTTGAGCCTATGTAAGTTCCTCTTTGGTCAAGCTTTGGGGTTGGCTCAACGATGAATTCAACGATGCGTGCTGCTCCGTTTTCGGTCTTCTCACTCTTGGGCCCCCCCCCCCATGGCATCGTCACGTCTATCGGTCTCCCCAGCCGTGTTGAGGCCGAGTGTTGCCACCCCCTTTCGTTTGTTCGACCTTCGGCTGGCCTGGAGCACGCGCCCAGCAGAGATGGGCCGCAGCGATGACGAGATGGGCGCCCCGTCGGAGGTCAACGCGCCCACGGAGGCACGGCGCAATTTTGCGTCGAAGAGGCCATCTCCAGGACCTCATGGGCCGCCAGGGTCTGCGCAGGGCATCGAGGTCCTCGTCTGCTTCTTGTGCCAGGAGGGCGGCAACCTCTGCGAGAGCTGGTTCGGCAAGTCGCTGCACCACCAGTGCAAGCTCGCCGTTCGCTCTCGCAGGCGCGCCGTCATGGGCACTCCTGCGGCTCTCAGCGGCCAAGCCGACATGAGCCGTGACCCCGAGAAGTGGCGCGCCACGCACTTGCCCTACCTGGGCAAGGACGCGCGCAGGGAGGCCATCCAGGACTTCAAGACGACCCAGAAGCAGCAGGAGTCCAACATGTCAGTCGACAGGGACCTCGCTGGGTGCGAAGACGTCTGGCTCACCAAGGTTCGCTACCGTGGCTTCATGGGATTCTGGGAAGGCCTGTCCAAAGAGGAGGCCGACGAGCGCTTCGACGCTGCGTTCGATGCGAACCCGAAGTACAACAAGGGGAACCAGCAAGTCGTCCTCGCTGAGGGCAACGAGTACGTCAAGCACGAGGCGGGCACCGAGTCGAAGCGCGGGGTCGTGCAGGACACCCCGATCGGCGATGAGGACGACGACGAGGGATACGAGGACGGCATGGCCGAGACTCCCCGTGCTGCGAGTTCTGTGGCGGCGAGCAACTCTGGGGTCGAAATGCTGCGCGCTCCTGCTCCCAGCCGTGTCGGTTGCCGCCGCGTGGTCTCCAGGGCAACCCCCGAGATGCCTACCCAGCCAGCCCGCAAGAAGCTCGAGGCCATTGAGTCTCCAGAGACGCTCGGCCCCCACGCGAAGCACCTGCGCGCCAAGAAGGCGCTCCAGGAGGCGGTGAAGGAGATCGTGAAGGGCTTCGAGGGCAAGGCTACCACGCATGCGCGCTTGACGAAGCTGGCAGAGAGGCACAAGGAGTACCCCGACTTGCCAGGGAACTTGAAGACTGTGGTGGAGAAGTTCGCGAGCATCCAGAAGCAGGCGAAGCAGCTTGGCTTGAAAGCTGAGCGGGCTGGGTCCACTGGAGATGGCTCTGCGGCGTCGTGCACTACGGAGCTGGATTCCCTGAAGGTGGAGTTGGCCTCTTGCTGGGCCGACGCAACGGAGCTCGCGCAGTCCTTGGATTTGATCGACAAGGAAATCCAGAGCACCAAGCGGAAGAGCTACCTGCAGGACCGCCACCAGTCTCAGAAGGTGTGGGTCCAGCAACAGCGTCCACTTGTTCACCCTCGTTGTAGGAACCCTGGAAACTCTGAGACGTCTGAGACGCAACGAAACTGGAGGTTGATTGAGGAGGACGGGACTGGAGGAGGATTGAGGAGGGGACGGACTGGAAGGGAAGGCAGGTGGTGGAGAGAGGATGAGATGAGTTTTTTTTCGGGCGACCTTGAAGGTTGCTGGCACTCTGAATGCGTCTGGGGTGTTCGACGCGCAGCTGGCAAAGCACGTTGCCCCCTTGATCGCGCAGACCTGGGCGAAAGCTCAGGCGACCATGATTGCTGACGAGGAGGGTGATTACAGCGCCTACTGCTTGCAGCCCGTGTCCAGCTGCGGGAGCACCATGGACGCGAACATGAACGAGTTCGATCCGACAAAGCTGTTCGCTTGGAAGACCCCGTTCGCCTCCTTCCAAGATATGGTGACTGACATTCACGGCCCCATCGATGAGCGTTGCATCAAGCTGAACGAAAAGATGGCGGTCAACCGCGATGCTTGGCCGGGGGCCCAAGCGAACGTGGACACCAAGAACGATTACGGTGATCACCTGAAGTTCCTTCCCGGCCTGGGGCCCCACCTGTGCTGCATTGTCCGCAATGCGTTGCGCTTGGGCGCGATGGCCGTGCCACTGCCAGCTTTCAGTTGTTTCATGTCCCTTTTGAATGAGAGCATGTTTGTGTTGATGTATGACGTTGCCGAGATCATCAGCCAAGGGATTGTCTTGAAGGACATCCTTACCTTCTTGAAGAGCTCCTCTGGCGAGGCCTTCTTGAAGTCCAAGCATGCTGTTTGTGTGTATCTTCCAAAGCATTCTGTACTGTTTGTGCCCAGCGGTTTCTATGTGCAGCCAGTCTTCTACCATGCAGGCCCCAGGAATCAGAAGATTGATCCCAATTGGCTTCACTACCTGCACGTCCCTTTTTTGGACACTGAGGTCGCCAAGACCGTGGATGCAGATGTGTTCAAGGCGGCCTCTGCGTTGTCCACTGCGCATTTGGCCCCGCTTCAGGCTTCGATGTGGGTCGAGCGCAGGAAGGGGTTTTCCGATTTTGTTCAGCAGGTCCTTCAGTAGGCCTCCAGGGCTCCAGATGACTTCTCGAGTGGTCGAGGACTGGGGTCGCCGCAGAATAGCATAGGCAGTCGCCGAGGCGTGCTGCGGCTTTGGAGGGAGGTTCGAGGGGAGGAGAAGGAGAGGATGAGGAGGATGAGGAAGGGATGAGGAGCTTCGGAAGCAAGACCCAATGCTTCAGCACAACCGCACGCACCCCCAAACCCAATCCAGAAATACTCCAGGTGCCCCATCCTCAACCCTAGCATCGCACACCGTGGGCCCCATGAGGAGCATTCCCCAAACAGTAATTGCGCCTGAGGTCAGAGTCCCTAAGGGTTTGAGCTCCAGAGCCCCAGCCTAGGACGCCCGATTGCAATGTAGGGCATCTGTGGCTGACCTCGATCCCGAGGACGCCATCTCGACGCAGGGCTCGAAGCCCTGAGACTTTGAGTCGCGCTGGGAACTTGTGAAGTAAGCTGGGCCAGGCCCTCCCCCCACACGCACGTGCAACCACATTCAGCGCGATTCACGGTCAGCTCGAGTAGCATCCCTTTTCGTGGGATCTAGGGTGACGTCGCCACGGCATCGCTCGTGGTGGTTGGCTGTGCCGTGAGCGAGCGGGAAAAATGAGAGATAGCTGCGGTGTCGTCCCACCTGGCTTTGATAGATACCATTCCCATGGATTCTCCGCCTGCCCCTTATTTAATCATCCCTTCGGGAAGTCCGACTGCCCCATTGCCATCCCTTGTCGGGATGCGGGAAGTCTGCCTGCCCTTCCTAATGCATCGATCTAGCTATGCAGTCAACTAGCCACGTCTGCGCGCGTACTTGTGCGTGGGTGATTTGAGGTAATCATGGGCGTGTTTTGGGTGTTGCCCCTTGGCGTACTGGGGTGTGCTCGCGTGACTTGGGCGCGCTTGGTTGCGATTGGGCGCGCGCGCTCGTGCTTGTGCAAATTTGGGGGGGTGGGTGGGCGCGCGATCGGTTTGGCTGATCTGGGTTCGCTGGCGCGAGCACGGCCTCACATGGGGTGGTATCCGATCGTCCAGCGGCCTCGCTGGGACACGTGCCCTCGATGGGGGCATCCCCGTTCTGCGTCGTCTCTGGTTGCGTCCGTTGTTGGATCCCCCTTGTCGCGCCAACTTTGGCGTCGACAAAGCTGCGGGCATCTAGCCACTGGCTCTAGATATAGAGCCTGCGTGGTGGGATGGCACGTGGCGCGTTTCGTCGTGCTAAGCTGGCTCCGCTGTGAACGCCGCGTCGTTGTTGCGACGTTGCCCAGTACCTGGTTCCATCGCCGTCGTCGGGGTCAGACGATCGGCGTATGTGCGATGACGACGAAGTGTCTTTAGCGTGGTCGTGCTTGTGGTGTGCGAGCATCAGCAAATGTGGATAGCGCGGGCGTGTGTTCAAAGTTGTGCGCGGCGAAATACGTTGGTTCACGCTTGCGTCTTCAACGCGTTCTCTTGTGGACGCTGTGGGCGTTTGGGTGGGCAACGCAAAGGGCTGTTAACAGGGGTTTGACCTGAAACCCATGTGTTCACAGCAGGATCGGCGCGTCTAGCTGGTGCGGCATCGCCTGCCGCGGTCGCCCTTGGACGCCATGCAGGCCGAAAAGCGGGGAGGGGGAGGCAGGAGGTCGGATCGTCTCAGACCCCTTCTCGGCCCCCTATCCGTAGCGTCTGTCCGGCCTTCTGCTCTAAACATCCCTTGGGACTTCAGCGTCTTTATGGGTCAACACGGCCGAAATCCTCCACGGGTGGTCCTCTTGTTTCACCGCTTCCCTTGTCAATGAGAAGTATATGGCTCTTCCTTCGGGGAGTCTGCTCCACGTCGCGGGGTTTGTGTGTGTGCGTGCGCTTCTCACAAGATGAGACTCCAGCGAACTCATCATGCTTGGTTATGGCAGGAGTGCGGCTTCTACGTTCATGCTTCCATGCGTGAGCTAGAGAAGCCATGCACGGAACGGACCGAGCCGCGCAGAAAAGTCTGTTTGAATCGTTTGGATGCTGGGTTATGGCCAAAGGCTTTGAGCAAATCCGAGCAGCGGCTTGGAAATCGTGTTTCAGAATTTGAACCACTGCGTGGGATAGTCTGTTCCTGGTCCCGTTCTCCCACCCCTCTTCCTGTCAGCCGGCCCCCCTCTTCCTCTTCCCCGCCCCCGTCCACGACCCCTTCGCCTTGTTCCCCACGTCTCCCCGCCCTCCCCACCCCTCTCGGCCACTGCCTGGGAAAACGGGGACAGGGGCCCCGGGGGGGGGGTGCGCCGAGGGCCTCCCCGCTCGGCCCGCTCCGCCCAGTGGCAGGCGCGGATGAGGCGGCCACCGCCTGCGCCTCTGGTGGAGCGCCAGTGCTTCCGGCAGTGTGGAAGGACGGAGGAGGAAGAGGGAGGAGGGAGGTGGAAGGAAAGGAGGAAGAGGGGGCATGGAGGGGGGGAGGGAGGGACGCGGAGGAGGAGGAGGAGGAGGAGGGAAGGAGGGGGGAGCAGCGAGGAGGATCATGCGCCGCCCCCCCCGCATGGGGACACGGCCGCCACCAGCGCGATACCTCCAGCGAGGATGTCCTCGGCGGGTCCGCTCCGCTGACCCCACTGTGCCGCGGAGCGGGCAGGTGCGGCGGGCGGGCTCACGCGAGCGGGCTGGGAGGGCAGGGCAGTACTGCGGGCGGGCGGGCTTTCAAGCGTGCGAGCGGGTGGGCCCCAACGAGTGGGTCGTCGGAGCGCTGTAAAAGAACACCACCAGAACCTGTTTGTTTTTGGCGGGCAAACGCACAGTCCCCAAACAAAATCAGCTGTCGAATGCAAATCCCGGCAGGCACGTTTCAGACATCGAGGAATCACTGCGCATGTACACAGCCAACTCACGTAGTCCGTCTCGTTCGGAATTCAGCGCGCGTGTCCTTGCAAGGAAGCTGGCGCCGAAGCGACAGCAAGATCCATGGTGGAGGCGTAAGGTTGTCTCAGAGAGTCTCCCAGCGGGAGACACGTGTAGTGAATTCTCAGGAAACCACGAGAGAGCGCTGCCGGGAGGGAGGACATGGAGTCGACAGAGTGTCCCTTGGTTATCGTACCTCGAGCTTGGGTGCTGGTGGTAATCTTTAGGTTGCCATATCGCAGATTTATTACCACCAACACCAGTTACCACCAAAGGCTTGTAGGTTTGTGCCACCTCACGCGGCCCACAGTGCTTTCCTCGGGCCCTCGGCAGTGGTTCGCAGGGTCTACGAAGGCGTTCCTGCTAATTATCCTGGCCGCGCTCTTTCCACCGGCGTCGGAGGCGAGGTGTGGGGCGTTTTTTTTTTATATGATGCGAGCAGGCCGGCTGATGGCCAAAGTGCGCTTCTGACAGTTGCTTCCCATAGGCACGCGCGGCCCAGGAAGGCAACCCCAGTGTGCATCCGCGCGTGTTTGGATCGACATTGAGCCGCGAGGTGCGACAAACGGCCGTTGCATGTGTTCGGCCCCGATGTTGGTGGTACTATGTAGGCCTCCCGGGTCGGGCTGAAGGGGGTGGGTCATGTTGCGGGCCAGCGTTCAGGCGAGCGGGCAGGCCCTGTCGAGCCGGGGGGGCATGCCCGACATCCTAGACGGTGACACCTGGAGCAGTTCGGGCTCGGAAGAGGCTCGTTGTTGTTCTGATATTTTCATTGCTGTTTTTCTCGCTCTCCTCGCGCACTCAGGCGCAGGGGGGGAGGTAAAAAAGGTGTCTCCTTCGCAGGTTGTACTCCTGCATAGTATTCGCTTGACCGAACCGAGCGGGCAAACCAGAAATCCAAGGATTGCGTAGGCGAGGACGTCAGGGTGAGCAGCAACAAGTTACAATCTCACTAAAGAGCTGACATCTATCGTGCAAGAGTGCGACGCAGCTTGAACTTGTTGTAGAATCCGCAATTCTTATCAAATCCCGTTCCTTCTCCCGCTCCTTCACAGCTTGCGTTTCTTCCTTCCTTCCTTCCCGCCTTGGCCTTCCTCCCTTCCCATCGCCTCCCCTCTCCATTATGGTTTTCTTCCTCCCTTCCCTTTCCCTCCTCTCCTCTCCTCTTTGCTCCTCTCATCCCCTCTCATCTTCTCTTTGCTCCTCTCTTCTTCTCTCCTCTCTTCTCTTCTCCTTGAGGCAAATGGAGGGACCTCAACAGGCGGGCTGTGGTATACAGAGGGATGCCTGCGGCGACATGGTGGCCAGAGGGCTGCACTTGCCATTCGCCCCGAGCGTCTCTTCAACCCGTGCACCTCCCTCGTGTCAGCCCCGACCTCCCCTCCTCGCCCCGCTCCCCTCCCGAGGCTCTATGGCCTGCTCGGCGTGCGCCGCGGTGCCAGCGACGCGGCGGTGCGCTCGGCATACCGGCGCCGCGCGCTGGCGACGCACCCCGACAAGGGCGGCTCGGCCAGCGAGTTCCTGGAGGTGGTGGAGGCCTTCGGCTCGGGCTGCCCGGGGCCGCCGAAGAGCCTGCGAGGGGCCTCCGAGGACGTCGGGAAGACCGCCGGGGGGGGGGGGCAGGCTCCGAGGACCTCCGCGGCGGTCTCCGAGAGCCTCCGAAGGCCGCCGAGGGCCGCTCGGCCTCGTGTGGCGGCGGAGCCTCGGCTCGGCCACGGCGCGCTGGGCGGGGCGGCTCGGCCGCGGCTGGGCGGGCAGCGGCGGCGGGAGCAGGGGCAGCGGCGTGCGGGGGGGGGGGGGGGCCGTCGGGCGTGTGGTTCCGGGGGGGGGGACCTCTGCATGGGGGGCGAGGGCGAGGGCCCCCTTTGGGGCCCCCCTTGGGGCCAGCCAGCAGGGGCCCCCCAATGGGGGCCCCGACGGCACGGGCGCGTGGCGTCGTAACGTCTGCGGCCACGGTGGGCCTCTGCTGGGGGCCCTCGTCGGGCCCCTGGGGGCCCGTCGGAACCGCCTCCCCGGCGGCCGCCCCCGGGGCCGCCCCCTTGCCGCCGGTCCATCAGTGCGCCGTGCGTCCCCCCGGCCACTTCGAGCGCGCGTGCGGATCGCCTGTTTGCCGCGCTGGGGCAGGAGAGTTTGGGTGGGCCTGGGATCGGTTTCACCGGTCCCCATCCCCATCCCCATCCCCTTCGAGACCCCCACCAAGTTGCCACCCCAGTCGGGGACATACCCCTCGAAACCCGAAGGGAACGACCTACTTATATCCTTATCTAGGGGGTAAATCGGCCAGTGGGGCCCAGGCCACGCCGCTGGGGATGGGGATCGGATAAACGATACTCATGGGATCGGTGTGTGACAGTCTTCTGGTTCCCGCCAGGGAAGCGTGCAGCCCCGACGGGATCGGCCCTGGCAGGATCAGCGGGGTGGCCAAGTGGGCGCGAGCGCATGTGCCTCGGCCGCCTGGCGGGCGCCAGAGCAGCGGGAGCGAGGCGGAGCAGAGGGAGGCAGTGGGAGCTATCAGAGGATAGACGAGCAGGGGAGCAGATGGAGGAGCAGGAAGAGGCCGAGGAGGGCCTCGTGCGCGAGGGGCGGAGGGCGTGCCGGCAACGCTGCCCGTCCCTCCTCGCCGCGGCTGGATTCGCCGCGGGATCCTGGTCGAAGCAGTTGAAGCACGGCGCGCACAGGGAGAGGTCCAGTGTTGGTGTCTGGTTTCTCCCCCCCCCGGAGAGCGGAGGGAGGCTGAGTGGAGGACATAAGTGATGAGAGAGCTATGGGGATGAAGACGCAGGAGGAGGAGGAGGGAGAAGAGGAGGAGCAGGAGTAGGAGGAAGAGGAGGAGGAGGAGGAGGAGGAGGAGGACGTGCCTCCGGCAATGTGGAAGGACGGAGGAAGAGGGGGAGGGAGGAGGAGGAGGAGGAGGAGGAGGAGGAAGAGGAGGAGGAGGAGGAGGAAGGAGATGGAAGGAGAGAGGAGGAGGGGAGAGGAGGGAGGGAGGGAGGGGAGGGAGGGAGGGGAGGGGGGGGGGAGGAGGAGGAGGAGGAGGAGGAGGAGGAGGAGGAGGAGGAGCAGGAAGAGGATGAATGAGGCGGAGGAGGAGGATGAGGAGGAGGAGGAGGAGGAGGATCTGCTCGCCATCGCCGCCGAGTCGCTGGAGTTCCCAGGGGGCGGTGTGCTTAGAGAGGGCGATGGGGCGAGGAGGAGGAGGAGGAGGAGGAGGAGGAGCAAGAGCAGGAGCAGGAGCAGGAGCAGAAGCAGGAGGAGGAGCACGACCCTTTCTGCTGGGCGATTCACGGGTCATCCTCAAGGCTTCGATCCACATTTGTCCAGATAGCCCGCGGTCAAACCATGTTCAAGAAACCGTGGAGGCATGGGTTCTACATGGTTTAAGCGATAGGAAAGGCCGGTCGCGCTGTTACGTTGATGACTATCCGTGCATGTCTCTTACTTGTGGCTTTTGCAGCAGCAGCGGAGTCGGTGGTATACGACGCAATATTGCGACCACGTAGTCACAACAGTTCCAGAAGCGGACAACACTCGGACCCGCCACCAGTCCCTGCAGCGTGGTTGATATACAGGGAGGGGCGTCGTCCAGAAGCAGCTCGAGAGCAGCAATAATGACCAAGGAGGCCCGCGATGCAGTTCGCTGGGCAGAACCACTCTACATCTTGTTGTTTCCATGAAGCAGCTTCAGCACGACATTCGGCTCGATGCAACGCCGCTCGTGGGACCAACCCGAACAGTTTGGCGACGATACTTCCCTCTGCCAGAGCAGGCGACCCTGCGACCCTCGTCTTCGCACCAGAGCCAAATGCGCTGGGGCGAAGGGGGATGAATGTTGCACTGCGCGTTCGCCCGCAGTGTTCTCGTCGATGCGTCTGTCGTGTCTCAGCTTGGCCTCGCTAGAATTGGGGCTGCCCGTCCATTCGGCATTTTCGAGGCGTGATGCGGTTCCCGCTGTCGATGCGCGATTCCAATTGGCTGGCGCGCGCGCGCGCGGGTGTGTGTACAATAGGGCGCCCTAGCACAAACAAGGTGGGGAGGAAACTGATTGGCATCGCCAAAACCCCGCGGCAGGTAATGATCAGGAGAGCGCCGCCGCGACGCAGCGCCAGCGAAACCCGCCAAGAGAGCCCCCCGTTGTCTGTTCACGCCGCATCGGCACCAGGATGGACCACGCACCGCGCGCTGGCTGGACGGGTCATCCACCGCACGATTCGCACCTGCCTTGTCGGATGTGATGAGACGGCCTGACGGTTACCGGGCCGTCACGTATATATCGCCCAAACGGGACATGTCATCGGGCGGAGGTCAACGTGATATTTTGATTATTTGGAGGGCAGTCTTCATCGTCCCTTGTCTTTTTCACTGTCCTCCCCCGCTCCTCTCCCTTTGCCTCCCTATCTTCCCCTCCCCTCCCACTGTCGCCATCCCCGCTTCGTGGTTGCCTCTGTGACCACCCCCCTCCGCCCGCCCGTCCTTCCCGACTCCGCCCCCACCTCGGGCGGCCTCCCCTCTCTTTCGTCACGGGCTGTCTGGACTCCCCTGGTCACCCGAGGGGGCGCGGACATCACCGCGCTTCCAGCTCCGCGGCCCGGGGTGGAGGGCGCTGCGGAGGCGCCCGCCTGCAGGGTGGCGGCGCGAGGGCGCAGAGATGACGAGCGCGCCAGACATGACGGGGCGCGGGTCGCGACGTCGGGTGGCCCAGGGCTGGGCACCCCCTCCTCCTCCTTCCTCCTCCTCCTCCTCCTCCTCCTCCTCCTCTCCTCCTCCTCCTCCTCCTCCTCCTCCTCCTCCTCCTCCTCCTCCTCCTCCCCCTCTCCCTCCTCCCCCTCCCCCTCCTCCTCCTCCTCCTGCTCCTCCCACCCCCCAGCAGAGAGCACCCCGCGAGCGCCGCGGAGGCGTTCGAGGTCCTGTCCGACCCCGCGCGCCGCGCCGCCTACGAGGCGGGGGGCCTGCACCTGGAGGAGTCTGGGCGTCGAGTCTTACAGCCGTTGAGGATCCCTCGTCGAGCCCGAGCCTTGCCCTCTCTGAGGCGATGCATCTGGAAGGCAGAACACAACAGCAACGGTTCTGTCTTGACACCCGAGCGACGCAGAAAAACGGGGTCGTCTGCGCCGACATTCGCGCGTAAGTTGCCCGCGTCAGGTCGCGCGTAAGCGCCCTCGTCTCCACTGTGGCGTGCTGCGCCGGCGGCCCGCGTAAGCCGCGGTGCAAGGTCGCTACGTCATCTCGCGTAAGACCCGTTTTTGTTCGTCGTTCTTTTGAGATCGCCTTCCCCTGCTTCCGCCCCAGCCGCTTTCCCCGCGTCTCCCTCTGCCTCCTTTGTGCCCGTCCCCTGCCCCTCCCATGCCTCCTGATGCTTCTTTCGCCCCTGCCTCCTCCGCCTCCCCTCCCACCTGCGCCCCCATTGCCTCTGCTTCCCCTCTCCCTCGCCCCCTCTCCCGCTCCCCCCCTTCGCAAACGTCGGCTGCCTCGTTATGCATCTCTGCCCCCTCCACCCGATATTCTTGAACTTACACCATCCCCTGCCCCCGCCTCTCTCTCTGTCTCTCTTTCTTTCTCGCTATCTCTCTCTCTCTCTCTCTCTCGCTATTTCTTTCTTATAATATATATATGGCCCGCTTTGCATATTTTGTTTTTCTCTCTTTCTTTCTCTCTGTTTCTTCGGTTATCCTCGCTCTCTCTCTCTCTCTGACAAGCAAGCACTACCCACTGGCACACCGACTTCGACTTTTCAGCCGGACCGTAACACCCGCAGCACTCTACGGAGCAGAGACATGGACGCTCACGGAACCTCTCCGGCAACACCTGCGGCGAACACAACGACGCATGCTCCGCACGATCATCAGGACACCAAGGCGACGCGCTACCCGCCAAACGACCCCGACGAGCAGCACCCAAGGACACGCGGACGACCGCACGACCACTCAAGCACCTGACCAAGAAACCAGCAGCAGCGACGACGCAGAGAGCAACGCGCCCCAACAAGACACGACCGACCGACACAGCGAGAGCAACGACAACAACAATGACGAGGACGCGATGGAGCCGTGGGTCGACTACATCCAGCGAGCCACGCGGCGCACAGAACAGCTCATGCAGCACCACCACATCGAAAACTGGGAGACGATTCACAGACAGAGGTCGTGGCGCATGGCATCCAAGGTAGCCAGACACGAGCCCACCAGATGGACGTGGCGTGCACTGCACTGGCAACCAGGAGAGAACTCACGGCAACGTGGCCGGAGACACCACGGCGGCCAGCGCAAGCGCTGGGACGACGACCTCATCAGCTTCCTTCAAGAACACCGACCCGACCTGCACCCAGCGCCCGCACCAACCAACGAGCAGGGCAAGCCGAACGACCTCACTTGGGTTCGCTCAGCTCAAGACACCACCACGTGGTCGACACTCGAACACAAATACATCAGCACGTCGCCGACATTCACAACCAGGACTTCCTCCTCCTCTCCTCCTCCGTCATAACTTTTTGTGTGTTGCACAGAATCATTTATTGTGTGTCTCGCAGTTCTTGTGCATGTCTCTATGTTTACAGGAGGCCATGGCCTCACCCACCTGGTCTGAGCAGGCCCGGACAGCTGTCCGATGTGGTGGTTCGTTCGTTCGTTCGTTCGCTCTCTTTCTCTCTCTCTTTATCGTCCGCTGTCTCGCTCTGTGTGTCTCCCTGTATCTCTCTCGTTATCTCTTTGTTTGTGTTCTCTCTCTCTCTCTCTGTCACTCTCTCTCTCTCTCTCTCTACGTTTCTCCATGTTTACACACATACTTCCTGCTTCTGTCTACAAGCCTTCCCTGTTATGTTTCTCTCAATCCCTCTCTTTTTCTCTCCATCTATCGCTCTTTATTTCTCTCTCCCTTCCCTCTCTGTACAGGCCTGTGCTTCATATTTGGATATATATATATATATATATGTATATATATATATCTATATATATACATACCTATATATCTAGTCAGCGAGACAGAGAGAAAGGGAGCGACACAACAAACAGCAAAGTTCTATCTGGGCCCACCCACCCCCTTCTCCCGCGAAGCCCGCGCTGGCGCGCCAGCGGGAGCTCGTCCGCGCCGACGACCCGGACGGGATCGCGGCGGCGGACGCGGGGGGCGCGAGCCAGGCCTCTTGCGCCCTCCTGCCTTACTTCTTATCATGCTCATCCCCCTGCCTCCTCGTCCTCCATCTTCCTCCTATGAGGAGGGGGAGGAGGAGGAGGAGGAGGAGGAGGAGGAGGAGGAGGAGGAGGAGGAGGAGGACGAGGAGGAGGAGGAGGAGGAGGAGGAGGAGGAGGAGGAGGAGGAGGGAGGGGGGAGGAGGAGGAGGAGGAGGGCGAGGAGGAGGAGGAGGAGGAGGAGGACACTTAGCCGGCGGCGAGCGAGGGGGGGAAGTGAGAAGGAGAAGGCCTCAGAAGGCGGCGGCACTTCTCAGAAGCCCTCGCGCCTTCCTGAGAAGCTTGTTGTGTCTTCGGGGGGAAGGCTTGGAAAGCTCCTCAGAAGGCCCGGTGACTTCCGAGCCTCCTGAGAAGGCCCGCCCCTTCTCGCTTCCCCCCCTCGCTCGCCGCCTGTACAGTCGAGGCGCTGAGATCAGGGCCGTTCTTCGAGTGATCGCACACCTGGGTTGAGGGGGCGTGGATTAGCGACGGGTCCCGCTTCCATGGGAAATCCTGGATTTCCGCCGCCGAACGAGGCGGCACCTGCCGCATTTCGGGAAGGGCACCTCCCCCGATCCATGGATTTGGCGCCCGCGCGCCCGAAGACATGGATCGCTAATCCATGTTTACGCGCCCCCGAGTTCTGGGCTCAGGAGGGGCTCCATGTTTGGGCAGTCGGGTGAGTCTATGTCGGGGGCCTGTGAGTTTTGCTGAGGCCCGTCGTGGCCAGAAACGCCCCTGCGTTTCCTATTCAGCGTTCGTTGTGATCTTAAATCGGGCCTGTCCCTCTACAGGGGGAACATTCAAAAATAGTAAAAAATAGTCGGGGAACTATTTTTCGAGTATGTTTGAACATTTTTGGTGCATTTGTTTGGTAATGTTCTATTTTTCGTCAAAAATCCGCCTGTAGGGGAACACGCCCGACCTAAATGTAGTGGCACGGTGGATGTACTACGAATGTCTTCCGGTAAGACCTACACCAACCAGGATTGACAGGAGGCTTGGCCAGGAGTGGCTTGGGCTGGCCGGGGTAATTCTTCAATCGGTCGCTCTTTCAACAAGATTGAGGACTTCGGACCTGGCGACTGCTTTGCGTCGCGCTGCAGAGTTGCAGCGAGTGTGCGAGCAGCGGGGGTCCGCAGCCTTGGCTCGACGGGGTGCCGAGCGCACCCGGCGGCGCCGCGGCGCTCGCTCGCTCGCATCCGGGGGGGGTGTCTGTCAAGCAGTGGCGAAGCGTCTTGGCTCGCCTATAGGCCCACCAAGGAATGTTCTAAGAACCGTGTGTGGTCTGCACGAAGTGTTCTTAGACCATCTCTGGCTGAGACCGTCTTGTTTTAACACATCGTGCTCATGTTCTGAGAACCTTGTTTTGTTCTTAGAACACTTCTGGGTTCTAGGAACCCGTCGTGGTAGGCCTATGCGGGGGTGCCGCGACGGTCGGCCCCTGCTCAAGTCTGGCGGCCTCGCCGCGCGGCCTGGCCTCTGGCCTCGGCGCCAGGGCTGGACCTAAACGGTGTTTCGGCGATTTCGTGGGCCGCTTTCGCTCCGATGTCGTCTTGCGGTGAAGGCGCATCGAAGACAAAACGAGGGCGAACGAAAGCAACACGAACAAGAAATATGCCGTTTAGGTTCAGCCCCTCTCGAAGCGCCGGCGCTCCCATGGAGGGCTTCCTCCTGAACCCCGACTTCCTGCCGGCCGTGGCCCGCCTCGCCGCCCGCGCGGGGCTGCAGCTCTCGGCGCTGCGCCGGCGGGGCAGCGGCGACTCCGCGGGCGAGGGCGCCACGAGCACGGGGCGGCGAGGTCGGTGCAGCTCATTAGGGCGCCGCCGCTGGCGGGGCCCATGCCTCCTCCTCCTCCTCCTCCTCCTCCTCTCCTCCTCCTCCTCCTCCCCTCTCCTCCTCCTCTCCTCTCCTCCTCCTCCCTCCTCCTCCTCCTCCTCCTCCCTCCTTCCTCCTCCTCCCCTCCTCCTCCTCCTCCTCCTCCTCGCCTCCTCCTCTCCTCTCCTCCTCCTCCTCCTCCTCCTCCTCCTCCTCCTCCTCCTGGGGGCGATTATGGCCCTGAGATGCGGCGTCGCGAGCAAGTAGTTGGAGCATCGTGAGGACTCACGACCGAGAGCCCCGGACCTCCTCCTTCTTCGTCGTTTTCTGAGCGGGGTCGAGCTGTGGGGGTCCCCGGGCCCGAGACTGGGCGACGACGCCTGGCTGGACAAAGCTGAGACGTCGGGATCTCAGGGATACACCTCTCCTGAGCCCAGCAGGGGCCTGGCCAGCCACGATGGAGATGTATGATCTCGTCGCCCTGCGCCAGCAGCCCATGGCACGAGGCGTTCCGGGCCGCCCTCGCGGCCGACCCCGCGGAGACGTTCGCCGCGGAGGCTCTGCTGCAGCCCTGGCGCGCGGAGCCCCTGGTCGGCGGGGAGCTGCAGGCGCTGGGGCCCTCCGCGCTGCGGCGCCTCGCTGTGCCTGGCGCGGTGCTCCTCGGGGTGCGGGCGTGCCGGGTGCGCTCAAATCACGGCGGCGCTGGGGTGCTGGTGCTCAGCTCGAAGGAAAAAGTGCATGAGCCTCATTAAACTGTCGACGGTCCACGCGGATTTCTTGGATCTGCGCTGGAACCCCTGGGGGCACCTCTGGCGCCGCCGCTGGCGCGCTCCGCGCGCCAGCGAGGGTGGTCCCGCGCAGATCCAAGACATCCGCGCAGCCCTCGAAAGATTATTTCGATGCAGTTGTTTCTTCCTTTACCAACGGCCAAGGCTCAGTGGACGTTGGGGGCCCGCAGCCGGGCGGCCCCGAAGGGGGGCCGACGCTTGACGTCGTGGTCTGCGAGGTCGCGTACGGCAGCTCCGCCGGTGCTCCAGGCACGGGCGGCGTTGCCGCCGACGCTGCCGCGGACACCGCCATGGACGAGGCGGTCGCCCCGGAGGCGCCGGGCGCACTGCGTGTGGAGGTGCTCCACTGCCCGCCGGTCGTGGGGGTGAGCGAGGAGGCCGTAAGGGCAGCGGGCGCCTGGGCGGAGTCGCTCTGCCTGCGCTACGCGGCCGCCGTCTTCGTGGCGCCAGAGAGCCACTGCGCCGTGGCGTCGCTCCTGGCCGAGGTGGGTTTCGCCCCGGCGGCGCTCTCCGCCCGGAGCGGCGGCGCCCGCGGCCTGCTCGGCTCGGCGCTGGTCCGCCAGGCCGCGCAGCTGCGCGAGCAGGCGCTGGCCGCGGGCGCCGCAGACAGGGCCGACGGCGCGGGGGCCGCCCTGGAGGAGCGGGCGGCGCTGTGTCTGGCCGCGGCCTCGGCCTCGGCCTCGGCGCCGCGGCCGGCAGGTGCCCGGGTGGGCCCGCCGCTGCTGCTGCTCGAGGGCCGGGACGCCGTGCCCGTTGGCGCGCTGGCGTGCGGAGCCGTCGTGGAGCGTGGGCTCGGCCACAGCGTGGTCCTCGGGCTCGAAGGGCCATCTCGTGGTGGCAGGAGGCAGCGCACGGTGCTGCTGGCGCGGCGGCGGCTGCCGCGCGGAAGGCAGCAGGCGGCGCTGCCCCAGGAGGGCACCGTGCTCGCTTGCCTGCTGCAGCGCCGGCAGCAGGGCGAGTCAGGACCTCCGGGCGAGCCCGTGCCGTCGCTGACGGGCTCACGGAGCATCGACCTCGAGGATCAGGCCGAACGAAAGGGGGGGATAGGGAGAGGGCGGGGTTACGAAATTTCTGCATGCAGCTGGTTTCGGCCCCGCCGCCAGGCCCATTCCTCGATATATGGGCGCCTCCCAGCGGCGGGAGGCGCTGGGAAAATCAGCTACGTGAGCTGATTCTCTACCTTGCCCTTTGCTATCCCCCCCCTGTCGTTCCCCGAGAGGACCTTCTGGCGCAGCAGGTCTGCATGAGGTCGCTGGTTGTCTCCCGCTGCGCCGTCGCGCCTTCCCGCCACGGTGCTTTGTGGGCAGAGTGCGCGGCAGCATCGCAGCGCGGCACGGCCGTGCCACTGCACCGTTGTCCTGGCGCCTCTCGTAGGGGCGTCGGCAGGTCCTGGATTCCTCCTGGAGCCATCAATATTCAGGAGGGAAAGATACACGCAGACACAATGAATCGTCGACCCCCAGGAGAGGATGGGAAAATATGGGAAGTGGGGGGGAAGACGAAAACACAGAACATACAGGAATATACAGGGAATCTGGTTATTTGTGTCTATTTACGAGCATTCATAGTAAAACATAGTCGGAGGAAAATGTGTCGATTTATTTTCTTGCCACTTTTGAGCAGTTTTTGACTTATTCTCACTATTCGCCCAAAATCGGCCTGTAGGAGGACATGCCCGACCTAACAACAGGGGCTTGGGACCATGCTGTTGGGGCCAGCCTGGGGTGTGCTGTCTAAGAGATGATCTTGGGCCGCCTTCTGGCCGTGCTGTCACGGTCGTTGGCCGTCTTGGGCCAGCACTTATCCGTATCGGGGCTGTTTTGGGGCTGGTGTGCGCCGTCTTGGGGCAGTTTCGGGGCTTGTTGGAGGCCTCATGGATCCAGCGATGTCTGGGGCGGCCTAAAGACCGTCAAAGAAAAACGCACCTGGACGAGCGTGAGTGAGACCAAAGGAGGAGACCAGTCAACCCAGACTTGCATCAAGCAGGTTGTCAAGATAGCGCAGATTAATCGTGTTTGCGTGTGTTGTTATTTCCTGTGGTTTGGGTTATTGCCGCCAGTTTCGCTTCACCTCGCTTATGTTTGCTGAGTTTCGCATAGCTTAGCTTAGCTGCATCGGTGATCAGGAGAGCTTAGATATTGCGGAGGCCGTACGGCCAGTGCCGCCGACCCTGAAGGGGGACGACGACGACGACGACGACGACGACGACGACGACGACGACGACGACGACGACGACGACAACGGCGGCGACGACGACGACGCTGACGTGGGCCAGAGTCCTCAGGGATGCTTCTTGGGATCTAGCTCTTCGGAAGGCTCTCGGGGGCCTCGGGGGAGGAATTGTTGGGCCTCTTGGGAGCCTCTTGGGGGCCTCTTGTGAGCGTCTTGGGGGTCTCTTCGGGCTTCCTGGGGACCTCCTGTGGGCCTCTTGGGACCTCTTGGGAACCTTTTTTGGGCCTCCTGGGAGCCTCTCCGGGCCGAGGGCTCGAAATGTCCGGTCGGGTCCCCCTGTCTGGATACGCGCTTGGAGCCGTCTTGGGGGCCTCTTGGACCGTCGTGGAGGCGTGTTGGGTTGTCTAGGGGTCCTCTTGGGCTGTTTTGGGGCCCTCTCGGAGGCCTCTTGGGCCATCCTGGGGCGATCGTTGGTGCCTCTTGCGCCGTCTGGGAGCGGTGGGAAGTGGAAAAGGCGAGAACGCCTAATTTTTTCCCCTGGATGAAGCAAGCAACGGGAAATCAATGAGTTTGGCCTCTTGGAGTCCGCTCGGGGGTGCTCTTGGAGGCTTCTTGGGGCGTCCTGGAGGCCTCCTGTGCAGTGGAGGGCGTGAAGGTGTTGTGGACCGATCGTTTGACGATTGGGGCCAATCTTGGACCGTCTCGGGGGCCTCTTGGGGCACTCTTGTTCTGTCTTGGTACTTTCTTAGGCCTCAGGACCCCAGGGAGGGATGCGTATCTGACCCCCCCCCGCTCCCAGGATCCGCCCCTACCCCTCCCCTATGCCCCCGGGCCCCCCCCCCCGACGAGGGAGGGATCAAAGAGAAGGGAACTCCCTTCGACTCGATTATGACATTGCTAGATTCTTTTCTGACTGGCAAGCTTGAGGAGGAGGGCGTAGGGAAATGGGACGACGGAGACAAGCTTGAGGAGGAGGGCGTAGGGAAATGGGACGACGGAGACGACGACTGACGGAGACGACGACTCGAACAGACAAGCCAGCACACACGCCGACAGGGTCGGCAGATTTTGTTGCGGTTTCGATGGGTTTGGTATTGACGTATTTGCGCATGCACTTGGCATTGCTTGGCCTGACGTTTCTCAGCCTAGATTCGGGTGGCTTGGGATAGGCGAGTTTGGCTTAGCTATCGGCGCAGCTCAGTCTTGCTTAGCTTTGGTTTGCGTTGGTTGACCGAGATTGGGGCAGCCTGGCTCGGACTAGCTTTGATCCGCTCGGCCAGGTGCAACGCGGCTTGATCCAATTACCCCCCCTCTCCCCCCCACACCACCCCCCCGGACAGCGGAGACTTGGGCCCAGATGGGATTCCCCTGGAGACCTGTTGCGAGCATGGCGGGCTCTGCTCGGGCCATGCTTGAGGCAAAATGGCCGAAGAAGGGCGCGGTGTCCGAACTGGCGCCCCCGTGGGCCAATCCGACACGTCGCTCCTTGGGCAGTCGGTCTTGATGAGCGCCGGCAGCAGCGGGCCCGCCTCTTCGTGCCAACGGTTGCCCTCGTCTCCTTGTGACGCGCAAGACCGCCCACAAGGGCCTCCCAAAGCACGCGCACGCGAGGTCTTCGGGTTGGGGCCCCACAGTGGACCGCGAGCCACCAGGGCCCGTCGGGGCCCCTTCGGGCACTCACGGGCCTTCTCGGGCCCGTCCATGATCCCCATGGTGCCCATGAGACGCCAGAGCGGTGAGACTGCGAGCATCGCTTAGTGGAGCCTCAGAGTTTGACGAGGCCGACTGTGCCACTTCTGCACTGCATCATTGGGAGGCCCGTGTGAGCGGTCTTGCGCCGTTTTGGAGTCAACCCAGGCGCCTGCGGCAAACGACCCCTCCACGATAGTGCAGCATCATCGAGGTCAATGTAGGATGGTTTTGCCCAGGTTTCCCGGACAGGCTCGATAAAAATGCATCGCGGGGCAGTCTTCGAGGCAGCTTTGCGATGCCGAAGCGTGTCGCTGCTGGAACGTGGCATCCATGGGGCCTTTCAGAGATCTCTCAGAGGTTTCTTCGGTGCTGATTTTGGGAACTTCTGAGGGCCTCTAGCGGCCCCCGCGGTGGCTTCCTGGGGGCTTCTGGAGAGCCTGGGAGCCCCGGCCGGTCTGTGTTGGTCGTCGGGCCGCCTTGGAACCCTCTTGGGGCGCTCTGTAGGGCTGTCTTGGAGACGCATTTTGACCCTGTGGGGGCCGTCTCTGGACTCTTTGAAGCTTTCCTTGTGCTTCTTGGAATATGTTGTGCAATAGATGTGGGGCAGCAAATGTGGTGCACTAGATGTGGTGCAGTCTATGTTGTGCAATCTGTGTGATGCAATCTGTGTGGTGCGCAATTTATGTGGTGCAATCGACGTGTCGCAATCTATGTGGTGCAACGCATGTTGTACAATCTATCTTGTGCAACGTAGGTGGTGCAATATATGTGTTGTAATATATGGTGTGCACAGTCTATGCGTTGCTGTCGACGTGGTGCAATTCATGTGGTGCAATTTCTATTGTGCAATCTATGTGGTGCAATCTATGCGGTGCAATGAATGCTGTGCAGTCTATCTGGAGCAACGTATGTTGCGCAATCTGCATATGTTGTAGAATCGATATTTTGCCATACATGTTGTTCAATCTATGTGGTGCACTCTGTGTTGTGCAACATATTTGGTGCAACCAATGTGGTGCCATCTATGTGGTGCAATCTATGCGGTGTAAGTAATTTCTGTTCGCAGTGAGTTGTCCACTCCACTGCTCGCGCAAACATCCCACCCACCCACCCGCAACTTGGTTTGCGACCGTGACGGTGGGTACCAACACCGACGACGACGCCGACGCCGACGACGACGACGACGACGATGACAACGACGACGACGATGACGACGCCGACGACGACGACAACGACGACACCGACGACCACGACGACGACGTCAACGACGACGACGACGACGACGACGACGACGACGGCGGCGACGACGACGCCGACGTCGACGACGAGGACGACAACGACGCCGACGCCGACGACGACGACGAAGACGACGACGACGTCGCCAACGAAGACGACGACGAGGAAGGAGGGAGGACGACGACGGCGACAACGACGACAACGACGAGGGAGAAGGGAGGACGGCGACGCCGACGACGGCTACGACGAGGGAGGAGAGAAGACGACGACGACGACGACATCGACAACGACGACGACGACGGCGACGAAATAGGAGGGACGACGACGAGACGCCGACGACGGACGACGACGACGACGACGAGGGAGGAGGAGGAAGGACGACCAGGGCGACAACGACGACGGAAACGACCACGACGCCAAAGAGGACGACGACGACGAACACGAGGAAAGACAGAGGACGACGTAGGCGACGACGACGACGACAACGACGCGGGAGGAGGGAGGACGGCGACGACGACGACGACGACGACGACGACGCAAGAGCGCGCGCGCACGCTTTTGTTGAAAATCCGTGTTGCGAAAGCTTGTGTTTTTGTAGGTTTTTTGGACACACGATTTTGAAATCCTTCCGAAACCGATGAGTTTTGAAGGTTTTTGGCATACTCGCGCGGCGACGCGCGCGTCTGCACTTCGTCTCATTTTTTGCATGGGATGCTCGCGACGGCACACGCGCAAGGGCGTTCGACAGATTTCGACATGAGCGCGCGCGAAGCCCGTTTGGTAGCATTTTGGGTAAATCTTGAAAAACCTACGGGTTTCTTAAGATTTCGCAAGAGCTTTCGCGGAAGCTTTTTTAGCAACTCTGTGTTGCGACACCTTGTGGTTTTGTATGTTTTTTGGAAACTCGATTGCGAAGTCCTTCCCGCACCGAAGGTTTTTGAAGGATTTCGGCATGCGCGCGCGACGACGCGCGCGTGTGCATTTCGTTTTTTTTTGCAAGGGATTTGTGAAAAAGTGCTATACTAGAGCAACAAATGTCACCGCATAGTGTTTTTTTACCAGGGAACCTCAGGGGGAGGAAACCGGCCTAGCTGGGATGGTATGATTTCATATTTACGATGGACGAGTGTGCAGAATATGTATGTATGTATGTATATATATATATATGTATATGAAATCATATTATCCCAGGGGGAACGGATAAGTCCGGGGGGGTAGAGTCTATATTTTTAAGAAAGGAGAATTGACGGGCGGCGACGAGGCGGCGACGGGGTGGCGACGGCGACCACATAGCCAGCAGACTGGCGCCCAGGCCCAGACGACGGGTGGCGACGAGGCGGCAACGGGGCGGCGACGGCGACCACATAGCCGCCAGATTGAGCGCCCAGACCCAGGCCCAGGGAGGGGCAGGGACAGGAGGGGTAGACGTCTACCCGAAGGAGAAGCACATTTTGATATGGTGGCTGGACATTAAACCACCTAGCGACAGTTACACGCGCACGCACACACACACACACACACATTCACACACACACGCACGCACACGCACACGCACACGCACACGCACACGCACACGCACACGCACACGCACACACACACACACACACACGCACGCACGCACGCACGCACACACACACGCGCACACACACAAGCAGACACAGACACACACACACACACAAACACACACACACACACGCACGCACGCACACACACACACACACACACGCGCACACACACACACACAAGCAGACACAGACACACACACAAACACACACACACACACACACTCTCACAGACGAACACACACACACACACACACCGCGTTGCAAGCGCGGTGGCGGACAGATAAAGGATGGCCGACCCACCCGAGCGCGCGCTTGCAGGACATTCGCGGAGAGATGTGGCGCTTCGCTGCGTGTCGAAGTGTCTGCCGACGGCTTGAGCGCCCAGGTCGTCGGCGAACCGCTGGAGGCCACTGCGGCGGCTGCCGTGCTGCACTCCCTTCGCAGCGTCTCGGTAGAGGTGCCCGAGCGCATCGCCTGGCGTGCCATCGGCAAGGGCGGCTCCGCAGTGAAGCAGCTCGAGCAGGACAGCGGGGGCGCCTCGATTTACGTCGACGTCACACAGACACCACACTGCGTGGAGATCTTTGGCGAGGCGGCGGCGGTGAGCCGGGCAGAGGGACTGCTGCGCCAGCGGCATGCACACGGACAGTTGCACCTTCCTCGCGACGCCGCGCCGCGTGTGATCGGCGCGCGCGGCGCCGCCATCCGGGAGGTAGAGGCAGAGAGCGGGGCGTCGGTGCATGTCGAGACCACGCCCGAAGCATGCCTCGTCCAGGCGGTGGGCGAGAGAGCGGCCGTCGAGAAGGCGCTCGAGCTGCTGCGCGAGCGCGCAGGCAGCTGCATCCGCGTGGAGGTGCCTCGTCGGATAGTCCCACACCTGATAGGACGCGCCGGTGCTGCACGTCGCGCCTTGGAGGCAGAGAGCGGGGCTTCCATTTCCGTGCGCGCCAGTGGCGACCCAGCTGTGTTCGAGGCCGTCGGCGCCCCTGCCGCGGTGGTCCTCGCGAGGCAGCTGCTGGAGGAGTTGTTGCAGCGCCATTGCCCAGAGGCGCGTGAGGGAGCCGGGCCCAGCGGGGAGGCATGTGCCCCCGCCGTTGAGGTGCAGGACGGGGATGCCTCTGACGGCGGCATTCCTCCGCGCACCGTGCCGCCCGCGGTCGAGGAGCCTTCGCTGAGAGGCGTAGCGCTTCCGGAGGCGCAGCAGGCCGGCGGCCAGCTCCCGGGCACGCCGCCGCGACGGCCCGGGCACTTGCCGGCGCGGCCGACGTTGGAGCCGAACGCGGCGGGTGCGGCGCTGCCCTGGTCGTGGACGCTGCCACTCGATCTGGGCACTCCAGAGCGGGGGGCGCCGCTGTTGCCCCCGGAGGGGCCCCTGGAGGACGCCGCGTCGGCCGCCGGTCCAGCGGTGCCGCGCCGTGCCGCGGAGAGGGCCTCGCTGCCTGCGCGGCTGGAGGCGCCCGCTGCGGGCGGCGCGCCAGCGCCTCCCATCGTTGCGCAGGCGTCGCCAGTCGCCTCGCGAGCGACCGTGCGCTCGACGAGCCGACGAGCACCAGAGGAGGCCGATCCCGCGTCGGCGGATGCTCCCAGGTCCCCCGAGAAAGTCTCCCAATCAGGGGCGCCGCGCCTCCGGTCAGCGCGGAGGGCCTCGCTCCCTGCTGCTCTCTTCGAGAGGACGGGCAGCAGGAGCCCGCTGCTCGAGGGGAAGGCCCTTCCAGAGCAGATGAAGCTCGACTCCAGGGCGCCAGTGCCTTGGACCTGGACACTGCCGCTAGAGGTCCAAAGCCCGCGTCAAAGGGACGCTGCCGCGGACGCACCGCGCCATGCATCGCACACGGCGCCCAGCGAGCACGAGGCGACGAAGAAGGATGACGCCCCCTTCGAGGTGCCGCCCGCTGCGGCTGGCGAGGGCGAGGCCACGGCAGCGCGGCGGAACGCGCCCGACGCGCCGCGCTCCGAGCGCGAGGCGGCCGCGGCGGTGGCGATGCAGCTCGTCCGTTCCTCGACCGCCCAGGAGGGGGCGGCCAGCGGCACGGGGGCAGCCCTTGCACAAACGTTCTCGCCGCAGCCCGGCTCCAGAGGGCGCGGGCCCTCGCCGCCTTCGTCCGCGTCCAGGCGGCAGCCTCGGCCGAACGCCCCGCAGCACCTGCAAGCGGCCGTTGGGCCTTTCCCTGGGGCGTGCGCCCTGCACGTGGAGCTCGGCAGCCCCTGCCCCTCGCGCAAGCGCCGGGCAGACTCGCTCCAGGCACCGACCGCCCAAGACGGTCTGCCAGAGCGCTCGCCGCGCTGCGGCCGGGCAGCCGCGCGGACCGCTGCGGGCTGCCCGGGTCCATCCGAATCCGAGCGGCCCGCCGAACGACCACCCGCGCGCGAGGACGGCGGTGAAACCTCGGCCTGCTCGGAGGCGCGGCCCGCCGTGTCGCCCAGCGGTGCTCCTCCGGAGGCAGCCAGCGGCCTGGGATCCAGCTCCACGGCATCCTCCGCCGCTCCAGGCGCAGCATGCACCCCAGAGGCCGCCGCGGGACACCGCGGCCGAGATGCTCAGGAAGGCTTGGCGGCCTCGGGCTTGGCGCAGGACGTGCGGGAGCATCTCCACGTCGGCTTGCACTGTTCTCCGCCGCTGCTACCTGCTGGAGCTGCTGCTCCACGTGCGCGGATCCGCCCGGCAGATGCTTGCGGCAGCGGAGGCCCTGATGGTACGGGGGCCATGGTTGCGGATGCGTCGCCAGACATGGAAGCGCGCTTGGCGCTGCCCCCTGCGAAGGCGGGTCTCGCCAGCCAGCCGACGCCACGAGAGTGCGCCGCGCAGGGCGACCGCTCGGGGGCTGACGCCCCCGCTCGGGGGGCCCCGGGGCCGCCTGCTGGCCCCGGGAGGGCGCGCGGCTCTCCCCCGCGCGCACCGCCGGCGCGCGGCTCGCCGCCGCCAGAGGCGCCGGCGCCGGAGGCGCCCACGCCGCTGCTCGCCGCCGCCGACGGCCCAGCGACCTCGCCGTGGTCGCTCCTGCCGACGCCGCTGCGGGCGGGAGGTCCGGAGCACGGCCGCGGCCAGACAGCGGCGGCTCTGCCCATGGCAGGCGTTTCTGTCTCTGTGGGCCTCGGAGGGCTCGTCGTCGCCACGGCTGGATCCGCCGATCGGGCTGGAGGCTGAGGGTCCGGGACGGATTGTGAACCTGGGCGTGGAAGCCGCCCCTCCAGATTGCGAGTGCGTTTCGTTGTCCCCCCCCCCCCCCCCTTTCAGTGTTCGTCGGACGGGACTAGGACGAGGATCGATCCGTTCCAGAGCGTCCTGGAACTCTCAGAGCGTTCCCGAACGCTTCGAGAAGGCCGCGGCGTCCGAGATATCCTCCAGAGCCGCCAGATCTCAGAATTTCCCGACTTGTCTTCACCCGATAATTATTCGCCTCGTCCTGGCTTCGTCTTATTTTGTTTTTGCAAAATTGGAGGCGGAAGTGGGGGAACGCTCGAAGACGACCAACATATAAACCTCACGGCTTGGGAGCGGAACATATAAACATTACGGCAGTTGAAGACGGCAGCTCTAGAAGGGGCAGGGGCGGTCAAGTCCTGGAGGAAGCCGAAGACGCGTTGGAGCACACAATGAACATTGAATGAGGCGGGCGCAGGCGGGCGAGGGGGCATGCGGAGAGCGGAGCACGGAACATGGAATACGCTAACATTGCGCGAACCTCCGCAGCGCAAAAGCAAGGCAACATGAGAAACGTAGATAAAATTGAGCCAGAAGTTAACAGAAAGCGCAACGAAAGTTCAAACGGGGGTGGGGGGAACGCGTCAGCCGTTTTGAGAGACAGCTGCGGAGCTGCCGTGGTCTCAAGTGGCCCTCCTCCGACAGGTGCGACCCCGCGGGCCGAGGGGGCGCCGGTCCGCGGGGGGAGGTCGCGCTCTCGGTCGCGCGCCCAGAGCCGGAGGCGCGGAAGCGCGCTCTACATCTCGGGTGTTGCCAGGAGTGCCCCTGGCCCAAGGTGCTTTCGCACCATTTTGGAGCCACCGGGCCCTCGTGGCCTCGTGAGGGGTGCTCTGGAGGCCGTCTGGGCCACCCCGAGAATCCTAGGGGCACCTTGGGCCAGGGGTACTTGTAGCAACACCCGATACATTCTTGACGGCCTCAACATCCTGAGGCACCGCAACAGCTGCGCCTCGAACGCGGCCGAGGTGTCGCTGGAGTGGAACCAGCTCGAGGGCGCTTGCAGGTTCGGTATCGTTTAACCAATCCCCATCCCCATCCCCATCCCCTTCGAGACCCCTGCCAAATCACCCCCCCAGTTGGGGATACACCCCTCGAAACCCGAAGGGGATGGCCTGTATCCCCATGTAGATGGGTACATCGGCCAGTGGGGCCCAGGCCATGCCGCTGAGGATGGGGATCGGTTAAACGATACTCACAGGTACTACACGTCCAGAGGCCGCCAGGTCTCGGTCTACCTGCCTCCGCTGCGGGACGGAGGTGAGGACTTCCGCATCGAGCGGTGCCGCCGTGAGTTCGGAGACGTCTTCGTCGTGTGCAAGGGCCGCGCCGGCACGGACGACAAGCTCATGATCAACACGGCGAAGTGCATGGACGAGGACGCGCACGCCGAGAGCAGCGACGGAGGTCCAGCGGGGCCCTCACGGCCACCGCCGCCGCCGCCGTGCAGCATTGTCACGAACGACCGCTTCGAGGACTGGCGGCAGTCTGGCCACGTGGACGCTCCGTGGGTTGAGCGGCACTGCGTTCGCTTCGCCTTCGGGCCTGGCGGTCGCTTCATACCCAGCGAGCTTGTGTGAGAATTTGCTTTGCGTCAGGCCCGCCGTCGCACCTTCCCCCTGATCGATGGGCGATGGGACGATAAACGACCCGTGCGTGGGTGCGGTGCAGACGACGTGCGCGGCGCAGTGGCTGCACGCCTTGCATGTCGAGTGAATGCCCAAGAGGTTAGCTGAGATGGCATCGCGGGGTGTGCCCTCAGCGGCCGCTGTGTGCGTGGCGTGGCCAGCACGCCATTCGTTTACTAATATTTGCTCGGTGGGCTACGTTGCCCAGCGGAGTGGAAGGTGGGTGATTGAGAAACGATAAGAGTGCGGAAGGAGGGAGGACGATAATGTAGACCGATGATTGAGGGGAGAGCGTGAATGCCTTGCAGGGGATGGAGCGAGAGAGGGAGGGAGAGAGAGAGATAGAGAGAGTGATCACGAGGAAGATGGATAGGGGAGGATGGAGCGGTTGGTTTCTCCCTCTCCCACTCTTGATACGACGTTTCGCCATTCTACTACCACTACCTCTTCTACGCTTCATCCCTTCTACGGTGTGCATACTGCCCCCGTCTTGCTATCGCCCTTGTGGGGCCACAATCGTAACCTTTCGCGGATAGCTCGTTGAAGTCGCTTTCCCGCTTGGGAGTGGCCCGCGAGTGCGGCGATTAAAGCGAGCGAGAGCGGGGCCGCACCGAACGCGGTCTGTAATGAATGCGTGCGAACGCACTACGCGTTGCGAGGTTGTTTGCGTGTTCATGTTTTCCAGAGATCCACTACAGCATGGCCAGCGCCAGCTCTGTGTCCTGCGCAGAATGTGTTCGGTGCATATTGCTACCATTGGGCATGCGCGGGCGCTTTGGACATACCCCGCCTCGCAGATACCCCCGCCATCAAGCACGAGCATCCAACCGCAACGACCGCCACGTTCGCTTCGCATTGGAAGTCGCGTCCTCGTTCTCCGACGTTGTGTAATGGGGCACGGTACTCGAAACAAGCCGTGGCATGGAATTGCGGACGGAAGTTTCGCGGGCCGTCGCCACAGGAACCAGCATGTGGATTGTTGACGCTATTTGTATTGTTATGGGCGATGGCTGGAGCCGCTTGTTGCGAGCGTGTATCAACTTGTTGCTAGCGATCCTGCGTACTCCTACTGCTACCACTCCTACCTCCCTGCCACTACTACTACTACTACTACTACTACTACTACTACTACTACTACTGCTACTACTACGACTACGACTACGACTACGACTACCACTACTACTACTACTACTACTACTACTACTACTACTACTACTACTACTACTACTACTACTACTACTACTACTACTACTACTACTACTGCTACTGCTACTACTACTACTACTACTCTACTACTACTAATATGACTACTATGACTCCTACTACTACTACTACTACTACTACTACTACCTCTACTACTACTGCTACTACGACTACTACTACTACTACTACGACGACTACTACTACTCCGACTACGACTACGATTGCGATTATGACTACGACT